>CM065698.1:43389207-43399207 GCA_017654935.2 Phymorhynchus buccinoides | reverse complement strand
TATGTTCATTAACTGTCTCCTCTCGTAGCCTCACTATTTCAATCTTTGATCAATAAAACTTGTTTGTGGTTTTTGATTATGATGTGATGTTATGGAAGATATTGTAAATAATAATGAATACTAGTGAATAAGTAAAATAAAAATAATCACTACTACTACTACTACTACTACTACTACTACTACTACTACTACTACTACTACTACTACTACTACTACTACTCTAGCTGCTACTAACTTACTACTCCCAGATCAACTAAATTTAAAACTACTGCTGCCGCCACAACAGCTATTGCTACTACTACTACTACTACTACTACTACTACTACTACTACTACTACTACTACTACTACTACTACTACTACTACTACTGCTGCTGCTGCTGCTGCTGCTGCTACTACTACTACTACTACTACTACTACTACTACTACTACTACTACTACTACTACTTGTAGTGTAGAGTGGCACAGAGGTATCGCGTTCGCCTCGTGTCAAGTAATCCCGAGTTCGCACCTGGGCACAGGGGATCTTTCCTCTCACTCTGCACTAGGCATTGCGGTCTGAGCGTGGAGTCTTTAGGATGAGACAATAAACCGAAGTCCCGTGTGCCCACGCACTTAGCACACGTTAAACCCAGTGGCAACGAAAAAGTTGTCATTTGGTAAAAATTTAACTCCCCCCCCTCCTTCCTTCTTCATCAGTCACACAAAGATCGCATGCAAAAAAAAAGAAGAGAGGCGCGCCTCTGGCTGCGACACGCTCTCCAGGTGGGAGCAACCCGATTTTTACAGAGACGCCTCTGTGGCTATAAAGTACCAAATAATACCTACTACTTACTTCAGTTTATACTACAGGCAGTGACGATGATGATGCTTATGGCAACGCCACCGACGATGACGACGATTATGTGATAATCATAATAACCGTGATGATGATAAACCGGAAGCTCAAATTAACCAGTTATTATCTTAGTATCAATTATCACAAAAAGGGAAATACCCGTATACATCCATATTTCTTATATGATTTTTATATATTATTGTCGTCGTAATAAGTAATGCTTTCTAGTCTAATCTGCCACCAATATTTCTTACAATTTTTTTATATTTTTTATCATTAACAAATGTTGCTTAGTTGTCGTGACTTTGTGTTGTTGTTGTTGATCTAGATGTGATGTGCATAGATGTGCATAGCAGTTGTACAAAACAGTATGTGTATGTACAAATAAAGATTCGACTGCATAGTCAGTGTCCAGAGATTTTGTTTTCGCCTCGGAGGGAGTGAAAAGAGAGAGAGAGAGAGAGAGAGAGAGAGAGAGAGAGAGAGAGAGAGAGAGAGAGAGAGAGAGAGAGAGAGAGAGAGAGAGAGAGAGAGAGAGAGAGAGAGAGAGAGAGCGAGTGTGTGTGTGTGTGTGCGCGTGTGTGTGCGTACGTGCGTGCGTGTGTGGTGTATGTGTGTGTGTGTGTGTGTGTGTGTGTGTGTGTGTGTGAATGGAGTGTGTGTGTGTGTGCGTGTGTGTGTGTGTGTGTGTGTGCGCGCGCGTGCGTGTGCGTGCGTGCGTGCGTGCGTGTGTGTTTGTGTATGGTAAAGACAGAGAAAGACAGACAGACATATAACATGAAAACAGAAAGCGGTATAAATTTCAAAAGGTAAAAACCAATTGAAAAAACAACAACAGCAACAGATTAAAAGAAGAAACACGGAGACATTCCCATTTCATGTAAAACAAAGGACAAATTTATTAACATCAACATAACACCAGAGATCAATCTAAGTAATTAGAAACCAGGTATGATACCAATGAGTGCATTTTAAACATTTTGCACGGGTAATAACAAGTAAATTTGCATAAACAGTCAACACAGCCAATACGATTGGCTGCTCATGCCAATTTTCATGTTACTACTACCCGTGTTTACTATTTAAAGCGCATCCATGATTACCGTAACTTGTTTCAAGAACCCAAAAAACAGCAGTAACAAAGAAGCAAAGTCAACCATCCACGAATGCACAAAATAATCACTTTACAATAATAATTTTAAGAAAACAACAACACATATTTGACACTGTTTCCCTTCGTCAACATAATAAATAATCAACAAACAACGCCTTATTTGCATGGCAAGATAATTTAAGACAAATATTCTTGCTAAAAAGGTATAACAAAAAAGGAAGATTCATATACATTCATCAGTATATTCAATGACTTTTATTTTAGGGTAAGATTAAAATTACATTCCTCTATGATTTTCACAATATTTATCTATGATTTCGACTACATTCCTCTATGTTTTCCACTACATTCCTCTATGTCTTCCACTACATTCCTCTATGTTTTCTACTACATTCCTTTATGTTTTCCACTTCATTCCTCTATGTTTTTCAACTACATTCCTCTATGTTTTCCACTACATTCCTCTATGTTTTCCACTACATTTCTCTATGTTTTCCACTACATTCCTCTATGTTTTCCACTACATTCCTCTATGTTTTCCACTACATTCCTCTATGTTTTCCACTACATTCCTCTATGTTTTCCACTACATTCCTCTATGTTTTCCACTACATTCCTCTATGTTTTCCACTACATTCATCTATGTCTTCCACTACATTCCTCTATGTTTTCCACTACATTCCTCTATGTTTTTCAACTACATTCCTCTATGTTTTCCCACTACATTCCTCTATGTTTTCCACTACATTCCTGTATGTTTTCCACTACATTCCTCTATGTTTTCCACTACATTCCGCTATGTTTTTTCAACTACATTCCTCTATGTTTTCCGCTACATTCCTCTATGTTTTCCTCTACATGTCTCTACGCTGTCCACTATATTACTCTGTTTCTACTCTATTCTTCTGTATTTTTCACTATATTTATCTACAATTTCCTATGTTGGCCACTGCAACTAGGGTTGCTAACGCCCTTGACGGCAAGAGTTAAGCTCTTGTTGGTCAGTATCCAAAAGGGCATTCACTCTGGCAAAAGGCAGCCATTCAGTGGCCTCAAATAGGGTTATTGGCGAGAGTTATGCACTTGTTTGGTCAGTACTCAACCATCTTCCCCCACCCACCAAGGGCATTCACTCTTGCAAAAGGTGGTCGTGCCAGTGGCCAATATTCATCTATGTTTTCCTAACGCTACTGTCACACAGAACCACAAAAGTCCTCTTGAACCCCCGTATCATTGTTTCATTGAGTTTTATTCAGCTTCCACTTCCCATTGTATGCATTTTCACTCAGTTTCATTCATTGTTCTTCCTACGGCGGAAGGGGGATAATTACATTATTTGAGAAAATAAATCATGAGTGTATCTTATTCTAGAAACGATGCTTTAATGAGAGAGAGAGTGTCCCATGTCCACGTTGATCTAACATAATTACGTAAAACCTATGTAGGCCTATTTTGGGAAGGGAACAAAAAAAAGTACAGAGCTAGATAACCTTTCTCTTTCTGTAGTTCTGTTGATGCATCTCATTTGCGCCTATTTCAATGACCCCCAACACTCATTTGCGCCCTCGTCAGTTGTGCCCGCTGTAGTCTAGCAAATAATTGGGTAATGGTCAAGATTTGCCACCCCCCCCCCCACCCCCCGTCCTACATTTCTCGATTAATTGTATTTTTCCGTTAGTGCCTTTCTTACCATACATAAAGCTGTATTTTAGGAACATTTTCACCAAATTATCTTTTCGGAATACTAACCCTAACCCTAGCCCTAACACTAACCCTACCCCCCACCCTATAAGACGGGAAAACGCAACGAACCACAACTGTGACAAATCGCGGTGTACTGCAGTACATAGTGGGGGGTAGGGTTAGGTTTAGGGCTAGGGTTAGGGATAGGGTTAGTATTCCAAAAAGGTTATTAGCTAAACATGTTCCTAAAATGCAGCTCTATGTATGGTAAGAAAGGCAAAAACGGAAAAATAATAGAATTAACCGAGAAATGCAGGGGTAATTGCGCCCGCTCAAACGGTTGAAATGGTTCGTGAAAACAAACTAGGCATAGTAGAAAGTGTTGAATAAATTGCGGTTTTGTTTCCAAAGATAGAGCTAATATTTCTTGAACCCCTTCAAGACTTCACTGCCTTAGACGAACATCCTGACTGGCCTGGGGTTGCCTAGAAAATAATATAACAAATAAGAAGCGCACAAAACTCAACACTGTCATTGATTCAGTTTTGACAACATTACTGGTTGATCCAAGTATATTTTGTTCGCTTCGAAACCGTGGTTACTTGCTTTAACCCTTTCACCGCCAAAGTCGCATTTAAGCACCACAGTGAGTTAACACCTATGTCACTAAAAGGCATCGAATTGGAGTCTATTATCCAAAGACCCTGTTGTCTTAGTTTTGGGAAGTAAGGATAGACCTTATTTTATATAGAAGAATCCCCAATACTGCAGATGGATTTTGTTCTCTACCCAGGTCAATTGAATGGACATTTTTGGTTGAAATATGATTGGCGGTGAAAGGGTTAAAATCGGAATCATTAGTCGCATTACTAGGGGAAGACGGGGTAAAAAGCGCATGGGCGGGTAAGAAGCCCACCCCAATTATCTCATGAAATGAAGCAAATTTCAGTCTCATTTTGCCCATGAGACGAGCGTTAATGTCTAGCATTCGTCTCATGGGCAAATTTGACTGAAATTTGCTTCATTTCATGAGATAATTGGGGTGGGCTTCTTACCCGCCCATGCGCTTTTTACCCCGTCTTCCCCTATCACTGTTAATGAAAACATATTGGAGTATGTCCTGAGGCCCGTGTAGGGCCGATTTTGTTGCTTACATTTTCAACATTACAAATTGAAACAGAAGTGCATAAGTGAAACGAAAGCTGAAAGAGTGATGAAGAGAAGTAACTCGAACAACGTGGTTTAGATTGAAAAACAAACATGGATTTAGTCAGGCAAGTTTTAGACTCAGAAATCGCTGTTCCGAGAATACTCGGAATTAGGTCCTGACTGGCGTTCTACTGTTCCGAGAATAGGTGAAGACGGGGTAAAAAGCCCTTGGGCGGGTAAGAAGCCCATGCCAATTATCTCATGAAAGAAAGCCAATTTCAGTCACATTTTGTCCATGGGACGAGTGTTCATGTTTAGCATTCGTCTCATGGGCAAATTGGACTGAAATTTGCTTTATTTCATGAGATAATTGGCATGGGCTTCTTACCCGCCAGTGGGCTTTTTAGCCCGTCTTCACCATCTCGGAATTCGTCCGGAATGAGGTTTTAAAAAAAAGATACAGTAAACATAATTTAAATAGTTTTTATTTTAGTTTTGATTTTATTGTCATCTGAAGTTTAACTTCTAGGATACTTCAATCGCGGAAATCAGGCGCAATTGATGTACACATACCCGGTACCCGCATAGGCGCAACTGAGCAATGTTCACATATGCGCAAATGAGGGGCAACCGGTTCTGGAGAGTAGCGGTTCGCCAATAGTGACGTGTCAACAACTGAAAGCAAATGAAAAAAGAAAGTACATATAACTAAAGACATAACGTTAACATATATAAGCTACATGCAAGAAAACTAAGTGCGAGAGAGAGAGAGAGAGAGAGAGAGAGAGAGAGAGAGAGAGAGAGAGAGAGAGAGAGAGAGAGAGAGAGAGAGAGAGAGAGAGAGAGAGAGAGAGAGAGAGAGAGAGGAGAGAGAGAGAGAGAGAGAGAGAGGGAGAGAGAGAGAGAGAGAGAGAGAGAGAGAGAGAGAGAGAGAGAGAGAGAGAGAGAGAGAGAGAGAGAGAGAGAGAGAGAGAGAGAGAGAGAGAGAGAGAAAGAGAGAGAGAGAGAGAGAGAGAGAGAGAGAGAGAGAGAGAGAGAGAGAGAGAGTTTTAAAATCTACACAAAAAGAGAGAGAGCAACATGAGTCATGACAGAAAAGTAAACACCATTCAAGAAAAATATAGGTATGTGTGTGTGAGAATGCGAGAGAGAGAGAGAGAGAGAGAGAGAGAGAGAGAGAGAGAGAGAGAGAGAGAGAGAGAGAGAGAGAGAGAGAGAGAGAGAGAGAGAGACAAAGAAACAAAGAGACATAGAGAGAGACGAGAGAGAGACAGAGAAAGAGAGAGAGAGAGAGACGGAAAGAGACGGAGAGAGAGACAGATACATAGAGTAAGTCGAAGTCGAACTTTTTAATGAATAGGCCGTTCTGCCCGTATCATGTAGGAAGATGGGGGGTAGTATTAAATGAAGCATAATAAATTGATATCAAATTATTCCATCATTCAAAAAAGTGAACACAAACAAACGTACAAAAATGATAAGTAAACAAATACATACACACAAATAAACCACAAACATAAAGCGAACAAACAAAGAAACGAACAAACAATAGATAATCCACTATTTCATCAAACGGTTGAACAACCAGTCAATAATAATGTACAGAGAAATAATAGAGAGAGACAGAGAGAGAGAGAGAGAGTAAGTTTGATATATCCAATAACAAGAACAAGAGTAAGAGAGATTCGGTAGAGAAAATTTGACAAAATACCGTTGGAGCACATTATAAACACAAGACGTCCAATGCTGCACATGGTCATCTCCAAATTGGGTAAAATGACGCCATTCGCGTGACAATGTTGATTTTCAGCGAAAGTTAAAAATGTGTATATTTTAACCGTTCAATCTGAAAATAAACTCCCTAACCCTAACCCAAACGGTCAAATACACAAAAAATAAAACTTTACTAAAAAAAGAAGAAGAGTGTTCCATGTTTGGAGATGATCATGGGCAGTCTTGAACACCTAGTATTATAAACACAGATGTATTAGCAGAAAAGAAAATATTATGGCAACAACGGTCTTTCTCAATATAATTGTGACCCAGTACCACGAAAGGGACATTAAGTGTCAAACTGACCATTCTGAGAAAATTATACATTTGCATACTTAACAATTCTCTTTCCAATGATACAAGATTCTTGTGTATTTTTTTTCCGTTCTAAAGTTATGAGTATTTCACGTCAGTAGGGTGAGTGTCAGCCATTTTGAGAAAACACTGTCTAAAGTCTAGCCTAGCTGAAGAAAATGCATCAACCTACTCATTTCAACACACTTATAAGACCCTTAATTAAGAGACCATATTAAAGATCATCCTTTATACATAGCGAAAGATAAGATGTCAGAGAACACAAAAATGCCCATACCTTAAAATTAACAATAAATTATATTTCTGACTTTCCAAGCCTGCTGTGAGACAATAGCTCTGCGACTTAATGTCCCTTTCGTGGTGCTGGGTCGTATATATTATGAAATTGAGATACACCGTTGTTTGCTCTATACAGACGATCAGTTCAATGCATCGGGGGGTAGTCTAGGTGAGGTGAAAGATACAGGATTATTCACAATACAAAAACAACAACAACAAAACTACATGGTCAGTAATAACTGTATTCAATAGTACCTGTATTCTCTTATACTTTCTCAGAATAAATATCAGTATGTTCAACAGCGATGTGGTCACAGCCCTTTTCAAGATCACAACACATTAAATATTTTGCCAGATAAGAATTCAATGTTACAGATTTGTAACGTACACTCCACAAAAGCCTGCTGTAACAAGGAAACAAACAAACAAACAGACAAACAAACACACGAAATCTTCAGTGATTCGTAAATCAACTATTCGGTAACATGAGACAGTATATTAAAACGATTTTGGAGTTTGGAGTAAACACATTGCACGTAGTATTTATATCTAAACTTTGATTATAATTGTCTAATATGACCAGCAGTAACGACAAGTAGAAACAGCTCTCTCTCTCTCTCTCTCTCTCTCTCTCTCTCTCTCTCTCTCTCTCTCTCTCTCTCTCTCTCTCTCTCTCTCTCTCTCTCTCTCTCTCTCTCTCTCTCTCTCTCTCTCTCTCACAGACACACATGTACATACACGCTCACTCGTTCACATGCACACACACACACACACACACACACACACACACACACACACACACACACACACACACACACACACACACACACACACACACACACACACACACACACACACACACACACACACACACACACACACACACACACACACACACACACACACACACACACACACACACACACACACACACACACACACACACACAGCATACCTAACCAAAGCACACTCACCCATTTGCATAAAGAGCAATACAATGAACCACAAACCATGAAGTAAAAACTGTATTTAAACACCAGTCAATCCATTGCATTACATACCCTCTGGGTTTTTTCGCGACACGACAACAGCAATAACAACACCAACAACATGAATATATGTATCTCTTTCTTTGTATCTACCCCCCCCCCCTCCACACCCCGTCCATACCCCCTCTTTCTCTACGTTCTTCCTGATTATTAAATCAAGCCATATATTATTTCATGAGTTGCTTTGTTAGACAAAGATGCGCTTAAAGCAACAACAGCAACGACAATATTTTCGGTTCACTTAAAAAAAAGATTTCATGAAAATAATTAATATCCTATTAACACGGACTATTACTACAGTCTAGCATTGATCCCCTGTATCTCTCTTTCTTTCTATCTACCCACCCCACCCCACCCCCGTTCATACCCCCTCTTTCCGGGCACGTTTACGAGCCATACACAAACAAAAATCCACGATCGAAAACATGAAACAGAAGATTTTAGAAAGGTCTCTGTACACGTTAACATTATTCACACAATATCACTATTTTCTGTGGCTACACGGTGAGTTGTGAGTGATATTATGAGTGATCTAACACTGTGATGCCATGGCGAAATATCGATATTTTGTGAATTCGATCATGTGTACAGAGACCTTAAGCAGCATAACATTGTGTTCAATGATCTACATGTTTTCAATGCCTGCTTTTTGACCGCCTACTGAAATTGACAAAAAAGCCAAAATTGACTTTCAATACAATTTGTGTTTCTCACTACACCATTTTTTAATGAAGAAATAAATAAATTGATAATTGATTGTCTATTACAAGTTGGTACACAATTTAATCATTGAATTGTGCAATTGCATTCCTTTCAATCAATGAATAAATAAATAAATATATATCATATATATATATAAACAATTCACTTAACTAACGAACTAACTAATAACCAACTAACTAATCAACTAAATAAGTAACAAATTAACTAACTAAAATGACGAACTAACTAACTAACTAGCTAGCTAACTAACTAACTAACTAAATATCGACTCACAGAACACTTTCTTATGGACAGTCTTATGCATTATCACATTAGTATAATTTTAAACATGACATTCCTACGATCATCGGACACACTTTACAGCAACTTTGAATTAGAAAGGGTACACAAAATTAACAGCACACTATGTCAATACAAAATGCACGATGCACAAGATCAGCAACAAACTGTGACGTTTCAGTATAAAAAAAATACACATACTATCTATACATGCATAAATTATGGACATGTAAAGAAAATAACAATTGTGTGCTTTAACATGCGAGTTATGATCAGGATTGATACAGAATCAATTAAGATCTCAACTCGCATGTCCCGGCATCTTCCAAGCAAACCTACCCCTGAGTATAAAAACAAAAGGATACAAAAATAAAATACCATACAATACCATAAATAACGACACAAAAATGGTAAATAGATTTATGGCAGTGATTCAGCTCTGATGGTAAATTATGGTGGCGAATTCAAATGGCAGAACAATAATTGTCACCATCATTGCATCATCGTCATATTTGGCAGTGGTGACGTTGCTACGCTGGTCACGACACGTTAAAACTTATGCTTACATGACATGTATAAGCATGGTGGTGAATTCAAATGGCAGAGCGAGTATCACCACCATCATTGCATCGCATCATCGTCATATTTGGCAGTGGTGACGTTCAGCTGGTCATGAGATGACACGCTATTCATTCAAGGCCTCGTGGTTCAAAGATTGTACACGAACTTGGGCAGAAGTATATGATGACATCAGCATAAATAGGCCTATCTTCGTGAGTGAGTGAGTGTACACAGCACC
>CM065698.1:43376707-43379207 GCA_017654935.2 Phymorhynchus buccinoides | reverse complement strand
TAGAACGGTGTTATCATGTGTTTTGTATTAGTAAAGAGAGATAGAACAGTGTTATCATGTGTTTTGTATTAGTAAAGAGAGATAGAACAGTGTTATCATGTGTTTTGTATTAGTAAAGAGAGATAGAGCGGTGTTATCATGTGTTTTGTATTAGTAAAGAGATAGAACGGTGTTATCATGTGTTTTGTATTAGTAAAGAGAGATAGAACGGTGTTATCATGTGTTTTGTATTAGTAAAGAGAGATAGAACAGTGTTATCATGTGTTTTGTATTAGCAAAGAGAGATAGAACAGTGTTATCATGTGTTTTGTATGAGTAAAGAGAGATAGAACAGTGTTATCATGTGTTTTGTATTAGTAAAGAGAGATAGAACAGTGTTATCATGTGTTTTGTATTAGTAAAGAGAGATAGAACGGTGTTATCATGTGTTTTGTATTAGTAAAGAGAGATAGAACAGTGTTATCATGTGTTTTGTATATAAAGAGAGATAGAACAGTGTTATCATGTGTTTTGTATTAGTAAAGAGAGATAGAACAGTGTTAGTGTTTTGTATTAGCAAAGAGAGATAGAACAGTGTTATCATGTGTTTTGTATTAGTAAAGAGAGATAGAACAGTGTTATCATGTGTTTTGTATTAGTAAAGAGAGATAGAACAGTGTTATCATGTGTTTTGTATTAGCAAAGAGAGATAGAACAGTGTTATCATGTGTTTTGTATTAGCAAAGAGAGATAGAACAGTGTTATCATGTGTTTTGTATTAGCAAAGAGAGATAGAACAGTGTTATCATGTGTTTTGTATTAGCAAAGAGAGATAGAACAGTGTTATCATGTGTTTTGTATTAGCAAAGAGAGATAGAACAGTGTTATCATGTGTTTTGTATTAGCAAAGAGAGATAGAACAGTGTTATCATGTGTTTTGTATTAGTAAAGAGAGATAGAACAGTGTTATCATGTGTTTTGTATTAGTAAAGAGAGATAGAACAGTGTTATCATGTGTTTTGTATTAGCAAAGAGAGATAGAACAGTGTTATCATGTGTTTTGTATTAGTAAAGAGAGATAGAACAGTGTTATCATGTGTTTTGTATTAGCAAAGAGAGATAGAACAGTGTTATCATGTGTTTTGTATTAGCAAAGAGAGATAGAACAGTGTTATCATGTGTTTTGTATTAGCAAAGAGAGATAGAACAGTGTTATCATGTGTTTTGTATTAGTAAAGAGAGATAGAACAGTGTTATCATGTGTTTTGTATAGTAAAGAGAGATAGAACAGTGTTATCATGTGTTTTGTATTAGCAAAGAGAGATAGAACAGTGTTATCATGTGTTTTGTATTAGCAAAGAGAGATAGAACAGTGGGAAAAAAACAAAACAAAACCACCCCCCCCACCTTATGTTGTTAATTTTGGGAGCTAAGGAAAGGCCTTATTTCATACAGTACATGTCGGGGAATGCACAGTATTGCAGATGCCAACTTTTCTTTACCTATGTATGTTTGGCAGAATGTTTTGGCTACAAAATGGCTGGCGGCAAAAGTTGTTTTTAAAAATTAATTAATACGTTAACTAGCTATGAGTTTAGCCAGCACTGCGAGCTATTCCGGGCCCGTCAATGTTGGAGAGGAAGCTCGGGAAGGTAGGACATAATTAGTATAACCATCACCCATAGTCATCACCATCGTCATCATCATCATCATCATCATCATCATCATCATCATCATCACTCATCATCAACATCATTTTTGTCGTCGTCATCCTATTCATTCATATCCATCATTTTTGTCGTCGTCGTCATTCACCATCATCATCATCGTCATCGTCGTTGTCAACATCATCATCATGATCATCATCATGATCATGGTCATCATCATCATCATCATCATCATCATCATCATCATCATCATCATCATCATCATCATCATAA
Source organism: Phymorhynchus buccinoides (assembly GCA_017654935.2). Classification (NCBI taxonomy): domain Eukaryota; kingdom Metazoa; phylum Mollusca; class Gastropoda; order Neogastropoda; family Raphitomidae; genus Phymorhynchus; species Phymorhynchus buccinoides. Next base: position 43,377,288 of record CM065698.1, on the reverse strand, counting down.
TCATCATCATCATCTTTTTTGTCGTCGTCGTCATCATCATTCATCATCATACTTTTTGTCGTCATCGTCGACATCATCATTCACCATCATCATTGTTGTCATCGTCGTCGTCGTCAACACCATCTTCATCAACATCATCATCATCATCATCATCATCAAATCTCGTTACTTCCTCCTCTTCTCTCCCTTCTCTTCCTCTTCATCGTCTTCTTCTTCTTCTTCTCTTCTTCTTCTTCTTCTTCAACATTCTTCTTCTTCTTCTTCTTCTTCTCATTATCCTCCTTCTCTCTCCTCCTTTTTCACCCTCTCCTTTCTTCTTTTTTTAATCCCTTTCTTCTGCTCGCTTTTATTTCTTCTGCTTCTTCATCTTCTTTTCCTCTTCCTTTCCCAACCCCTTTCTTCTTCTTCTTCTTCTTCTTTTTCTTCTTCTTCTTCTTCTTCTTCTTCTTCTTCTTCTTCTTCTTCTTCTTCTTCTTCTTCTTCTTCTCCTCCTCCTCCTCCTCCTTATTCTTCTTCTTCTTCTTCTTCTTCTTCTTCTTCTTCTTCTTCTTCTTCTTCTTCTTCTTCTTCTTCTTCTTCTT
>CM065698.1:43369207-43371707 GCA_017654935.2 Phymorhynchus buccinoides | reverse complement strand
ACCGTCCCCACCCCTACACACAGACACACACACACAAGTCGATAAGAGCAGGGATAAATCCCGCTGCTTGGTATCAACCATACTGAAAGCTAGGTTTCCCAAGTAGTCCGTCCAGCCACCTCCTCACCCCTTCAACTTCCACCCCACCCCACCCCCTTCCTTATAAAAAGAAATAAATGGTTGGCGCTGCACTAGCTCCGACGTGTTCTCCTTCTGGGCACAGCACGAATGTCTAATCACAGAGGCGTGTGTTTCAGTGACTAGAAAACACCAAATATGAAATACCCCCAAAGTCCCCCGAAATCGGAGTGTGGCTGCCCACATGGCGGGGTAATCAAAAACGGTCGCACACGTAGTGTTCTCATCCCTAGCTGGTGCTTTGGTTCCAAAGTGTTCAAGTGCTCTGGCTGTTGAGATGATCCCTGGAGTCGTTAAGCCAGAGAACAACAACAACAACAACAACAAATACCCAAAACACACACACAAAATGTTTTTCACAGTTACCATACTTGTTATGTCGGCAAAGGTAAAGATGTGCCCCCCCCCCCCCCCCCCTGCATTTCTCGGTTAATTCCATTTTTCCGTTTTTGCCTTTCTAACCAAACATGAAGCTGTATTTTATGAACATTTTCAGCTAATGCAGCTTTATGCTTGGTAAGAAAGGCAAAAACGGATAAATGGAATTAACCGAGAAATGTAGGGGTGGGGGTGGCACATCTTATGTCTTTCAGTGAGTGTAAAGGGAACAACAAGCGTGTCGCCTAGCGGCGGACATGCCCTTTGCCCCCCCCCCCCCCCCCCCCCACCCACACACCTTGATCTTGAACAGTACCAACAGTTTGGAATGGCCTTGAACCAATACGTCCACGTGCCAAAATAAATCTGACGTAACTCCAACGACGTGAAATACATTGCCACAAGAAGAAATGAGCGTTTCTAATGTAAACTTTTGTACGGTTATAGGGTTTTTTTCTATGGTGTGTTCTGTTTAATAAAGAGTGAACAATTAATTTAATAATGTTGCTTCTTTTTTTTCTCCAGTGAAAGCATGCTAACATGGAATTCACGATATTCATCAGGTTTTTTTTCAAATCAGACACACGCGCGCACGCACGCACCCATACACACAGGCGCGCGCACACACACACACACGCACGCACGCACACGCACACACACACACACACACACACACACACACACACACACACACACACACACGCGCGCGCGCGCGCACACACAAACACACAAACACACGTATGCGCACACCCACACACGCACGCACGCACTCACGCACGCGCACACGCACGCACACGCACGCACACACGCACACGCACGCGCGCGCACGCACACACACACACACACACACACACACACACACACACACACACACACACACACACACACACACACACACACACACTCACTCACAGGCAAACATGCTTGAACGAAAAAGGAAAACACTACCCTTCCACTAGCCTGTGTAGAAGTGGTCTGCCCTATAATATTAGTTACCCCCCCCCCCCCCGTGGGGATACCGGGGGTGGGTCTTTTGTGCAAATAGTTCCCCCACCTTCTGGAAGTTCTGTGCTCGTCACTTCCTCTAATTCGGTCATTCTCTTTGACTCTGCCTTTTCCCTTTGCTTACTGTCATCTACTATCTTTCTACCTCACTGGTCCATTCTCCTGCCTTTAAAAAAAATAAAATATTTCAAAGATTTCTTCAGCCGAAGTCGGACATGCTGGCCCTAACTATTTCTTAGTCAGGCGCATAACGGCAGCATGACGCATACACGCTCATATGACAAGGAAACTTGTCTGAGCGAACGAAGAAGAAGAAGAAGATATTAGTTATTGAACCAATCTACCACCACCCACCCCACTCACCCAACATAGTCTCAGGGGACGCTGACGATAATGTGAATGTAAACGAGGCACTGGAGGCCTATTCAGGAGAGAAGAAGACAAGAAATAAGAGAAAAAGAGCCAATGTACCCGCAAAAAACCCTCACCGATTTTGTTGAACATTTCTGGCATCTGAATCTCCACCTTCTCTCTCTGGAACAAGTGGTACTCGGCCTGCTCGGCGCTGGGGGGTATCAAGTTGAACTGCCGCGCCACAGAATAAGCCTCCTGGATTATAACAAAACAACAACAGAGATTGTCTTGGCATAAGGCTGTCAGACAAATTGACATAAGTTACAACACCAAGGCTACATCACAATTTTGTTACGTTCTACATAGTTCCGCGCGTGTGTGATTAATAACTTATTTATTATTGTAAGCGCTTAGGGCTTATTTAAGATTAAGCGCTAAAAATGCCGATTATTATGATTATGATTATTATTATATTATTATAGTTATGCGGGGATTGTCTTTAGCCATGGCAAGCTCGTAGCATAGCGTCATCCGTTTCAAAAATCATCCGCCGAAGTCGTGGCGGGGTAATCAAAAACGGTCACACACGTAATGTTCTCATCCCTAGCTGGTGTGTTTGCACCAT
>CM065698.1:43336707-43339207 GCA_017654935.2 Phymorhynchus buccinoides | reverse complement strand
CACACACACACATTCTCTCTCTCACACACACACACACACACACACACACACACACACACACACACACACACACACACACGAATGAGCAAGTGAGCACGTTTATTTAAAAAAGTGGAATTTTCATTGACATGATTTGTGTCAATTATATGAGGACCTTTCTGTGCTACTGATTTTTCCCCCCCAAAGGTTGTCAGTTTAAGCAGCATCATTGTTTTGAAGTTGTTATTTCGTGACGTGAGTTTAATTCAGCCAACAAATGTTTTACTCTGTTTAAACTTCAGGACTTATTCACAGCTGTGTCAGTTTATCATGGAGGAACAAAAGAAGGTGTTTTATAATTGGCTTGAAAGACATATTGAAAGACATATTGAAAGACATATTGAAAGACATATTAGTAGATTGAGTGAGAAGAAAAGGAAAGCATTGTGATGTCAATTGTCAGAAGTCTTTTTTTCCTGAAATTAATGCCGTTCATTTATGTATAAAAGCAGTTTGTTCTCCCAATTTCGTTCTTGTGTGCATGATCTTGCAGGAAAGTACAGTGTGCGCACGCACTCGTTTAAATCGAAACAGTCTCAATTTCTGCATTTTAAATGTGCGTATTTAAACTATTTTATTTTCAAATTTCACTTCTAAAATGTTCGTATATTTTTATCTGATTGTTATCAGAATTAATTTCTTTGTAATAAATAATTGTTTGCATTATTTATTTTGTATTTCTATAAATCTGTGTGTGTCTATGTGTTCATTTTGCGTTGTTTTCATTGCATTCTCTTAATCCACTAGTGTTTTCCTATAATGATGATCCCCACTAGTGGAAATCAGAATTCCAAGTTCCACTAGCTTGTTGATTCTAATTTCCACTAGGGGAAATCAGAATTCCGATGTTCACTGGAATTTTTCCAGTTGCGATCGGAATTCTGATTTGCCCTAGGGCAAAACGGAATTCCAATCTCCACTAGTGGGATTCCGAACCCCCCTTAATTCCAATTCTCACTGTGACATATACATAGATAGACATAGGTTCACTGGGGTGAATGGACACAGACAGCGAGACGAGGATAGAAAGAGAGAACGCGGGGGAAGTGAAGGGAATACTGATGCACCACGATTAAGTCCCTTGGGGGGGGGTCTGGGTAGTTGTGACCCACATACAAATGCCCCCAACTTGCAATTGAGGCTGCTCTTTAAACTGATGTTTCATTTTCAATTTGGGGGTACTTGCATGGGAGTTAAACCTGGTCAAAGCAAGATTTCTTACCAGCTATAAGAGGGAAAACCCGTGATTTTGACACGTGATCTGGTGGGTCTTTCAAGCATTGTTCGTGTTGGTAAAGTATAATATAGATATAGGTTCACTGGGGTAAATTGACAAAGACAGTGAGAAGTTAATAGAAAGAGAGCACGGGTGGGAAGTGAAAGGGAATACCTTTAACACGAACTCGAAATTTGGGCACGACTTAATCGAAGTTTTTTTTTATTGTTTCTTTTGACATATTAAGGGGGCACCCTGGCGGATGCGTTTGTAAGAAACACGTCTAGATCACCAGGAAAGCAACCTTTACAGAGATTGCAACACTCCCTTTGCTCTGGTGTCTCTCAGACATCTCCGCCAAGGAGGAATCGCCGTTTTGGCGGTTTAATTTAGGCTATAGGAAACCAGAGCAAAGTGAGTGTTCCGATCCTTGAAAAGGCTGTCTTTCTGGTGATCACGACGTGTTTCTTGCAAAAACTCATCCGTCAGGGTCCACCTTTAAGCAGAAAGTTATTACAATATGTGACTGAAGGAAACAACGAACGCACAAATAAACAACATACAGTCATGTATATTATAATGGCGTATATGGGTGGTATTATTACAGAATTGCAACTTATCGAGAAGAATTTATTTGTGTCCGTATTGGCCATTGCAAAGAACACCTTTTGCAAGAGTGAATGCCCTTGGTTGGTGGAGGAAGATGGTTGAGTACTGACTTACAAGGGCATAAATCTCGCCAATAACCCTATTTGAGGCCACTGAATGGCTGCCTTTTGCAAGAGTGAATGCCCTTGGTTGGTGGGGGAAGATGGTTGAGTACTGACCGAACAAGGGCATATATATCGCCAATAACCCTATTTGAGGCCACTTAATGGCTGCCCTTTGCAAGAATGAATGCCCTTTTGGATGCTGATCAACAAGGGCTTAACTCTTGCCGTCAAGGGCGTTGATAACCCTAGCTGCAAAGGCCACTTTTCGTTTGTATCTTGCAGGCTTATATCCTAACATTTCGTAATGGCGTTTTCAACACTGTTACACCCGTAAGCCTACATTAGTCGGTGTAAGCGTGAAATAAGAAAAAAACCACAAATAAAATACAAACTCAAGACATTTCATGAGCCCATTTCTAATACCACAGGCACACAGTATTTAAAGCAAAAGTACAACAGGAGCAAATCAATAGGATCATAAACAGCAGTTATATTGCCCGTCATCCACTAAGCTAATCAACCCACGCAGTGC
>CM065698.1:43329207-43331707 GCA_017654935.2 Phymorhynchus buccinoides | reverse complement strand
ATTGCAGAATAGCAAACACCTCTTGCCTGAGTTTCCCCTTTAGCCTGGATTCATCATTGCTGATGATGTGGTTTGGTAGGCCGATTCGGGCGAAAATGGCTTTGAGTGCCGCGGCTACCTGACTAGCATCAAGTGAGGAGATTGGGGCGGCATCGCACTGCATGGTACATATGTCGACCACGGTGACTATGTACCGGAATTTCTTCTTCCGTTGAGGTAGAGGCCCGACCAAGTCGACTGCCACTCGCTGAAAGGGAGGGGTAGGTGACGGCTGTACGTGCGGCGGCCTGTCCCGATAGTACCTTCGGTGGGTGTTTGCGGGTACAGTGCTGCCTTTCACCTGAGGTACCTGTGGCGAGTGGTCTTGGGTCGTTAGGCGGACATTCCTTGGGAAGGATTTTCCAAGTTGTGGCGGACTTGGGGACTTGGGACAATCTGGATTGGCTCGCGCGGCAATTTGGTTTGCCGCGTTGAGAGGTTTCTTCCCCGCTGAGGGAGATTTGCTCTTTGGGAAGGAGGGAGGGAGTTGGTTTGTGGTTTGGGGAGAAGGGAATGCTGCTGAAACAATGGCAGGTTGAGAGGGGTGCCCTAAAAACACATACTGTGATCCCAGTATGAGGTCATAGACAGGACTGTCCATGAGCACTGCCTTGATGGGTCCCTTAACATATCTGGTGTCGACATTGATTATGGCGACTGGCAAAGTGGATGGGGGGATTGAAGCATCAGGGCCTTGCAGAGAGATGAAGTCTCCCGTGTATGCTGACGCGGGGACTAAGGATCCGCAGACAATGGCGTCGCATGACAGTCCAGTGTCATAGAGACACTGAACAGGGATGTTGTTGACAGTCGCCTGTCCAACGACTGACGGTGTGCCTGGACACTGTACTGGGGAGGGGTTTGTGCAATTCTGCGAAGTCGAGACGACTTGCATAGTTGCAACATTTTGCCGCTTGTAAGCAAGTTTCCTGCAGTCATCCCGATTGTGGGTGTTCGACTTGCAGTATGAGCAGAATAAGGGTTGTCCCAGTGGTTGTCGTTCATGGGTAGAACTGTTTGACCCACTGTTGGAGTTGGGGTTAAACCTGCTCTGCTGTGAAGCAGTGGACCCAACTACTTGCTGTAGTTTTGGCCTTTTAGGGGCGCTAGGTTCATCATGGGCTAGAGTGTACCGGTCACTTAGCTGGATGAGGTCAGCCAGAGTTGTGGCACCTTGCTCGGCAGTAAAGGTGCGTAACTCTGGGGACATGGTTTCGCGCAGTTGCTCGCCAACCATCAGTTCCCGGAGATCCTCATAGGACTCTGATTTGGCAGAAAGGGACACCCATTTTGTCAGATAGTTCCCCAGTCTATCTGAAAATTGGGCATAGGACTCTCCCCTACCTTTTCTGGTTGACCGGAACTTTTTCCGGTAGGCGTCAGCTGTCAACTCGTATCTGTTGAGCAGGGCTTCTTTCAAAGCTGGGTAGTCGGTAATTTGGCTTGACGGAAGTTTGCTGTACACCTCATAAGCCACACCCCTGAGACTTTGGGCAAGCTTGAGGTTGAACTTTTCCGGAGCAAGCTCAAATTCCTGGGCCAGTCTTTCAAATCTATCGAGGAATGCATCGATAGACTCTGTTGCCTCATTGAATGCCTCCAATGTGAAGGTCATGGCTGAGGTATGAATGGGAGGGGGAAAATTTTGAGGGGCAGCAGTCTCGGAGTCTGCTGAGTTTTCAAGCTGCTTCATAGCTAGCTCATGGTCTCGCGCCTTTTCTCGCTCAGTGGCCTCAAGTTCGAGTTCTTTATTTTTGGCATCCTGCACTAGTTGCCTCTGCCTTAACTCATGAGTACGGATTTGCTCTTGCTCCTGAGTGTCGCGAGCTTTATCAGCCTCTTGAGCCTCATGAGCTCTCTGTTTGTCTTTCTCAGCTTCCTCCCGAGCTTTATCAGCCTCTTGAGCCTCATGAGCTCTCTGTTTGTCTTTCTCAGCTTCTTGCCTCCTTTTGTCAGCCTTTTGAGCCTCACGAGTTTTATCAGCCTCTTGAGCCTCACGAGCTTTGTCAGCCTCTTGAGCCTCTTTGTCAGCCTCTTGAGCCTCATGAGCTCGCTGTTTGTCTTTCTCAGCCACCTCGCGAGCTTTCTCTTTGTCATATTCAGATATGACAAAATTGGCTAACTCTTGGCCTGACAATCCTAGAGATTCTCCCCATTCTTTAAGTTCCCTCCTAAGTTTAACAATCTCAGCCATGGTTGTAAATACAACTATTCAAAATAAAAACAAAGCTGCTGAGTTGAATGTATCAAACAACACTTAACTATTTCAGCATAAACAGAAATAGCATGCACATCAAAATAAAGTCATAAATAGCATTCAAACAAATCAAATCAAAACACAGTGAACCAAATCACAATAACTTTCCCAGTGGACACAAGATAAGTTTTGAAAAGGAACTACAGTTTGAATTGAAATTTGTTAGACTTTATGAAAAAAAAAAATATCCCGGACGCGAGCCCC
>CM065698.1:43309207-43311707 GCA_017654935.2 Phymorhynchus buccinoides | reverse complement strand
CAAAAATAGAATTAGGAGAAGAAAGGCTTGTTAACAACAACACAGCGATAAATCAACACATGTATATGTTGTGTTTTAAATAAACACACGCACACGTACACGCACACGCACGCACGCGCGCGCACGCACACGCACACGCACACACACATACACACACACACACACACACACACACACACACACACACACACACACACACACACACACACACACACACACACACACACACACACACACACACACACACACACACACACACACACACACACACACACACACACACACACACACACACTCAAGTGTTTGTTCGTTTTTATGAGGGCAGGATGGGAAAAAAAAAGCTTTTCAGCTTATTCTTTAACCCTCAATAAAGATGATTTTGACTTGACTTGACTTGACCTGACACACACAATCAATAGCATTTTAAGAAGAAGAAACAAACTATCTCCATACGAGTAACGAACTTGTTTTCTCCCAAAATTAATTAGGTTTTGGAGGATTGGCAAGAGGGAAGGGGATACGCATCAAACAACAAACAACAACAACAACAACAAACATGTAGGTATAATTGCCAGACAATGTAGCATTACTCTTCCGCTTCCTCTGCAAGATTGTTTTTTTCTATATTTCATGTTTCTTCTTCCAATTAGACACACAAAGAGAAAATAGTCAAAATGCAATTGCAGGAACACGACCACACAAGAGCGCGCACGTGCGCACACACACACACACACACGGGCGGGCGCGCGCGCATACACACATGCACGGTACACACACACACACACATATATATATATACACACACACACACGCGCGCACGCACGCACACACACATACACACATGTATCATAGACTCACCCTCCTACACCCACGCCCACTCCACTCAAAAACGGACATTCAAACAACAACATACATTTTGCACATGCATACTTTATTTGGCTAGAATCGCTGTAAATTGGATATACGTTAAATTAATGAACGAACAAAACTAACTCTCTCTCTCTCTCTCTCTCTCTCTCTCTCTCTCTCTCTCTCTCTCTCTGCTCCTCTCTCTTCTCTCTCTCTCTCTCTCATCTCTCTCGCTCTCTCTCTCTCTCTCTCTCTCTCTCTCTCTCTCTCTCTCTCTCTCTCTCTCTCTCTCTCTCTCTCTCTCTCTCTCTCTCTCTCTCTCTCTCTCTCTCTCTCTCTCTCTCTCTCTCTCTCCAAGGACAGATTGGAAGACCAGGCGCTGCCTAAAATCTTTATCCTTGAAAAATAAAAGTTCAAGTTTTCAAGTTTTCAAGTATTCTCTCTCTCTCTCTCTCTCTCTCTCTCTCTCTCTCTCTCTCTCTCTCTCTCTCTCTCTCTCTCTCTCTCTCTCTCTCTCTCTCTCTCTCTCTCTCTCTCTCTGTGCGCGCGCTTACCTTTTGCATACAGAGGGAGAGGGGGCGGGGGCAGAGAGGGGAGCAAGAAAATTAAAAAAACATGATCGAAGCTATTATATTGTGCAAAATGTCAGAAAGTCTGAGGGGGCGGATTAAGAGAAAGAATGAAGAAGAAAGTCCACATTATGCTAACTGTAATGGCATTGATGAGAGAGAGAGAGAGAGAGAGAGAGAGAGAGAGAGAGAGAGAGAGAGAGAGAGAGAGAGAGAGAGAGAGAGAGAGAGAGAGAGAGAGAGAGAGAGAGAGAGAGAGAGAGAGAGACACGAGCACACAGACGCTCAAACATAGAGATAGACACAAAGACAGATAAACGAACTCACAGGGAAACATAATCGAAATCAATGAGGTCAAAACTGCCAGACTGAAACCATATCCTTAACCTTAACCAGAAACCAAAACCATATTCCTAACCCTAGCCCTAGCCCTAACCCTAGCCCTAACCCTAGCCCTAGCCCTAACCCTAGCCCTAGCCCTAGCCCTAGCCCTAACCCTAGCCCTAACCCTAGCCCTAGCCCTAACCCTAGCCCTAACCCTAGCCCTAGCCCTAACCCTAGCACTAGCCCTAGCCCTAGCCCTAACCCTAGCCCTAGCCCTAACCCTAGCCCTAACCCTAGCCCTAGCCCTAGCCCTAACCCTAGCCCTAGCGAACATAATAGAGAGGGTCAGGGGGCACATAGACTCGTGGACACACAGAGACGAGGTACAGTGAGAGTGATGCATAGAGACGGGGACACATAGAGACGGGGGTACGTCGGTTGTATCCCCCGTACATCCATCGTTTTATTACCCCCAAAAATGCATCCTTTCTACGCTTCCCAACTTTAACCCTTTTACCGCCAATGCCGCATTTTAGCACCACAATGGTTTAACCCTTTCACCGCCAGCCATATTTCAGCCAAAATGTTTCATTACATTTACCTGGGTAGAGAACAAAATCCATCTGCAGTATTGGGGATTCTTCTGTGACATAATTATATAAAACAAGGTCTATCCTTACTTCATAAAACTACAACAATAGGGTCTTTGGATAATAGACCTCAAATTGATGCCTTTTAGTGACATAGCGTTGAATCAC
>CM065698.1:43286707-43291707 GCA_017654935.2 Phymorhynchus buccinoides | reverse complement strand
ATAACGAAATCAAGCCTAAGCCTACTTTCTAGTCTTTAACATGCACATAAGTAAAACTTAACTCATCACAAAATTAAGACTAATCCTATTTTGCATACTCATAACATGTAACCTACACATTTTAAATTTAAAGCCGATACACATAATAAAATCAAGCCTAAGCCCATTTTACATACTGATCTTAAAAATACATCAAACTTAAATGTAAGCACATATACATGACAGAATAAAACAAATCCTATTATACATACTCATTTTTAACATACACACATTTTGGAATAAACACTTATACATAGCAAAATAAAACCCAATCCTATAATAATAATAGTAGCAATAATAATAATAATAATAATAATAATAATAATAATAATAATAAAATAATAATAATAATAATAATAATAATAATAATAATAATAATAATAATAATAATAATTCATATAGCGCTAAACATAGTAGTATGCCCGTTGCGCGTTACAAAAGCAACAATGAAAGATGGAAAACATTAATTAAAATCAACAAGAAAGTCATACCACCAACATTCGAATGCAAAGAAATAAAGTAACGATAACATGATTTTCACTCACAAAGACATCCACCCTCGTTCGCCAACACTGTCACTCTCTGATAACACATCACACTCACAAAAACTAATAAAAATGTAAACAAGTAACAGGAAGGAATGCACCAATTACATACGTGCGTACACACACGGCCCATACTCTCTCCCTCCCACCTCCCTCTCTCCCCCTCTCCCTCTCTCCCTCCCCTTCTCCCCTCTCTCCCCCTCTCCCCTCTCTCCCCCCCCCTCTCTCTCCCCCCTCTCTCTCTCTCTCTTCCCCTCTCTCTCTCATCATACAGGATCCCCAATACAATAATATCAAAGAAACACTTTTCGTTACATAAATATAAACATTCTGGCTAAGTCACAATAGACAAAAATATAACAATATAAGCCTAAAAATGAAAAAAACTAAATTTGTATACTAAATAATTATTTTATGACACTAAACACACACACGCGCGCGCTGCACACGTACGCACGCGGCACACACACACACACACACACACACAGCCAGAGAGAGAGACAGAGAGAGAGAGAGAGAGAGAGATAGAGAGATAGAGGGAGAGAGAGAAAGAGGGAGAGAGGGAGAGAGGAGAGAGAGAGAGGATAGAGAGAGAGGGGAGACAGAGACAGAGACAGAGAACAGAGATCATAAATAGATAGACTGAGTGAGAGAGGGAAGCATAGCTTTAACAATCATAACATTATAAACACTGATACATGACAAGTCGAGCCTAGTTACTTGTAGGCCTACTTCGCATATTCAACTAAAAAATAAACCTAATAGTAAACACACACACGTTATAAAATCATGGTAAATACATATCCATGACATCATCGAACTTATTCTTACTTTATATAAGTATTTATTTTTTTTTTTTTACATGCACTAATTTGTAAATTAGCATATACACTCGACAAAATCAAACCTAATCCTACCTTATACACTCAAGTTTCAAATATACATTCAACTAACAGACAAGCAAAATAAATCATACGTTTTCATCATCATTTTTAACAAATATAAAAAACGACACTAATATTTTTTATATATAACATGAGAAAATCAAGCCTAAGCCAACATTACACACTTGTCTGTAAAATGCAGAAATTAGAATAAAACACATACACATTATTAAATCAAACTTAATTGTGTTTAACATAGCCAATTTTAACATGCATACCTTTATACATGACAGATCAAATCAAGGTTAATGTTAGATGCGCAAAATATTTATGAGTGAAAAAGTAAACACATGTAGGCATCATGATAAATAACAGTGCATACGTTCAGTATTTATTTATGTTAGTCCATTGGAGTCAGCAGCAGTGGTTTAATGCTATTTTGTTAAAGAGGATACTGTTGGGTAAAAAAACTATAAAATAAGTCGTTTTTTTGCGAATTGTTACGTACCTGATGAAATATTGAGAGAGAGAGACGCTGAGAGATTCGAGAGAGAGAGAGAGAGGAGAGAGAACGAGAGAGAGAGAGAGAGAGAGAGAGAGAGAGAGAGAGAGAGAGAGGAGAGAGAGAGGATAAAGAGAGAGAGAGAGAAGAGAGAGAGAGAGTTTTTCATTGTTCATTGTCAGTGGAGTTTGTTCATTAGGTAGTTCTTCATTAGTTTGTTGAAGGATGCTGGGCGTTTGGTCGCTTTTAAGTTGGCTGGCAGATTATTCCAGTAAGATCCACCACTGTATATTAAACTGGTTTTAAATAAGTCTAATCTTGGGGTTGGAATTAGTAGTTTGTTTGACTGCCTGTAACTGTTTATCAAGAAGCGGTCGATTAAAGATTGAGGAGCATTTCCTGTCATGATTTTGTGCATCATCCTTGCTTTGTTATGCTCCAACTGTAATTTAAAAGGTAATATACCTAATGTTTTGTAATCATTGTTCGCAAGAGAAGTTGATTTGAGCAGCACCAGTTTAACAGCTCGTTTATGCAGTCTAACGAGAGGTTTTAGAACATTTGCACTTGCTGAGGCCCACAAAGTAGAGGAATAGCTGATAAGTGAATTTATATGTGCATAATAGAACTGCTTCCTGAGATTGAGATTGAGGAAATGTTTTATTTTTGATAGTTGAAATATTCTTTGCGATACCTTCTTACTTAATATGTCTATGTGTTCTGACCAAGATAATTTGTTATTTGTTAGAGAGAGAGAGAGAGAGAGAGAGAGAGGAGAGAGAGAGAGAGAGAGAGAGAGAGAGAGAGAGAGAGAGAGAGAGAGAGAGAGAGAGAGAGAGAGAGAGAGAGAGAGAGAGAGAGAGAGAGAGACATAACACACAGGCAGACAACAGACAGACAAACAAACAGAGTGAGTACAGTATGAGGAATGACAACTTGTCCTATTCCATTCTAAATTATTGTACACTTTTCTTTAGTTTAATTTAACAAAGGGAAGACGATACACTTCATGGTGTTAATTAATCACTCCTTGCCATTGTAACATTATCTCTCTACAATCAAACATTGCAGACAGCACAACAGGAATCATTGAAGAGTCAACGTCGACAGAACAATGTTGGTGTTTATAAATAGCTAAGAGTACCAGCCACACGTCCACTAAAATCGCACGACTGTACGATGCGATTCGATCACGTTGGTCTCCAAGAACAAATGTGATTTGCGCTTCGAGATCACGTGATCGAATCGTATCATACAGTCGTGCGATTTTAGTGGACGTGTGGATGTTGCCTTAACAAAGCACATGAAAGCAACGGGATCGATTCAATGCGCCCCCGTATCTATTTCATGGAGTCCCTCTCATCGTTCCCCAGTCTCTGTATGCCTCCGTCTCTATGTGCCCCCCGTCACCATGTTATTGAGTCCCTCTCATTGTGCCCCCGTCTCTGTAAATCTCCGTCTCTATGTGCCCCCCGTCTCCATGTCATTGAGTCCCTCTCATTGTGCCCCCGTCTCTGTATATCTCCGTCTCTATGTGCCCCCCGTCTCCATGTCATTGAGTCCCTCTCATTGTGCCCCCGTCTCTGTATGTCTCCGTCTCTATGTTCCCCCCCCGTCTCTATGTCATTGAGTCCCTCTCATTGTGCCCCCGTCTCTGTATGTCTCCGTCTCTATGTGCTTGAGTCTCCATGTCATTGAGTCCCTCTCATTGTGCCCCAGTCTCTGTATGTCTCCGTCTCTATGTGCCCCCCCATGTCTCCATGTCATTGAGTCCCTCTCATTGTGCCCCCGTCTCTGTATGTCTCCGTCTCTATGTGCCCCCAGTCTCCATGTCATTGAGTCCCTCTCATTGTGCCCCAGTCTCTGTATGTCTCCGTCTCTATGTGCCCCCCGTCTCCATATTATTGAGTCCCTCTCATTGTGCCCCCCAGTCTCTGTATGTCTTTTTCCGTCTCTATGTGCCCCCCGTCTCCATGTCATGAGTCCCTCTCATTGTGCCCCAGTCTCTGTATGTCTCCGTCTCTATGTGCCCCCGTCTCCATCCATTATTGAGTCCCTCTCATTGTGCCCCCGTCTCTGTAAATCTCCGTCTCTATGTGCCCCCCCCGTCTCCATGTCATTGAGTCCCTCTCATTGTGCCCCCGTCTCTGTATGTCTCCGTCTCTATGTGCCCCCCGTCTCCATGTCATTGAGTCCCTCTCATTGTGCCCCCGTCTCTGTATGTCCCCTTGGATTAGGGCTAGGCCGCGGACACATTAGACGCGAAAATTACGCACGGACACCAATAAATAAGTAAAGGAAAGAAGGATAATAATATACGGATTAGGGGAAATACGGACACGTGCCCTTATTTTTTCTTTCTTTCTATTACTTATTTACGGATTGCGCATGGGATTTCCGCGTATGCTGTATACGCGGCCTTAGGGTTACGGATACGATTAGGGGTTAGGGGCAAAGGGCTGTGTTTGCGGGGTTACGGATGGGGTAAGGGATTTGATATGCAAAGAAACCGTAGAGATATGAGACGGGGAGAGACGGAGACACGTGTGTGTGGGTTTTTTTTTACAGAAATGGGAACTCATAGAGACGGGGAGACATAGAGAGGAAATTAGTGAGATAAAGAGACAACATAGATACGGGGACACATAGATACGGGGACACATAGATACGGGGACACATAGATACGGGGACACATATATATTATGCAACCCAAAGCAACACGTGCATTATTACACAAATCAATATTTCTGCTAAGTGTCAGAGGAAGTTGAAGTCAAATAAAGTGGCAGTGGGTGGATGCCTCGTGCCTCCATACGGGGAGCAGGACGACCCCGCCCACTTCACGAGTCTCTCCCAATGGGGATACTGGGGCGGGGGGGGGGGGGGGGGGGGGGGGGGGGGGGAGGGAGGGGGGGGGGGGGGGGGTCTTTGTTAAAAAATAGTTCCCCCACCTTCTGGAAGTTATGTGCTTGTAAATTCCTTTAATGTGCCACTCTCTTTGACTGCCTTTTCACTTTGCTTACTATCTTT
>CM065698.1:43263838-43278838 GCA_017654935.2 Phymorhynchus buccinoides | reverse complement strand
TGTGATGACCGTTTAGTGACCCCCTGAGGCGTCACATTTTTTTGTATGACAAGATCACTTTCACGAGAGAGAGAGAGAGAGAGAGAGAGAGAGAGAGAGAGAGAGAGAGAGAGAGAGAGAGAGAGAGAGAGAGAGAGAGAGAGAGTAAAATAGATAAGGTGACAAAGAAATGGACGGGAATATAGACAAAGTAAGCAAACACATACTCAGGGAGAGAGAAAGAGAGATAGACAGAGCGCTAGACAAGAGTCATGTTTAAAGCACAAGGTTGAAGACGTTAGAGTTGAACATTCCTGCTTTCCAACAAAGGGTGTTCGAGAGTCTTTGACCAAATAGACAGAGAGATAGAGAGTCATAGAGACAGACAGAGACAGATGGACAAACAGATATACAAAGAGACAGACAGAGAGATACAGGAAGACAGACAGACCGACGGACAGACAGACAGAGACAGACGGACAAACAGATAGACAACGTGACAGACAGAGAGATACAAGCAGACAGACAGACCGACGGACAGACAGACAGAGACATATGAACAAACAGATATACAAAGAGACAGACAGAGAGTCACAGGCAGATAGACAGACCGACGGACAGACAGACAGACAGACAGAGACGGACGGTCAAACAGGTAGACAAAGAGACAGACAGAGGGATACAGGCAGACAGACAGACCGACGGACAGACAGAGACAGAAGGTCAATTATGTCCATAATGGAATGGAAGTAGAGCCATTGTCTACTTTTTTTTAAACTTCTGAAAGCAAGAAGAAGCTTCCTCCGAGAAGACCTTACAGTCTTCATGAAGAACGTCCATAAGGGTTGGCGACCAAGTGGACGTTAATCTCACTATCAGTGAAGAAGCAGGTTTTGCTTAGTCTTACACTGAACGACCATAGACTTTCAAAGCTAACACAATAACACTAATAATAAGCTGACTGTTAAGTTGTATAAGAAGGTACTATCAGAGGCGGATGTGGGGGGTGGGATGGGGTTACAGAGGTTCCAGAACTTGTAGTAAAAAAAGAAAGAAAACAAAAATGATGGGAAAGCCATGACTACCACACCGATCTCAAAACTTTCATGTGCATCATTTAATTCCATGCCACTGTTTTAGCCTTTTCTCCCAGGAAAGGCCTTCATAGCTTCTTTTACATTCAAGTCATCGCCAGCTCCCACCCCCACCCCCCTCCTCCGATTCAGCTCCCCCCAAATCAATACACAACAGAATGCTGACTGTTAAATTTTACTGTCATGCTCTTCGCTAGCTTACTTGTCACATCAAACTAACTTTGTTTCTTTTTTTTAATCAAATAAATAAATAAAACTCGTGCCTTTTTGTCTGCGTATAAATGCATGCATGCAAATGGCGACGCTCGGTTTCAAAGCATGAGAGCTTTGCGCTGTCATCGAATCTGGCAGGCTGAAAGGGTTTGGGAGCAGCTAGTGTAGGAATTGTTAAATACCCCCCCCCCCTCCCCCCAGCCCCCTACCCCCGACTGAATAACATGGACGTCGTTCTCTCTCTTCTTCTTCCCTATAATAATTATTATCTATCTCTGTCTCTCTTTCTCGATTTGTCTCTGTCTCATCTCTAGCTCTGCCTTTCCCTCTTTATGTTTGTCTGTTTCTCTGTCTGTCTATGTTTATGATGATGTCTGTCTGTCTGCCTGTCTGCCTGTCTTACTCTCTCTCTCTCTCTCTCTCTCTCTCTCTCTCTCTCTCTCTCTCTCTCTCTCTCTCTCTCTCTCTCTCTCTCTCTCTCTCTCTTTCTCTGCCAATACTTGGAGACAAGGGACATAATAAAGATAAAGATTAGGGACACAGGGACACATAAAGACGGGGGACATACAGAGACAAAGTTGAGCAAACATAGAGTCGAGGACACATAGAGACGGGGAACATGAATACTTCTTCTTCTTCTTCTTCTTCTTCTTCTTCGTCTTCTTCTTCTTCTTCTGCGTTCCCAGGCCATATGGCCATAATGGGTAAGGTACGTATGTGTCCGGTTTTCAGTTTTCACTGGTCTCCCCGCTGCGCACAGCCGACACATTCCGATTTCGGAGGACCTCAAAGGAGAAATTTTATTTGGAAGATTTGGTTGAAAAAAGGCAGGAGAATGGGCCAATAAGTCAGAAAGATAATAGATGACAGAAAGCGAAAGGGAAAAGGCAGAGTCAAAGATTAGAGGAAGCTACAACCACAGAACTTCCAGAAGATGGGGGAACCATTTGTACGGAAGACCCCTCGGTATCCCCACGGGGGGATCTTCTTATTTAATCCTGAGTTTTTAATTATTTACAGTACTTTCTTTGTTCATAGTATTAGTACTCCATCATCAACAACAAATCAAAACAGAAATGGCGGTTTGAACAAGAAACTGGGCCTTTCCAGCGTTCAGAAAGAAAAGACATTAATTAAACGACCTTCGGGTTAACCCTTTCACCGCCAAAGTCGCATTTTAGCACCACAGTGATTTAACACCTATGTCACTAAAAGGCATCAAACTGGGGTCTGTTATCCAAAGACCCTTTTGTCTTATCTGTTATCCAAAGACCCTTTTGTCTTAGTTGTGGGAAGTAAGGATAGACCTTATTTTATATATGTCACAGAACAATCCCAATACTGCAGATGGATTTTGTTCTCTACCCAGGTAAATTTAATGGAAATTTTTGGCCGAAATATAGCTGCCGGTGAAAGGGTTAAAGTGTGGGTTCACATAACCCCACCTCAATAGACGATTTTTTTAAAAACAAAATAGGGGAAAGTCAAATACCATTGCAACAATGGCGTCGAAGCTTGAAACCGCAGGATGCGAGTCAGCGACTTGCAAACATTTTTTTTTTTAGAAAATTGAGGGGCGGCCAGTGGCAACAAACTGATAAAACTTGCTACATGTGACGTAACAATATAAATGACATCAATTTTAGAATGACGCACGGTGTTCTAAGCGCATGCTGTATGTCTGCTCAACTGAACAGGCGAGAGCTGGGGATCAATCTGATGGTAGAGTAACTTCCCCTGTTCTGACCGATTTAATTAGGCGAGATCACTCCCACACACCATGACATTACTCCCCTTAACTATTTCTGACCAATTCCTAGTGTGCCCTGTGGCTCTGTCGAGCCGCACGTAGGCCTACGTAATCCAAGACCATTATTGTTTTGCCAATGGTGACTGCCTTAAAAGCAGTTTGCCATTGGAAGGTGTTATCTTAGTAAGCTTACATAACAGCGTAAAAGCTAGTATATATAATAAAGCCTTTGTCTTGGGTAAATAGCCACGTAAAAGCATTCGCGGTAATTTGAGTGACTTCTTCTTCTTCTTCTTCTTCTTCTTCTTCTTCTTTCTTCTGCGTTCCCAGGCCATATGGCCATAATGAGTAAGGTACATACGTGTTCGGTTTTCAGTTTTCACTGGTCTCACATACAGCTGACACATTCCGATTTCGGAGGAATTTAAAGGAGACAAAATATTTGGAAGTTTTTCTTTGAAATCAGGCAGGAGAATGGGCCAATAAATCAAAAAGATAGTAGATGACACTAAGCAAAGGGAAAAGGCAGAGTCAAAGAGAGTGGCAGATTAAAGGAAGTTACAAGCACAGAACTTCAAGAAGGTGGGGGAACTATTTTTTACGAGAAAAACAACACACCGGTATCCCCACGGGGAGAGACTCGTGGAGGGGGCGGGGTCGTCAAGTTCCCCGTATGGAGGCACGAGGCATCCACCCACTGCTCCAATTTGAGTGACTGACTAAGGTGTTGTCTTAGTACGCCTGTCGGTCGTTTCCGACTATGACTGCCACAAATAGCTGCCCATTCTGCTATTCCCGCTGGATGGGCTGCAATCCTTGTGGCTGCAGCACCACAGCCAGAGCTAATGCCTCGCAGTTGGAGAGTCATAGTCTACAACAACAACAACAACAACAAAACTAATCTGTACCGTGACAATCCGATATTGTTGAAAATCATTTATTCCACAGCTCTCATTTACTATTGACCCCTTGCTTCCGGCTGGTTGTTCATGAAATTATGTCTATGAATTTGTTTGTTCTCCTTTACTTAGTATTCCCACGTTGTTATGCTTTTGTTTCTTTTCCCTTTCTTTCATCATTTACCCAGTGTACTAATTCCACTAGTTGCAGCCAATACTGTGTAGGGGAAGACGGGGTAAAAAGCGCATGGGCGGGTAAGAAGCCCACCCCAATTATCTCATGAAATAAAGAAACTTTCAGTCAAATTTGCCCATGAGACGAATGCTAAACATTAACGTTCGTCTCATGGGCAAAATGAGACTGAAATTTGCTTCATTTCATGAGATAATTGGGGTGGGCTTCTTACCCACCCATGCGCTTTTTACCCCGTCTTCCCCTACTTCAAATGTTTTGAGCACCTAGTATAAGCTTTAAGCTTGTTGTGCTCTGTGATCCTTATTCTGATGCTGCTTTGATATGTGATTCTTTATGAATAAATTTATTTAAACCAACTGGTGATACAAGCCGTTTGAGTAAAGAGCTGTGATAGCGTAAGAACCAAAGATCAAAGAATGGTCATGTGATTTGTGGTGGCTGTGGTGAAGCTAGGAGGGATAAGGAAAGACCTTACAAGTGGTAGCAACATACAACAGAAGGGATAAAAAAAAAACACCTTTGGATTGGTATAATTATACTGGTGATGAGTTCTAAAAATAGGAAATAGGCATGAACTAAAAGCGGTTGGGACCAAGGTGCTGTGTCACGAGAGCGAGGTCTAGTCTTTCGGATGAGACGATAAACCGAGGTCCAGTGTGCCCATGCACTTAGCATACGTTAAACCCATTGGCAACGAAAAAGTTGTCATTTGGTCAAACTTTACCCACCCCCCTTTCCTTCCTCATCAGTCACACACAAATTGCATGAAAAAAACAAAATTGGGTGGCGCGCCTCTAGCTGAGACGCGCTCTCCCGGTGGGATCAACTTGAATGTCACAGAGACGCCTCTGTGACTATAAAGTACCTAATACCTAATACCATAATACCATGGAATAGATCTTATGAAACCATCGTTGGCAGATTTCATAAACTTTTGAGAAGAAAGCCAGAGTTGATTGCTGAAATCATTCTTCTTCTTCTTCTTCTTTTTCTTCTTCTTCTTCTTCTTCTGCGTTCCCAGGCCACATGGCCATAATGGGTAAGGTATGTATGTGTCCGGTTTTCAGTTTTCACTGGTCTCCCCGCTGCGTACAGCCGACATATTCCGTTTTCAGAGGAGCTCAAGGTAGAAAAATTAATTGGAAGTTTTCTTGGGAAAAAGGCAGAATGGGCCAATAAGTCAGAAAGATAGTAGATGATAGAAAGCAAAGGGAAAAGGCAGAGTCAAAGAGAGTGGCAGATTAGAGGAAGTTGCAAGCACATAACTTCCAGAAGGTGGGGGAACTATTTTTACGAAAGACCCCCCCACCCCCACCCCCGGTATCCCCACGGGGAGGAAGTCATCATAAAACCGACATTTCGGTTTGTTCAAGGAGGAAGAGAAGTGAGTTTAATATGATTAGTGATTTAACACCTATGTCACTAAAAGGCATCAAATTGGGGTCTATTATCCAAATACCCCATTGTCTTAGTTTGGGGAAGTAAGGATAGACCTTATTTTACATATGTCACAGAAGAATCCCCAATCTGCAGATGGATTTGGTTCTCTACCCAGGTAAATTTAATGGACCTTTTTTGGCTAAAATATGGCTGGCGGTGAAAGGATTAAGATAATAATAATACAGTATTATTTGAGTCCCGATCTTCAAAAACAAAAACAAAATAACAAAGAGAACAAGTACACCGCCACAGGTTTAGTACTAGTCTACATGTAGATCAAGATTAAGATTAAGTTTCGGACATGATGAAAAGACGGACAACGCGAACGATAAAAGGTAATGAACGGTACAGGAGAGTCTGTTGAGAGGCATTAGACGTAATAGAAACACAGTCATATACTAAGATTCTGTGAAGGAGATGGCAGCACTAGAGAAAATCCCCTTCAGATTGGCAACGAGATAGTGGGATGCTTAGCTGGGTACCGAGGAATGGTCAAGGGTCATTGAGCGAAGCTGCGTGTTATCGTCTGCGATGGGGAGTCTACAGGGCGTGTAATCACGAACGCGTCTTAGACAGTCAACACGGGTAGTCGTAGTATGTGCATTAGGCTAAACAGCCAATCGTTTAGGGGAGTTTAGTTTAATGTACATACTACTACCCGTGTTGACTGTCTAAGACGCACTCATGATTACACGCTTAGCTGAGGTGTAGAGTGGCACAGTGGTATCGCGTTCGCTTCGTGTCAAGTAAACCCGAGTTCGAACCTGGGTACAGGGGGATTTTTTTCCTCTCATTCTGCACTAGGCCTTAACGGTCTGAACGTGGAGTCTTTCGGATGAGACGATAAACCGAGGTCCCGTGTGCCCATGCACTTAGCATACGCTAAACCCAGTGGCAACGAAAAAGTTGTCATTTGGTCAAAATTTACACCCCCACCCCCCCCCCCCCCCCCCCCCCCCTCCCTCATCAGTGACAAAAATCGCATGCAAAAAAAAAAAAATTGGGTGGCGCGCCTCTGGCTGCGACGCGCTCTCCAGGTGGGAGCAACCCGAATTTCACAGAAACGCCTCTGTGACTATAAAGTACCTAATACCTAATACCTTTAAGACCCTGCTTCTGCACGTACAATTTTAGTACTACGGCTACTCGACTGTGACGACTTCTGTTGTGAGTCGTGAATCTGATGAAATACTAATGCTTTAATAAATCTGATGAAATACTACCAGTCTCGTTCACCGTATTCACATAGACACCACTACACAAATCTCATAAGATGTCTGATACAGAAATAATAATAATACTAATAATAATAATAATGATGATAATAATAATAATAATAATAATAATGATGATAATAATAATAATAATAATAATAATAATAATAATAATAATAATAATAATAATAATGATAATAATGAATAATGCTTAATATATAGCGCATAATCTTGCTAAGCAACTTAATGCGCTTTCACTCGGCATTATAACAATAATAATGAGGAACATTTATATAGCGCCCATCCTGGCGCTTTGCACACAATTGAAATGGACTACTACTACTACTACTACTACTACTACTACTACTACTACTACTACTACTACTACTACTACTACTACTACTACTACTACTACTACTACTACTACTAGGGGAAGACGGGGTAAAAAGCGCATGGGCGGGTAAGAAGCCCACCCCAATTATCTCATGAAATGAAGCAAATTTCAGTCTCATTTTGCCCATGAGACGAGCGTTAATGTCTAGCATTCGTCTCATGGGCAAATTTGACTGAAAGTTTCTTTATTTCATGAGATAATTTGGGTGGGCTTCTTACCCGCCCATGCGCTTTTTACCCCATCTTCCCCTACTACTTAAAAAAAAGATATCAATATGTGTGTGTGTGCGCGCGCGCACGCGCGTGCGTGTGTAGGAAAAAAAACCGTAAGCAAAGCAATGATCATTCATAACTTTACGTCAGTGTTGTTGCTATGTAGGGTCATCATTGTACGTCATTATTTTGTTTGTTTACGTGTGACTCTCTTTACCAGTGTGTCATTCCTGAAGAAGAGAGGACACCTTCTCGAAAGCTTGAAATTAAAATAGAACCACCACGGATTTGTTGGAATTTTTTTTCATTTTTGTTATATATATATATATATATATATATATATATATATATATATATATATATATATATATATATATATATATATATATATATATATATATATATATATATATATATATATTCACAACATACACACATAAATACCATTCATACTATCAGCAACAAGATACACATTATACAAACGTTTCTTTTTATATAAAAAAAAACTAGCTCACGCATCCTCACCATACCACCTCTATAAAATGAATAAATACAATAACGAATAGCATTACTATCGAAAACACACCGCATTATTTTGTTTGTTTACGTGTGACTCTCTTTACCAGTGTGTCATTCCTGAAGAAGAGAGGACACCTTCTCGAAAGCTTGAAATTAAAATAGAACCACCACGGATTTGTTGGAATTTGTTTTTTTTTTTCATTTTGTTATATATATATATATATATATATATATATATATATTCACAACATACACACATAAATACCATTCATACTATCAGCAACAAGATACACATTATACAAACGTTTCTTTTTATTAAAAAAAAAACTAGCTCACGCATCCTCACCATACCACCTCTATAAAATTAATAAATAAAATAACGAATAGCATTACTATCGAAAACACACCGCATGTAAACATAACACAACCCACTGTCCCCTGCCCCCCCCCCCCCCTCCCTCTCTCTCTCCCTCCACCTCCTCCCCCCCTACCATCCCCCCCCCCCCTCCCCCAACACATGCATTTGGGAAGACCCCCCAAAAAAGGCCAAACAATCCCTTTGGCTGCTGCACTAGAGCCAGTGCAAAAGCCCCCTGGTTTTGAGAGTGATCATCAGGTTTAACCCTTTCACCGCCAATGTCGCATTTATGCACCACAGTGATTTCAACACCCATGTCGCTAAAAGGCATCAAATTGTGGTCTATTATCCAAAGACCCCGTTGTCTTAGTTTTGCAAAGTAAGGTTAGACCTTATTGTATGTATGTCACAGAAGAATCCCCAATACTGCAGATGGATTTTGTTCTCTACCCAGGTAAATGTAATGGAAATGTTTAGCTGAAATATGGCTGGCGGTGAAAGGGTTAAAACACATTTGTTGTATTAAGTTCAACAGGACAGAGCTGTACGGTAAGTAAAACACGAAATAACACAGTACAGCATAGCGTAAGAAAGTGTAAGAAAAAACGCACACAAAAAAACACAATGAGCGGGAAAATAGAGGTGATAGAGAGAGAAAGTAAATACACTCCTGTAAATAAACAGGATTGAGTTGTGGTCGGAATGAATTTGTTACAAAATAGCCTAATGGAATGATTGTGAGCCTTTTTTTTCTTCTGCCTATAAATTGCTGGTATTTGATGTGCAAGTGCAGTCGATTGATCATGAAGACTGAGTAAGTATTGTAATAAATACGAAAGCTTGCAATGAACAGTGTGAACAGTGTTGTGTTTTGGGTGGTGACCTTAAAGAGAAAGAAAGACAGACAGACAGACAGACAGACAGATACTGAGACAGAAAAACAGAGAGAAAGGAGCAGGGGATGTGACAGAAACCAGAACAAGCATGACACAACAAACAGACAAAAGCGAGTTAATTTGATCAGCTGGGAAGAAAATGAAGTCTGCACGCTATTATAGGAGCTGCCCGCAGAGAGAGAGAGAGAGAGAGAGAGAGAGAGAGAGAGAGAGAGAGAGAGAGAGAGAGAGAGAGAGAGAGAGAGAGAGAGAGAGAGAGAGAGAGAGAGAGAGAGAGAGAGAGAGAGAGAGAGAGAGAGAGAGAGAGTGCGAGTGCGAGTGAGTGAGTGAGTGAGTGAGAGAGAGAGACATATATATATAGAGAGAGAGATATATAGTTTGCTTTGAGATATATTTATATATAGTGAGAGAGAGTGAGTGTGTGTGATAGAGAGACAGAGAGAGAGTGTGTGTGAGAGAGAGTGTGAGAGAGAGAGAAGTGAGTGAGAGAGAGAGTGACAGAGAGAAAGTGAGTGAGATAGTGAAAGTGAGAGAGAGTGAGAGATAGAGAGAGACAGAGAGAGAATGGGAGAGACAGAAAGAGAGTGAGAGAGAGAGACATACATAGAGGGATATATAGAGAGAGGGAGGGAGAGAAAGAGGGAGACATACAGACACACAGGACAGACAATGCATATGAGACAGAGATGGAGACAAGAACAGAGAGAGAAACAGACAGACAGACAGACAAAGAAATCGAGACAGATACACTGACAGACATGCAGACAAAGAAACAAATTTATTATTTTAACTTTGACTTGGGTAGGCACAGCTTTCGCGTTACTTTTGGTCCACGGTTGAGTGTGTTCGTAAAAGGATCAATAGAATCCGAAGTATACCCACCAGCTAAACTTGGGCCTTTTTTCTTCTTCAAACAAACAAAACAAAGACAGATGGACAGATCATATGGCGCGCCAAAGATACAAAACTCTATCTAGCTGTTCGATAGAGTTTCCAAACTGTATCTATCAGTTCAATAGAGTTTGAAAACCCTATCTAGCTGTTCGATAGAGTTTTAAAACTCTATCGAACAGCTAGATAGGGTTTCCAAAAATAACCCTATCGAGATATAGTTTGTCTATCGCGATTTCTGATTGGTACATGGCTTCAGCGACAAGTTTGTGGCCTTGGCAGGGCAGTGACCCGTGAATTTGAATAAGACGATAGGCCTAGGCTCCTACATGTAGTCAAACAAACATGGCAGCTGAATTTGAAGTCTCAGTTTTCAATTTGTACACCTTTTAAAAGTAAATGAAATCTATTTCAAAGATGAAAAACATCAACATTTATTATTTTTAGAATGCCACCTAGGTTAGGTGTATGTCACAGTCAAAGATACTAGTCCTATCTACCAATGAAATGCTTCGTTTAAAAAAAGTATCAAAATGGCGCGTTCGATAGAGTTTTCCGACGAGAAACTCTATCTAGCTGCTCGACAGAGTTTTGAAACTCTATCTAACTGCTAGCTATAGTTTAGAAACTGTATCTAACAGTTCGATAGGGTTTTTAAACTCTGTCGAACTGCTAGATAGAATTTTGTATCTTTGGCACGCCATAAGATCATTAGAGAAACATAAGCAACTTATCTTCCAGCAGAAACAACAAAGTTGAAAACGTCAACGCCAAACAGAAACAGAAACTCAAAACAATATGTGCAATCATTGCGTTTATTTTACTTTCTAATGATTTATTATTTGTTTGCCTCTAATGTTCTTGTTATCAATGTAAAGCGCACTGAGCTCATGTGAGAAAGAGCACTATATAAATTCCCATTTATTATTATTATTATTATATTATTATTATTATTATTATTATATTATTATTATTATTATTATTATTATTATTATTATATTATTATTATTATTATATTATTTTATATTATTATTAATCATGATGCGGTTTGAAATCCTAGCTGTGTATTCATACGCTTGTCTGTGTTGCTAAAAACGGTGGATAATACTAAGAAGAAAACAACTATAACGCTGTCATGAATAAGATGCAAAGTTGAAAACAATCATTATTGATTAACTCTCTCTCTCTCTCTCTCTCTCTCTCTCTCTCTCTCTCTCTCTCTCTCTCTCTCTCTCTCTCTCTCTCTCTCTCTCTCTCTCTCTCTCTCTCTCTCTCTCTCTCTCTCTCTCTCTCTGTCTCTCTCTCTCTCTCTCTCTCTCTCTCTCTCTCTCTCTCTCTCTCTCTCTCTCTCTCTCTCTCTCTCTCTCTCTCTTTATCTATCTTTATCCCTCTGGTTTGCCTTGGCATGAGGCTGTGTCAGACCAGTTGACATAAGCTAGAACGCCAAGGCTACATCAAAATGTTGTTATGCTCTGAATGGTTGTGCGGGGGTTGTCTGAAGCCATGACAAGCTCCCAGCATAACATCATCAGTCTAAATCCCCCGAAGACGGAGTGTGGCTGCCCACATGGCGGGGTAATCAAAAACGGTCACACACGTAATGTTCTCATCCCTGGCTGATGCATTTGTTCCGTATTGTTCAAGTGCTCTGGCTGTTGGGATGATCCCTGGAGTCGTTAAGCCAGGGAACAACAACAACAACAACAACAGCATCTCTCTGGTTGTCTTTTTTGGAAGACAGAAATAAAAGAGACTGTGGTTGATATCGACAGATGAAGAGGAACAGATCAAGAGAGACGGAGATGTGAGAGACGGAGACAGAACGTGACAAAGACAGAGAGAAAGAGAAAAGGATAGAGGGGCACAGTGAAGAGAGAGAGAGAGAGATAGATAAAGAGAGAGAGAGAGAGAGAGAGAGAGAGAGAGAGAGAGAGAGAGAGAGAGAGAGAGAGAGAAAGAGAAAGGGATAGAGGGGCACAGTGAAGAGAGAGAGAGAGAGAGAGAGAGAGAGAGAGAGAGAGAGAGAGAGAGAGAGAGAGAGAGAGAGAGAGAGAGAGAGAGAGAGAGAGAGAGAGAGAGAGAGAGAGAGAGAGAGAGTGAAAACTTGAAAACTTGAACTTTATTTTTCAAGGATAAAGATTTTAGGCAACGCCTAGTCTTCCAATCTGTCCTTGATATATATACGAACATAGAATACAAACATGGCAAGGCATGATATTACACATACAGATTTGAACATAACGGTAGCACCTTTGTACATATACGAACATAGAATACAAACATGGCAAGGCATAAAATTACACATACATAATTGAACATAAAGGTAGCAAAGCAGAGAGAGAGAGAGAGAGAGAGAGAGAGAGAGAGAGAGAGAGAGAGAGAGAGAGAGAGAGAGAGAGAGAGAGAGAGAGAGAGAGAGAGAGAGAGAGAGAGAGAGAGAGAGAACACTGAACACTGAACACTGAACACTGAAATGGTTTAATGAGTAGGCCATTGGCCCATGTCATTTTGAGTGGTTACAAAAGTATAACAAAGTAGCAGTATTAACAACATTTTATCGTAAACACACATAACAAACTTAGCGTATGCGTAGTTCAAAACTTCATACATGCATGATACATAGAATATCAGATAAACACAATCATCTTTACCCACTTATGTGCATCTCCCGAATTTTATCATGAACACACATAACACATTTAGCATATACGTAGTTCAAAACTTCATACATACACTATACATAGAATATCAGATAAACACAATCATCTTTACCCATTTAAGTGCATCTCCCGGATTCTAAATGCTTTTTCGAGATAAAATGCTAAACGGATAATCAGAGATTTATTTTCAGTTGCAAGCAGCATGGTTAGTTTGAACAGTGAAGGTTGGTTATAATATTTACTTGGGATATATCTGTCTCTCAAATCCTGGTAACGAGGGCAATGTACTACAAAATGGATTTCAGTCTCAAACTGAGAGGTACAAAAGGGACAGAGAGAGAGAGAGAGAGAGAGAGAGAGAGAGAGAGAGAGAGAGAGAGAGAGATTAAATGTAATGTTTATTTCCATATGGAAAGTCTCCATTTGGAAGGGGGAAATAACATCCATACAACAATAGCGCCAATTCATTCAATGATTTATTTTGTACAGAGATAAATGAAATGTAGTCTTTATTTCCATCTGGCAATGTCCCCTCTGGAAGGGGAATAAAACAACCATACCAACAATAGTGCCAATTCACCCGATGCTTTTTTGGAGAGAGAGAGAGAGAGAGAGAGAGAGAGAGAGAGAGAGAGAGAGAGAGAGAGAGGAGAGAGAGAGAGAGAGAGAGAGAGAGAGAGAGAGAGAGAGAGAGAGTAGTAGATCAATACAGACCTCCCTAGGAACCACGTGACTTGTCACTGTGTGTGCGGGCTTCTAAACCCCAGCCCCACCCCACACCTATCCCACGCCACACCCTCCTAACAAAAATTCCCCCACCCACCCCCTTTTTGTACAGTGACATAGTTTCTACGCTGTCACTCAGTCTTTTACCCCCTCCCCCCCCTCCTCCATCATGGACCACACACACACACACACACACACACACACACACACAGCACACACACACACACACACACACACACACACACACACACACACACACACACACACACACACACACACACACACACACAACATACACACACCCATTTTCACCTCCCCAATTCCTGGACTCATGTTGACGTGCTCCCGTCTCTATGTGTCCCCGTGTCTATGTGTCACCCTCATTGTGCCCCCGTCTCTATGTGTCCCCGTGTTATGTGTCACCCTCATTGTGTCCCCGTGTCTATGTGTCACCTTCATTATGCCCCCGTCTGTGTGTCCCCGTGTCTATGTGTCACCTTCATTGTGCCCCCGTCTCTCTGATTCCCCCCGTATCTATGTGCCCCCGTCTCTATGTCTCTCCGCGTCTATGTGTCACCTTCCCCGAGACGGGGACACATAGAGACAGGGGGCACAATAGAGACTGAGATACATAGAGACAGCGACACACACATACAGGGGCACATACAGACAGGGACACGTAGAGACAGGGACGCATGGAGACAGTGGGGGCACGCACAGACAGGGACATACAGAAACAGGGACATACAATACATAGACGACATTGGCGAGACATAAAGACAGATGACACAATAGATACAAGGGACACACAGAGACGGGGGACACATTGCTACGTCACCCAAATTCGCAACAACCAGAGTCTCTCCCACAAACGCATAGAAAGAGATCCCTGGTCTCTCCAGTTCCTTACAATGCCCCCTCC
The DNA here is from genome assembly GCA_017654935.2 of Phymorhynchus buccinoides. Classification (NCBI taxonomy): domain Eukaryota; kingdom Metazoa; phylum Mollusca; class Gastropoda; order Neogastropoda; family Raphitomidae; genus Phymorhynchus; species Phymorhynchus buccinoides. The sequence continues at coordinate 43,264,475 of CM065698.1, read as the reverse complement.
ACGGACCCTCTTCTTCTTCTGGAGGAGCCTGGTTCTTCAGGGCTCCACTCCACTCTACTCCACTCCACCCACCCCCTACCCTCTATCTCATCCCCAACCCTCTCCCACATCCCACCCCACCCCCACCCCTACCCCACTACCCTCAGTCATTCGTGTTCCTGCTGTCCTTTTCCCCCCATCCTTTCTCCGTCTGGTTTACCCACTATACTAGTCCTCCCTTTCCTTCCCTTCCTCCTTTCGCTTGCCCTCCTTGTGATGGAAGACTGTTAGCTTTCGTTCGCTTGATCTTCAGTGTGGATTAGTAGTAGCAAGCTCTGTGTGTGTGTGTGTGTGTGTGTGTGTGTGTGTGTGTGTGTGTGTGTGTGTGTGTGTGTGTGTGTGTGTGTGTGTGTGTGTGTGTGTGGGCGCGCGCGCGTGCGTGCGTGTGCGCGTGCGTGTGCGTGCGTGTGTGCGTGCGTGCGTGCGTTGTGTGTGTGCGTGCGTGCGTGCGTGTGTGTGTGTGTGTGTGTGTGTTGTGTGTGTGTGTGTGTGTGTGTGTGTGGTGTGTGTGTGTGTGTGTGTCAAGTTAAAGTAAAAAGTCAAAAGAACTTTATTATCACGTTTGGTGCAATTACATTGTGGTCTCGTACAAGCACAA
>CM065698.1:43246338-43256338 GCA_017654935.2 Phymorhynchus buccinoides | reverse complement strand
TTTACTCCTTTTGCTGTCTGTTTTTTTCTCCTTTTGCTATTTTGCTGTTTGCTGTTTTCTTGTTTGTCTGTGTTGATAAAGGCGCATTCGCCGAAATGTACAGTAGTTTTGTTTTGTCTCTTGTGAATAAAATAACGTCACTTGACACTTGTCGTGTAGTTGTTTGTTTGTTGTATCTACATGTCCACGTTTTTATATGTCCCCCGTCTCTTTGTGTCTCCGGCGTCTCCATATGTCTCATTCATACATCTACCCATCTGTATGTGATTCAAAAACCCAACCCTGACCCCAATCCAAACCCTGTTCCTGTCCCTAATCATAACCAGAATACCAAATCCTGTCCTTAACCCTAACCTTATCTCTTACCCGAGGATCACATAGAGACGGGGACGCATAGAGACGAAGGCACTTACACGCGGTGACTTCTGGAGACGGGGAGATATAGAGACGGGGGCACAGTGAGGGTGGTGACACATAGAGACGGGACAGATAGAGACGGGGACAAATAGTGACACAATGAGGGTGACACATAGAGACGGGACAGATAGAGACGGAGACAAATAGTGACACAATGAGGGTGACACATAGAGACGGAGACTAATAGTGACACAATGAGGGTGACACATAGAGACGGGACAGATAGAGACGGAGACTAATAGTGACACAATGAGGGTGACACATAGAGACGGGACAGATAGAGACGGGGACAAATAGTGACACAACGAGGGTGACAAATAGAGACGGGACAGATAGAGACGGAGACAAATAGTGACACAATGAGGGTGACACATAGAGACGGGACAGATAGAGACGGAGACAAATAGTGACACAATGAGGGTGACACATAGAGACGGGACAGATAGAGACGGAGACAAATAGTGACACAATGAGGGCGACACATAGAGACGGGACAGATAGAGACGGAGACTAATAGTGACACAACGAGGGCGACACATAGAGACGGGACAGATAGAGACGGAGACTAATAGTGACACAACGAGGGCGACACATAGAGACGGGACAGATAGAGACGGAGACAAATAGTGACACAATGAGGGTGACACATAGAGACGGGACAGATAGAGACGGAGACTAATAGTGACACAATGAGGGTGACACATAGAGACGGGACAGATAGAGACGGAGACTAATAGTGACACAATGAGGGCGACACATAGAGACGGGACAGATAGAGACGGGGACAAATAGTGACACAATGAGGGTGACACATAGAGACGGGACAGATAGAGACGGAGACAAATAGTGACACAATGAGGGTGACACATAGAGACGGGACAGATAGAGACGGAGACAAATAGTGACACATCGAGGGTGACACATAGAGACGGGACAGATAGAGACGGAGACAAATAGTGACACAACGAGGGTGACACATAGAGGCGGGACATACAGAGACGGAGACACATAGTGACACAATGAGGGTGACACTTAGACAGACGAGGACACATTAACCCTTTCACCGCCAGCCATATTTCAACCAAACATTGCCATTAAATTTACCTGCAGAATTGTGGATTTGTCTGTGACATATATAAAACAAGGTCTATCCTTACTTCCCAAAACTAAGACAATAGGGTCTTTGGATAATAGACCCCAATTTGATGCCTTTTAGTGACATAGGCGTTAACCCTTTCACCACCAATGTCGCATTTTTGCACCACAGTGGTTTAGCACCTATGTCACTAAAAGGCATCAAAGCAGGGCTTGTTATCTGAAGACCCTATCTTCTTAATTTTGGGGAGTTAAGGATAGGCCTAATGTTATGCATTTCGCAGAGGAATTCCCAATGTTGCAGATAAATGTTTTTTCTCCACCTAGTTATGGTTAATGGTATTTTTGGGGGGACTGAAAAAATGGCTGGCGGTGACAGGGTTAAATCACTGCGGTGCTAAAATGTGACTTTGGCGGTGAAAGGGTTCATGTGTGACCGCGTGTGAACAGGTGAATGCAAGAGCCTTGAGTTTAATCCAAGCATAGACGGGGACATAACATAGAGACGGGGGCACAGTGGGGTGACACATAGAGACGGGGACACAGCGATATGCTCCCGTCTCACCAGTAGTTAATGATCGGAACGGTGCACGACAAGGAAACCCCATCTGACCTTAATTGTTATTGATTGAACGCAGGGATGTTGTCACCACGCATCAAAAGGAAGAAAGCCTGGGTCGGTATTCACGTTGAGATAGCATGACACTTAGCATCATGCTAGCTTAGAAGCTCTTCCAAAAGTCCTATTAAATCCTATAGGACATTGGAAGAGCTTCTAAGTTAGCATCATGCTAAGTCTCATGCTATCTCAACGTGAATACAGGCCCTGGTTGATTGGATAAGTACAAGCACATGGCATTGATTGAGGACTTATTCTGTTCATAAAGCAATGTAACCATGTGCATGTAAGTCAGTAACAATGTATACTGAAAGCCAAGCGAAACGCAGATTGACACTTAGGTTTTAACAAAAACCATGTTAAATGTTATGCATAGTGGTACAATGAAAGCCAGAATTTCAGGTTCTCACGAGCCATCAACGTGTCTCCAATGTAATCATTGAAAACAGCATTTTCTAAGCCATTTTTCTTTTCTTACATTAAACTCAGATATTTTGCATTCACCTATTCACACACTGCACATGATGACGTTAAAGTTATATCATTTTGTGTGTATTTTTTAAATTTTGGTATTTTCTAGTCACAGAATATCGTCTCTGTGAAATTCGGGTTGCTCCCACCAGGAGAGCGTGTCGTTTGTAGTACAGCGCCACCCATTTTTGCATGCTATATGAGTTTGTGTCATCCATCCCACCGGCACAAGACATGCATTCAGCCACTACGAATACTAAATGGTTGACAAAATGGTTGCTTGGGGGGGGGGGTTGTTATTTGACCACGATACACCACCATACCAAAATTGAAGCGATTATGTCCACCAGGTTGATGAGTTACGGGGCGAACAGGCATAGATTGAGAAAACGTGAGTCATGTCTTTCTGGGGACTGGGTGACCTTTCAGCACCGTTGATTGACGTCTGTCACCAAGGCAACGATAGGGAATCAGCATCATCCCTGGTGAGACCATTAATGAAACATGACAGGGAGCCCTGGCGACCCGGTTTCATTGGCTCCGGGTTCGATCGTTGTTGGAACCTCCGCTGGGAATTGTGTCACGATCACCAATATTGAGCCGCGTGCCACTCACATTTATTGGGCCGGAATGCCTTGCTTCTGAGCATCAAGATGTGCGTTGCAAAATAACCTATATACTAACTGGAAGGTCATTTCATTGGAGACATCACATGTTTTATTTGATACTTTTTTTTCTGTCCTCGGTGGATCATACCAAAAGGTTATAGGGTGGGCACGTTTGGATTCTACTCAGAACTGTGTGTGGCTTCGCTCAAGCACAATATCACTGATGATGAAATTATGCTTAACGTCCTCCGGTCTGGAACAGACACATAATTATGGGACATTATTGATGGTGGGAACGATCCTGGAGGCAATGCCCGGAGGCAGTGCAACACCAGGAATGTCCCGAATTTTTAACAATACAAATGTGAAGGAAACGGCCACAGAGCGTAATGGGCCGCTACACTGCATACGGTTCGATCCGAATGCGATCCGAATGCGACATTTGCCGGGCATGATTCTCGTAAAATTGTACTTGTCTAAATGAATCTGATGAAATCCTACTAATTACGTTCACTATGTTTTTGTAGTCCCCCGTTCACATGAATCTGATGAAATATTTGGGGGTTTTTTCATCAAACATTTTATTCTATTCGTGTAGTGGTGTCTTATCTACTTGAGAAGGCCTATAGCTAATCAGCGACAAAAATCAATTGTCGTTTTGAAAGAAAAGATTTGGAGCCAGAACTTAACAAAATGTTAACCAGTTTAGAAGATCAAATCAAAGACAACGGTTATGAACAGATTGAGACTAAGATTGAGCGGAAGGCCCAGATGCAATACAGGGTAGACTTTTGCAAACTTGCGCTTCTCAACTGTGTGATGTTTTTACTACTACTAGCGCAACGCCCCGTACTGGTAACGCCTAGTACAGGTAACGCCAAGTACCGGTAACGCTGAGTACCAGTTTTGCCGGGTCCGCAAAATATTATATTTTTACTTTTGTGGCTGAAAACCCAATTTTTAGACTCCTACCACTTTGAAGGCCTACCGATCTCCATGACCTTGACCTTGACCTTGATCAGTATGCAATCATCAGAACAAACATATGCCAAAGTACTTACATGCCAAGATTGAAGTCCCTAAGACCAACGGTGTGGACGTTACAGCCCCTTAAAGATTTTCGGTTGTCAAGGTCATACACCAAGGTGAAGGTCATGACGGTGATTATTTATGCGCAGATGCCTTCCTCTCATGGTGACACGCCACCACACAAAATTGGAAACGATTCGGTGAAGCGGTTCGGAAGATATGCGTGGAGCAGAAAAAACCAATTATTAGACCCATACCACTTTCAAGGCATACTGATCTCCCTGAGCTTGACGTTGACCTTCATTGGTACACCATCATCAGAACGGCCATAAGCGAGAGTACCTCCATGCCAAGTTTCATGACTCCAGGACCTGCGGTGTGGAAGTTATGGCCCCTTAACGATTTTGGATTTTCAAGGTCATACGCCAAGGTCAAGGTCAGAGCGGCGAAAAGTGTCATGCGGATGCCTTCCTCTCATAGGGACACACCACCACACAAACTTTGAAGTGATTCGGTCAAGCGGTTCGGGAGATCCTTAGGACAGACAGAAAAGAACAACAAACAAACAAAAAAGGAAGCAAACCTGAACGAAAACTTACTCCTTTGCGATCGTAGATTGGCAAAGGACAAAAACAGAAAAAAGAACTGAAAGCCAACTTAGTTCGGCCTTTCGGCATGTGGGGCAGTTGTAAATACAAAGATTGTGGGAACAATACTGGAGGCAATGCCCGGAGGCAGTGCTAAACCAGTAAAGTCCCGATTTTTTTTAATAATACAGATACGTGTAGTGTCATCCCCTTGTAATCTCCACTGCCCCCCCCCCCCCACCATCCCTCCGCCCACCCACCCACCCCCTACCCCACCCATAACCAGCTCCGCTGACCTACTCGTCACCCCAGCACGTGTGAACCATGGTCTCATGCACGCAGCAGTCCCCCCCCCCCCCCCTTTAATAACAGCACGTTTGGACAGATCCCGTTTGGTCTAGTTAGCAAAACTGTAAATTGGTGCATATCCAGCGCGTTTATGAACGGATGCTGTTCACATTTCCTGCCATGCTTTGCCCCGGCAATAGCAAGCCTGACAGCAAATTGGAAGAGAATTGGTTAAGAAACGGCGGAGTTATTCGTGAAAAGGTGAAGCGGCGTATATCACACGCACAGATAGTCACACAGATAGTCCCCGGTCATGTACCTGCCAAATTGGAAGGCAATCGGCCCAGAGGCCGGCGGATGCCCGTTTCGCGCATTTGCGTGCGCGTTACTGAACCGATTCGCTTCCGGTTTGGCACACCAATAGTCCCCGGCCCCGGTCAACTTCCTGCCAATTTCGAAGGCAATCGGCCCAGAAACGCCGGAGATACGGGCGCCGAGAGGCCGGCGGATGCGCGTTTCGCGCATTTGCGAAACCGCGCAAATGATACGGCCACCTCAGTTGCCGTTGCCATCGCCCCGTTAGGGCTCAAAGCAAATGTGAAGCGATTCGGTCGAAAAACGGCGGAGCTATAAGGCCCGTTTCGTGTTTCAGACACACAGACACACACACACACACACGGACACTTGGCTTATTACTATATGATTTTTAACTGGTCTTTAAGAATGTGTGCTGTTCCCAATATTTGGGAAAACTCCACCATTCGCCCAGTCCCTACGAAAAAGAACCCCGTTGCTCTAAATGATTATCGCCCTGTCGCCCTAACCTCTGTTGTGATGAACTGTTTTGAGAAAATTGTTTTTCGACACCTTTTGACTTTTACTAACCAATTCACTTTTTTTACTAAACCCCTTCACTTTGCTTACAAGTCTCACAGCGGTACTGATTATGCGATTTTAACTCTGCTTCACAACGCTTTGATTCATTTTGTTCTTGTTCTTTTTTATTGATTTTTCCTCAGGTTTTTAATACAGTCCAGTCGCACCTTTTAGCCATGAAACTGTTAGACCTCTATGTTGATCCTAATCTGACTCTCTGGCTTGTGAACTTTCTTCTCAACAGAACCCAATCAGTCCGCTATCAGTCTGTACTCTCCTCTCAACTCTCTACTTCAACCGGCGCTCCCCAAGGTACTGTCCTCTCTCCAGTTCTGTACACAAATGACTGTCCGGGTACTGAAAATATTCCCTGACGATTCCGATATTCAAGATCTTTCTAATTCTGACTCTCACTATTTTGATGAAATAGCCAAATTCTCCCTCTGGTGCAAAGAACATTATTTGGATCTTAATGTTGTGAAAACGAAAGAAATGTTAGTTGATTTTCGAAAGGATCCGCTGCCTGTTCCAAGTGTGGTCATTGATGGTCAGCTGTGGACAGAGTTACTGAATATACATATTTAGGAACCATGTTAGACAACAAACTGACTTGTAATAAAACACAGAGTGCATTCACAACAAGTGCCAATCAAGAATATTTATTTTGCAGAGACTTAGGAATATTGGCATTGATTCTAGTATTTTACACACATATTATCGCTCTTGCATTGAGTCCTTGCTCACTGTGTCTTTTATTTGTTGGTTCGGGAGTTTGAGTGTGGGGAGCAAGAAAGTGTTAGAGTTTGTACCCTGAATGTGTTCAAAACGTTTTCTGACTGTGATTTTGGTCTTTGTTCAATTACATAGCATGCATTTTGTTGCATTTTAAATTGTACTTGTTTGTTATTTAAAAACAAATTCTATGCATTTTTATTAACCTTGTAAATATTGTAATGCATGTGTGTTCTATACCTTTAATCTTCTTTGCGATATTATAACCGTTCAATGTATTTTATTGTATGGTTAATGTCAATGTCCATGTCATAATCGTGGCACCTGGACGCAATTTCTCTTTTTATAGATAATACAGATGTGTTGATTGATTGATAGATTGATTTGATTGATTATATTTAAACGGGATTATTTCACGCGAATCATGACTCACATACATCGTCGTAATCGGATCGTAATCGGATCGCATTGGAATCGAATCATATGCAGTGCAGCGGCCCCGTGGGGATACCGGGGGGTCTTTCGTATAAATAGTTCCCCCACCTTCTGGAAGTTATGTACTTGTAACTTCCTCTAATCTGTCACTCTCTTTGACTCTGCCTTTTCTCTTTGCTTACTGTCATGTACTATCTTTCTGCCTTACCGGTCCATTCTCCTGCCCTTTTTTCACGAAACACTTTCAAAAAACATTTCCTCTACCAGCCGAAGTCGGACTCGTTGGGCCTAACTATTTCTTAGTTGGGCGCATAACGGCAGCATGACGCATCTGCGCTCATAACTGACAGGGAAACTGTCTGAGCGATCGAAGAAGAATGTATGATGATATTGATGAAGGGAAAGCGAGTCAGTCGTCCTACTGGAGACTAATAATTTGACCTTTTAGTACGAATACCGCTGATGGCTGTCACCAAGGCAACAACAGGGAATCAGCTTGCAGAGTGACGGCATTTAATGAAACAAGATGACAGGGAGCCCTGAAACCCCCTCGCCAATAAATAAAGTACCGCTCCTGCTATCTTGGGTATTGTGTGTCAACAGTCATTCGTCTAATATACAGAGTAGAGTGTACGCGAGTTTATTATAAGATCTCACCCCCACCCCCCCCACCCCCACCCCACCTCCACCCCCACCCCCAACCACCCCCGTGGGGATACCGGGGACTCTTTCGTATAAATAGTTCCCCCACCTTCTGGAAGTTCTGTGCTCGTAACTTCCTCTAATCTGCCACTCTCTTTGACTCTGCCTTTTCCCTTTGCTTTCTATCATCTATATCTTTCTGGCCCATTCTCCTTCCTTTATTAAAAAAAAAATCTTTCAAATTATTTTATCTCCTTTGAGCTCCTCCGAAATCGGAATGTGTCGGCTGTGCGCAGCGGGGAGACCAGTGAAAACTGAAAACCGGACATATTAAAATATAAGTACCTTACCCATTAAGGCCATATGGCCTGGGAATGCAGAAGAAGGAAGAAGAAGAAGAAGAAGAAGAAGAAGAAAGAAGAAGAAGAAGAAGAAGAAGAAGAAGAAGAAGAAGAAGAAGAAGATTGATTGATTGATTGATTGAACTTTTTAATGGGTAAAAGATTTAGGCACATTGAAGGCCTTTTTTACAAATCCGCCCATTTAAATACTAGAAATAAAACGTAACGAGCAACAAAGAAGAAGAAGAAGAAGAAGAAGAAGAAGAAGAAGAAGAAGAAGAAGAAGAAGAAGAAGAAGAAGAAGAAGAAGAAGAAGAAGAAGAAGAAGAAGAAGAAGAAGAAGAAGAAGAAGAAGAAGAAGAAGAAGAAGAAGAAGAAGAAGAAGGAGAAGAAGAAGAAGAAGAAGAAGAAGAAGGAGAAGAAGAAGAAGAAGAAGAAGAAGAAGAAGAAGAATTATAATAAAAACTTGAACAAAGCATTGGAATGTATTGCTCAGCACTAGGCAGTGTTATGTGGTTTAGGTTACAAAAGTCATGTTGCGGGTGAGTAGGTCACGTATCATATTCTCACGAGCTGCTTCTATTGCACAAACAAACACGAAAGGTTTCCGCTGCACTGCATGCGATTCGATTCCAATGCGATCCGATTGTGACATTTGTGAGGCATGATTCTCGTGAAAGTCTACTGTCTACACGAATCTCATGAAATCTGTATTTTTATATCGGACATTTTATCCGATTCGTTTATTTGGGACCTACTTCAGCATAGTGAGCAAAAATAGAAGAATTATTTTTAGACGGATGTATTTCACGTGAATCATGACTCCCAGACATCGTCACAATCGGATCGCATTGGGATCGAATCGTATGCAGTATGACTTGGCATTTTCCCTCTTATGCTTGGAAGATTTCTTACCAGCAATAAGAGGGAAAACACGTGAAAACACTGATTTTCACACATGGGGCAGACACTGTATACGATGCGATCCGACGGCGATCCGATTGTGACGATGTCTGTGAGTCATGATTCACGTGAAATACTTCTGTCTAAAAAATAATTCTGTTTTCGACCACTATGCTCAAGTAGTCCCCGATACAATGAAAAACAGAAAATGTCTGATTAAACAAATATCAATATTTCATCAGATTCGTTTACGGGGGAGGACAAAATATAGTGAACCAAACTGGTAGGATTTTCGTCATATCTGGTGTGGCCAGGACATAACCCAGGTTTAGTGTGTGTGTGTGTGCGTGCGTGCGTGCGTGCGTGCGTGCGTGTGTGTGTGTGTGTGTGTGTGTGGGGGGGGGGGGGGGGGTGGCGGTGGGGGGGGGGGGTTGGGGGCGGGGGGGGGGGGGGGGGGGCAGTTTGGGGGGGGGGGGGGCAGTTGAGGACTTATTTGGAAAGAATGGATTGATAGTGTTATGTTCTGTTGATGAGGTCACTTCCCCGCAAAGCTATTCATGGCTTCTGTGTTTTATGTCTGGAATCTCTTCTTTCTTTCTTTCTGTTTCGATCGCTCAGACAGTTTCCTGTCAATTACGAGCGCATATGCGTCATGCGGCTGCTGTGCGCCTAACTAAGATATAATTAGGCAAGGCAAGTCCGACTTCGGCTGGAGGAAGTCTTCTTGAAAGTGTTTCGTCAAAAAAAAGGCAGGAGAATGGACCGGTTAGGCAGAAAGATAGTAAATGGCAGTAAATAAAGGGAAAAGGCAAACTCATAGAGAGTGACATATTAGAGGAAGATACAAGCACAGAACTTCCAGAAGGTGGGGAACTATTTGCAAAAGACCCTCCCGTATCCCCACGGGGGTGTCTGGAATCTAATCAAAGACGAAGTTTTCAAGCAAAACAACGGTTT
>CM065698.1:43238838-43241338 GCA_017654935.2 Phymorhynchus buccinoides | reverse complement strand
TCTCCCTTCACCCCCCCCCCCTCTCTTATCTACCCTCCTCATCACGAGATAGTGATATCAACAGTCGGCTCCCTTTGTAAGACAACTCGTCCTTTCTAATCACGAGAAGGATTTGAATGTCGGCACGTGATAAGGATGTAATAGGCGCGTGATTGTTCTGTACATTTTGAACATCATCTTGTGATGTGTCGACTGCTATAAACCAATGACAGGCTTTCATTGTTTGAAAGTGAAGGCTATAATTGGAGTGGTGAGAAAAAGTTTTCACACAAGACGCTGAAACGTAGCTAGAGCAACACTCACAACCAGTCATCATAAGCCCACTAGTAAGTATTATTGATGGCAGGTGATTGAGATCTGGTTTGTTTGACCCTAGTTTTGATCTAGATCCTATGTTCAATGATGAATAAGGAGTAGATAGATATGTTATAGAAAAGAAGTGATAAACATTCTATTCTATTTATGTGCACTGATTATTTGTGTGTGTGTGTTTTTGACTTGAACACTTTTGGTACCAGAACCGGAGTTTATGCCTACTAACCCATTTGTCTATTTTTAGTAGGAAACCTATGGGCCGCAATCTTGCACTTTATGATACCATTCCTTTCCAGGTGTTGGATGGAGAGTGATGTTGTCTTGATCACCTTTTATGTTTTACTGATCTCAGTTTGTTAACTGAAATTCAGTTTATTTATTAACTAGTGCTATTGTACAAGGGAAGCCTTCTAGCCGGTTGGGATTCACTAATGCCCTGCCGACTGAAGCCCCTTGTCTCTAAGCCATAGAGATCTACATCCACCTTCTCCTGTAATTATCAGCAGGGCATCGTGGGCAGGAAGATTACCCCTGCCTCACAAGCACCAAGACGGGAAAGACGCCCCGCACCCAGAATCCGTGAGGAGACCACGCCTGAACCGTGCCATCCCGCGAAGCCGTAACCGGAACGACTGGGAGCTACTCTCACCTGATGAGCCAGCCCAGCCCACACCCCAGCACTCACCGATCATTACGGAGGAACTTGCCAAGAGCTAAGCTTATAAAACCGCGCCAATCACTGGAACTTTCCTACGGACACTGAAGATAATTAGTAACCCTTCCTTATTTACTTTCCAAAACTCATCTTGTGTCCACTGGGAAAGTTATTGTGATTTGGTTCACTGTGTTTTGATTTGATTTGTTTGAATGCTATTTATGACTTTATTTTGATGTGCATGCTATTTCTGTTTATGTTGAAATAGTTAAGTGTTGTTTGATACATTCAACTCAGCAGCTTTGTTTTTATTTTGAATAGTTGTATTTACAACCATGGCTGAGATTGTTAAACTTAGGCGGGAGCTTAAAGAATGGGGAGAATCTCTAGGATTGTCAGGCCAAGAGTAAGCCAATTTTGTCATATCTGAATATGACAAAGAGAAAACTCGCGAGGAGGCCGAGAAAGACAAACAGAGAGCTCATGAGGCTCAAGAGGCTGACAAAGCTCGGGAGGCTCAAGAGGCTGAGAAAGACAAACAGAGAGCTCATGAGGCTCAAGAGGCTGATAAAGCTCGGGAAGACGCTGAGAAAGATAAGCAGAGAGCTCATGATGCTGCCGAGCAAGAGCAAATCCGTACTCATGAGTTAAGGCAGAGGCAACTAGTGCAGGATGCCAAAAATAAAGAACTCGAACTTGAGGCCACTGAGCGAGAAAAGGCGCGAGACCATGAGCTAGCTATGAAGCAGCTAGAAAACTCAGCAGACTCTGAGACTGCTGCGCCTCAAAATTTTCCCCCTCCCATTCATACCTCAGCCATGACCTTCACCTTGGAGGCATTCAATGAGGCAACAGAGTCTATCGATGCATTCCTCGATAGATTTGAAAGATTGGCCCAGGAATTTGAGCTTGCTCCGGAAAAATTCAACCTCAAGGCAGCACTGGACCCGCAAACACCCACCGAAGGTACTATCGGGACAGGCCGCCACACGTACAGCCGTCACCTACCCCTCCCTTTCAGCGAGTGGCAGTCGACTTGGTCGGGCCTCTACCTCAAGGGAAGAAGAAATTCCGGTACATAGTCACCGTGGTCGACATATGTACCATGAAGTGCGATGCCGCCCCAATCTCCTCACTTGATGCTAGTCAGGTAGCCGCGGCACTCAAAGCCATTTTCGCCCGAATCGGCCTACCAAACCACATCATCAGCAATGATGAATCCAGGCTAAAGGGGAAACTCAGGCAAGAGGTGTTTGCTATTCTGCAATCAACCTTGGGACAACTCAACACAGGTATTGCCGCACCAACCTCAGTCGGAATCCATTCCACTGATCTCTAACCCACCTGCTCCTTTGAACTCTGTGTTGCGACCAGATGTTCCACCATTCCAGCCGACCCAGTCTCCCCACTAATTTGTCCACAATGAGGGTGACACATAGCGACTAGACGGGGCCACGTAGAGACAGAGACATACACACTTACAGAGACGGGGGGGGGGGGGGGGGGGGGGGGGGGGGGGGGGGGGGAGGG
>CM065698.1:43231338-43233838 GCA_017654935.2 Phymorhynchus buccinoides | reverse complement strand
AGAGAGAGATGAAAATAATACAAGGGAGAATAGAAATAATAAGGGTGGGGGCGTCCCCCCCCCCCCACCTTACCATACAACCTAGCCGCAATTATGTCCCTCAGCTTTACATGAATGTATCAATAAATTGCAACTTTTTGTCTGTTTGTCAATAATAATAATCATAATAATAAACGGTGGAACAGTTGAAATGAAATCTCTTCTCTGTAATATTTGACAGGCATAGCAAACAAATTATCAGAGATAACAGCAAAAATGAATCCACGGGAGATTGTGCTCATCGATTGCTAACTAAACTAAGCACGCAGACAGCACAAGGTTTGCGTCCGAAACAAACATTGACTTCTCTGTCGGGGAAAGCACGGGATCATATGAAGGCTACGTAGTCTTGTGCCCCCATCTCTACGTGTCCTCGTCTCTGTGTATTTGGTAGAGATAGGGTGGGGTGGGTGGCTGGGTGGGCACAATGAAGGTGACACATAGAGATGGGGGACATAATAAGACGGGTTGGGGGGTTGGGGGGTTGGTGGACACAGTGAAGGTGACACATAGATATGGGGGACATAATAAGACGGGTTGGGGGTGTGACGTAAGTGTCCCGCGCGACCCGCTTTCTTTATTTCTTATCTACACCCCCCCCTTCTCCCCTCCCCCCCCCCCCCCACCCTCTCTCCTTTTCATTTCTCGACCAGCCACCACTTTAATTGCCCGGCCGCTTCAAAGAGAACGCCGATTAAGGCCGTTGTCTGTTTGAAGTTCGATTTGTCTCCCCGGTCGGCATGTAACCCCTACCGAGGTTATCTCCCTTCACCCCCCCCCCCCCCTCTCTTATCTACCCTCCTCATCACGAGATAGTGATATCAACAGTCGGCTCCCTTTGTAAGACAACTCGTCCTTTCTAATCACGAGAAGGATTTGAATGTCGGCACGTGATAAGGATGTAATCGGCGCGTGATTGTTCTGTACATTTTGAACATCATCTTGTGATGTGTCGACTGCTATAAACCAATGACAGGCTTTCATTGTTTGAAAGTGAAGGCTATAATTGGAGTGGTGAGAAAAAGTTTTCACACAAGACGCTGAAACGTAGCTAGAGCAACACTCACAACCAGTCATCATAAGCCCACTAGTAAGTATTATTGATGGCAGGTGATTGAGATCTGGTTTGTTTGACCCTAGTTTTGATCTAGATCCTATGTTCAATGATGAATAAGGAGTAGATAGATATGTTATAGAAAAGAAGTGGTAAACATTCTATTCTATTTATGTGCACTGATTATTGTGTGTGTGTGTTTTTGACTTGAACACTTTTGGTACCAGAACCGGAGTTTATGCCTACTAACCCATTTGTCTATTTTTAGTAGGAAACCTATGGGCCGCAATCTTGCACTTTATGATACCATTCCTTTCCAGGTGTTGGATGGAGAGTGATGTTGTCTTGATCACCTTTTATGTTTTACTGATCTCAGTTTGTTAACTGAAATTCAGTTTATTTATTAACTAGTGCTATTGTACAAGGGAAGCCTTCTAGCCGGTTGGGATTCACTAATGCCCTGCCGACTGAAGCCCCTTGTCTCTAAGCCATAGAGATCTACATCCACCTTCTCCTGTAATTATCAGCAGGGCATCGTGGGCAGGAAGATTACCCCTGCCTCACAAGCACCAAGACGGGAAAGACGCCCCGCACCCAGAATCCGTGAGGAGACCACGCCTGAACCGTGCCATCCCGCGAAGCCGTAACCGGAACGACTGGGAGCTACTCTCACCTGATGAGCCAGCCCAGCCACCCCAGCACTCACCGATCATTACGGAGGAACTTGCCAAGAGCTAAGCTTATAAAACCGCGCCAATCACTGGAACTTTCCTACGGACACTGAAGATAATTAGTAACCCTTCCTTATTTACTTTCCAAAACTCATCTTGTGTCCACTGGGAAAGTTATTGTGATTTGGTTCACTGTGTTTTGATTTGATTTGTTTGAATGCTATTTATGACTTTATTTTGATGTGCATGCTATTTCTGTTTATGTTGAAATAGTTAAGTGTTGTTTGATACATTCAACTCAGCAGCTTTGTTTTTATTTTGAATAGTTGTATTTACAACCATGGCTGAGATTGTTAAACTTAGGCGGGAGCTTAAAGAATGGGGAGAATCTCTAGGATTGTCAGGCCAAGAGTAAGCCAATTTTGTCATATCTGAATATGACAAAGAGAAAACTCGCGAGGAGGCCGAGAAAGACAAACAGAGAGCTCATGAGGCTCAAGAGGCTGACAAAGCTCGGGAGGCTCAAGAGGCTGATAAAGACAAACAGAGAGCTCATGAGGCTCAAGAGGCTGATAAAGCTCGGGAAGACGCTGAGAAAGATAAGCAGAGAGCTCATGATGCTGCCGAGCAAGGGCAAATCCGTACTCATGAGTTAAGGCAGAGGCAACTAGTGCAGGATGCCAAAAATAAAGAACTCGAACTTGAGGCCACTGAGCGAGAAAAGGCGCGAGACCAT
>CM065698.1:43213838-43221338 GCA_017654935.2 Phymorhynchus buccinoides | reverse complement strand
ATCGGACTTTGCGATGGGCTGGTTTATCTGTTTGTTTGTTTTTGTCCGTCACCGAAGCTGATCGGACTTTGCGATGGGCTGGTTTGTCTGTTTGTTTGTTTGTTTGTTTTTTTGTTTGTTTTTTTGTTTTGTTTTCTGTCTGTCCCAAGGATATCTCCCGAACCGCTCTACCGAATCGCGTCAAATTTTGTGTGAAGGTGTGCCACCTTACTGGGAAGAGATCGGCGCAAACCATTTTGCCGTCGTGACCTTGACCTTGACGTACGACCTTGAAAACTGAAAATCTATTTTTAGCCATATCTCGGGCACCGATCAACATAGGATGTTGAAACTTGGTTTGATGGTGGTTTGGCATATGCCCGTTCTGACGATGGCATACCGAACAAGGTCAAGGTCAAGGTCAAGGTCAAAAAGACCGCTGGAGCCTGAAAATCGGAGAGTCATTTTTTCTCCTTCTGTCTGTCCTAAGGATATCTTTCGAACGGGTTGACCGAATCACGTCAAATTTTGCATGCTGGTGTGTCACCATGAGAGGAAGGCATCCGCGCAAACCATTTTGCCGTCGTGACCTTGACCTTGGCGTACGACCTTGAACACCGAAACTCTTTCAGGGGCCATAACTCCCACACCGTTAGTGTTAGAGTCTTCAAATTTAGCATGAAGGTACTTTGGCTTATGCCCGTTTTGATGGTGGCATACCGATCAAGGTCAAGGTCACGGTCCGGGCGATCAGTAGGCCTTGAAGTGGTAGGGGTCTACACATTGGGTTTTAAGCCATATTTTCCACATTGGTACTTGACAGAAGCGCTTCAGATTGTGTGTGGTACTGTATACCCTAGAGAAGAAAACATCCGAGCATAAATTATCACCATGCTGACCTTGACCTTGAAGTGTGACCTTGAAAACCGAAATTTCCTTCTTGTCGCTATATGTTTCTTCTTCAAGCTGTATCTCGTGAACTAGAAGACAGAATCCCTTCCAATTTTGTGTCAGGATGTGACACTCTACGGGGTGTCGCAAGTGCGTGGCATTGCTGGTGACGGACATGTCTGCCGCTCGGCGACGCCCTTGTTTGTTTGCTGTTGTTGTTGTTGTTGTTTTTGTGTGTTGTTTTGTCTCCGTAGCTCCTTCTAATCTTTGTCTGTTATGGCTTTGGTTTTTATTTTATTTCTTTCTGTTTTGTTTTCCTTTCTTTCTTTCTCTGTTGTCCGTCACCGAAGGTGAACGGACTTTGCGATGGGCTGGTTTGTATTTGTTTTCTTTTTTTTTCTGTCTGTCCCAAGGATATCTCCAGAACCGCTTGACCGAATCGCGTCACATTTAGTGTGAAGGTGTGCCTCCTTAATAGGAAGAGATCGGCGCAAACCATTTTGCCGTCGTGACCTTGACCTTGACGTACGACCTTGAAAACCGAACATCTATTTTTAGCCATATCTCGGGCACCGATCAACATAGGATGTTGAAACTTGGTATGAAGGTGGATTGGCTTATGCCCGTTCTGCTGATGGCATACCGATCAAGGTCAATGTCAAGGTCAAAAAGATCGCTGGAGCCTGAAAATCGGAGGGTCATTTTTTTCTCCTTCTGTCTGTCCCAAGGATATCTTTCGAACGGGTTGACAGAATCACGTCAAATTTTGTGTGCTGGTGTGTCACCATGAGAGGAAGGCATCCGCGCAAACCATTTTGCCGTCGTGACCTTGACCTTGTTATGGTTTGCATTGTTTTTCTTCCTTTCTTTTTCCTTCTTTTTCTTTCTGTCTTTCTTTCTTTCATTCATTCTCTTTCATGGTGTGTATTTCCCCCTCCTTTCTTTCTTTCTTTTCTTTTCTTTCTTTCCATTATTTATTTTCCTTCCTCTTTCCGAAGGGTGAGTTAATGATTCTTCTTCTTGTTCTTGTTCTTGTTCTTGTTCTTCTTTTTCTTCTTCTTCTTCTTCTTCTTCTTCTTCTTGTTCTTGTTCTTCTTCTTCTTCTTCTTCTTCTTCTTCTTCTTCTTCTAGATATACTGTATCCTTCTTCAATTCGTTCGATTATTTTCTTCCTTCCTTCCATTCTTCTTCTTCCTTTTCTTTCCTTCTGTTCTCAATACAGACTCGCTCACTCCCACACTGTCTGCGACTTAGCCTACGTTTGTCAAACACATCATTGTTCCCCGTTCTACAGTCGGCCTACTGGCACATTTTGGCTTTCCCCTTCTTCCTTTTCTTCTTCCTCTTCTTCTTCTTCTTCTTCTTCTTCTTCTTCTTCTTCTTCTTCTTCTTCTTCTTTTCTTCTTCTCTTCCTCTTCTTCTTCTTCTTCTTCTTCTCCTTCTTCTTCTTTTTCTTTTCTTCTTCTTCTTCTTCTTCTTCTCTTCTTCTTCTTTTCTTCTTCTTCTTCTTCTTTTTCTTCTTGTTCTTCTTCCTCTTCTTCCTCTTCTTCTTCTTCTTCTTCTTCTTCTTCTTCTTCTTCTTCTTCTTCTTCTTCTCTTCTTCTTCTTCTTTTCTTCTTCTTCTTCTTCTTCTTCTTCTTCTTCTCTTCTTCTTCTTCTTCTTCTTCTTCTTCTTCTTCTTCTTCTTCTTCTTCTTCTTCTTCTTCTTCTTCTTCTTCTTCTTCTTCTTCTTCTTCTTCTTCTTCTTCTTCTTCTTCTTCTCCTTCTTCTTCTTCTTCTTCTTCTTCTTCTTTCTTCTTCTTCTTCTTCTTCTTCTTCTTCTTCTTCTTCTTCTTCTTCTTCTTCTTCTTCTTCTTCTTCTTCTTCTTCTTCTTCTTCTTCTTCTTCTTCCTCTTCTTCTTCTTCTTCTTTTCCTCCACCTTTTTCTTCTGCTTTCTGCACTCTCTTTCTTTCTTCCTTTCTATCTGTATCTTTGTTGTCTCTGTTACACTCTCTATCTCTCCCCCTCTCTCTCTCTCTCTCTCTCTCTCTCTCTCTCTCTCTCTCTCTCTCTCTCTCTCTCTCTCTCTCTCTTTATCTCTCTCACCCCCCCCCCCCTCTCTCTCTCTCTCTCTCTCTCTCTCTCTGTATCACTCTCTCTATCTCTCTCTCTCTCTCTCTCTCTCTCTCTCTCTCTCTCTCTCTCTCTCTCTCTCTCTCTCTCTCTCTCTATCTCTCTCTCTCTAGTTATCTCCCATTCCTCTCTCTCCCCACCTCTCTCTCTCTTTGTTTTTCTTTCTCTTTTTGTCTCTGTCTCTCTCTTTAACTTTATCTCTGTATATTTCCCTCTCATTCCCCTCTCTCTCAAACTCTCTCTCTCACTCACTCACTTTCTCTCCCTGTATTTCTGTTCTTCTCTCTCTTCCTCCCCATCCTCTCTCTCTCTGTCTCTCTCTGTCTCTCTCTCTCTCTCTCTCTCTCTCTCTCTCTCTCTCTCTCTCTCTCTCTCTCTCTCTCTCTCTCTCTCTCTCTCTCCTCATCTCTCTCTCTCTCTCTCTCTCTCTTCGATCTGACTACCGCCAACAACATCATTGTGACGACTGCCTAGCTAGACAACGCCATCGCAGCCCGCCACAACAGCCACCCCACCCTCACCCCCAATCCCGCCCCCCCACATCTCCCCCCTTCCCCCCACAACCCCCATCTCTCTCTCTCTCACACACACACACACACATACTCTCTCTCTCTCTCTCTCTCTCTCTCTCTCTCTCTCTCTCTCTCTCTCTCTCTCTCTCTCTCTCTCTCTCTCTCTCTCTCTCTCTCTCTCTCTCCCTTCACATACACACACATTGGGCGCGCGCGCGAACATAAACACACACAGTCACGCATGCACACAGTCACATATGCACACAGACACACACAGACACACACACACACACACACACACACACACACACACACACACAAACACACACACAATCATACACTCACACATACATACACGCGCACGCACACGCACGCACATACACACACTTACACACACCGCTGCCCACCCCTACCCCGATCGATCTCGTTCTGTCTCTCTGCCTGTCTGTGTTTGTCTGTCTGTCTCTCTGTCTCTCTCTCTCTCTCTCTCTCTCTCTCTCTCTCTCTCTCTCTCTCTCTCTCTCTCTCTCACACACACACACTCTCTCTCTCCCCCCCTCTCTCTCTCTCTCTTTCTCACTCTCTCTCTCTCTCTTTCTCTCTGTATGTCTCTCACTCTCCTGGGTTTAGGTAGAACCCCGCCCGTGTGTTTTTGTTCTGTTTTTAGCCATTGCTGTTGCCGCTAGAGCTGTGCAGGAATTCTTTTGTTAGTCCCCGAGCCGGAGTTTCGGGAACTATTGTTTCTGTCTGGTCCGTCCGGCGTGCATCCGTCCGTCCGTCCGTCCGTCCGTCCGTCCGGCCATTCGTCCGTTTTTCTCAAAAACTATTCAGTCTATCATCATCAAATTTAGTATACTAGTTTGCCAAGATGCAAGCTATCCACTGATGTATTTAGTTTTATATTAAGGACAAGGTCGCGCCAGTTATGGGGTTCAAACCCCAAAACCCATAATCGCTAATATCTCGTGAAGTTTTGCATGTAATTCAATGCAGTTTTTTTCACAACATTTCTTGATGAATGGTCTATAACACAGATGTCATGAATTTTTCTGTACGCTCGTGTGCGCATGATCGCACGTGCTCAAATCACAGGTCCAAACCCCAAGGCTATATATAAAAAAACTATTCAGTTGCGTGCTGTTTTGATGCGTTTTTATGTAAGTACGTTTTCTTTTGATATCTGCCGCTTCGCCTGTTCCAGGACATGAATTTTTCTGTGCGCTCGTGTGCGCATGATCGCGCGCGCTCAAATCACGGGTCCGTCTCCTCCATTCTCGGCACCCCACACCCTCACCGCACTTTTCGCATGTCTGTCTTTGAGACGCAGCCCCCCCCCCCCCCCCCCCCCCCCCCCCCCCCCCACCCACCCCCACACCTCTACCTCTCCTCCATTCTCCACCCCCACCCCCTCACTCAATGGTCTCCCCGCTGTGTGTACAGCCGACACATTCCGATTTCGGAGTAGCTCGGCGATGCTGCGAGGGGACTTTGCAGCCGCCCGGCGTTGCACTTGTTTTGTTTTGTTTTTTTAAAAATTTTAAATCTCTTTTCACTGTTTTCACTGCCATCCGCCCTGTGCCCTTCCATTCTGTTCTCTCTCTCTCTCTCTCTCTCTCTCTCTCTCTCTCTCTCTCTCTCTCTCTCTCTCTCTCTCTCTCTCTCTCCTCTCTCTCTCTCTCTCTCTCTCTCTCTCTCTCTCTCTCTCTCTCTCTATATCTCTCTCTGTCTCTCTCTCTCTCTCTCTCTCTCTCTCTCTCTCTCTCCTCTCTCTCTCTCTCTCTCTCTGTCTCTCTCTCTCTCTCTCTCTCCTCTCTCTCTCTCTCTCTCTCTCTCTCTCTCTCTCTCTCTCTCTCTCTCTCTCGTGGTGTGTGTGTGTGCTTGCGTGCACGCGCGCGTGTGTGTATATGTGTGTGTGTGCGTGCGCGAGTGTGTGTGTGTATCTGTGTGTGTGTGTGTGTGTGTGTGTGTGTGTGTGTGTGTGTGTGTGCGTGTGTGTGCGTGCGTGTGCGTGCGTGCGTGCGTGTGTATGTATGTGTGTGTGCGTGTGTATGTATGTGTGTGTGCGTGCGTGCGTGCGCCTGTTTGCGTGGTACTTTTATTATCTTCTGCTTTCCCAGGCCATACCGCCATAATGGGTTAAAAACGTATGTTAAGTCCTTTCGCGGACATTTGTCCTGTCGCGGCTGCCATGACCTACTATGAGCCTAAGGTCTCCCATGACCATATAATATATTCTTGATCAGCATGTCACAATCTATTCAGATCCTCAAGTTTGAACCGCCAGTGCAAACCTCCGCCAAGGAAGACTCACTAAAAAGAAATGTCCTTCCTTCATGTCCGAGCTGTATCTCATGAGCCAGTGGGTAGAATGGCTTCAAATGTTGTGTGGTAATGTAACATGGCGAGTAATGAAATAAATACTAGCAATATATACACTCCAAAAAGCAGAAATTAACAGAGTCATTTTAGACTAATGTGCACATAAGGACAACAAGTCTGCGAGAGGACGTAACAAACGTATGTGTCCGGTTTTCAGTTTTCATTGGTCTCCCTGCTGCATACAGCCGACACATTCCGATTGCGGAGAAGCTCAGAGGATAATACTATTTGGAATGTTTGTTGTTGTTGTTGTTTTGTTTTCAAAGCAGCAGAATGGGCCAGCAAGTCAGAAAGACAGTATATAAGAAAAAGCGAAGGGAAAAGGGCAGAGTCAAAGAGAGTGACATATTAGAGGAAGTTACAAACGCAAAACTTCCAGAAGGTGGGGGAACTATTTGTGCGAAAGACTCCCCAAGTATCCCCCATGGGGAGAGACTGGTGGAGGGGGCCGGGGGCGTCCAGCTCCCCGTATGGAGGCACGAGGCATCCACCCTCTGCCCCGAAAATCATGGCACAACTTAGTCTTTCTTGGAAGACTTGTGACTTTCAAACTAGGGGGTATTTGCATCGGTTGTAGTGCTGCAGCAAAAGGGATTCATTAGCCTTTTTTTTGGGGGGGAGGGGGGGGGACTTTCCCCTATAACGCCATCCGTCCTTAAAACTCTTTCAACGCTAGCCACTCCTCATCCAAACTTTACCATTAACCTAACCCGGGTAGAGAAAACATTTCGTCTGTGATATTGGGGATTCCTCTGTGACGTGCATGTGACGTAATTGACCCGCACGCCCTGCTTTCTCCCTTTCTCCTCTACCCCCACCCCCCCCCCCCTTTTCTTTTCTCGGGCCGCCACTTTAATTGCCAGCCAATATCAAACAGACGCCGATTAAGGCATTTATCCCTTTGAAGCCCGGTTTACCTCCCCTTTCAGCATGTAACACCTACACTGGCGGTCTCCCTTTACTCCCCTTATCTCCGTTTCCCATCACGAGAAAGTGACATCCACAGTCGGCTCACTTTGAACCCTTCCTTTCTGATCACGAGAAGGATAGGAATGTCGGCATGTGATAATGATGTAACCGGCGCGTGATTGTTCTGTACTACTATGCATAATACTAGGACATCATCTTGTGACTTGTCGACTGCTATGAACCAATCACAGGCTCTCGTTGTTTGAAAGTGGAGGGGAAAATTTGAGTAGTGAGGAAAGTTAGCCTACACATACTTTCACACAAGACGCTGAAACCTGGCTGGAGCAACATTGCAGACTCAACCTCTCTCCCAGCCAGTCATAATAGCCCAACTAGTGAGTATTATTGATGGCTGGTGATTGAGATTTGTTGTTTGTTTGATCCTAATTTGATCTAGATCCTATGTTCAATGATGAATAAGGAGTAGATATGTTATTGAAAAGAAGTGGTAAACATTCTGTTCTATTTATGTGCACTGATTATTTGTGTGTGTGTGTTTTTGACTTTAACTCTTTTGGTACCAGAACCGGATTTTATGCCTACTAACCCTTTTGTCTATTTTTAGTAGGAAGCCTGTGGGTTGCAATCTTGCACTTTATTATGATAACATTCCTTTCCAGGTGTTGGATGGAGAGTGATGTTGGCTTGATCACCTTT
>CM065698.1:43196338-43201338 GCA_017654935.2 Phymorhynchus buccinoides | reverse complement strand
GAACTTCAAACAGCTAAGTCCACCTGACTGCGCCAATCATTTGAACTTTCCTACGGACAATAAAGATAATTAGTAACCCTTCCGGCATGGGGCGAACCTTATAGAAAGACAAAAGTCTTGTGAATCCTTCCGGATTTCATTGTTTTTTTATCCATATTTTGTTTTGGCGCCATTGAGCTGCTTTATTATTATTGTTGCATAATCTTATGCAGATTTTGGGAGTAAATAAAATACAAGTGTCAAATAATCCTGAACCCTTTGGTCAGACTGATGAGAGTGGGAGTCTTGTAATTTCATGTAAAACCCTACTTCTCTCTGTCTGCCATTTAGAGCAATTCAACCACTTGTATTTCTTACAACCATCTGACGAGCCAGAACCCGGGCACAAATATAAATTTATTAGATGAAAAGGGGCCGGGAAAGTTGCTCATCTCCCATACCCTAGAGAAGTGGGCTAAAGGCAAATTTTCTAAAGTCTTCCCTAGGGACTTAGCCTGTTGACCCATTACCTCGTCACAACCAGATGTTAGTCTTTTCTTTTCAATGTCTTTGGCTCTTTGCTTGCCTCCCGAGGCGAGCCTGCTACAGCTATTTTTATACAGACAGTGGAGAGAGAGAGAGAGAGAGAGAGAGAGAGAGAGAGAGAGAGAGAGAGAGAGAGAGAGAGAGAGAGAGAGAGAGAGAGAGAGAGAGAGAAACTGACTGGGGGTGTGGGTGTGGGTGGGGGGGGGTGGGGGTGGGAGAGTAGAATGCAGCAAGCTCCCCCCCCCCCCCCTAGGGATACTGGGAGGGGGGGGGGGGGTCTTCCATACAAATAGTTCCCCCACCTTCTGGAAGTTATGTGCTTATAACTACCTCTAATCTGTCAGTCTCTTTGATTCTGCCTTTTCCTTTTGCATGCTGTTATCTACTATCGTTCTGCCTTTCCGGTCCATTCTCCTGCCTTTTTTCAAGAAATACTTTCAAAAAGATTTCCTCTAGCCGAAGTCAGACATGCTGGGCCTAATTATTCTTACTTAGGTGCATAACAGCAGCATGATGCATCTACGTTCGTAATTGACAGAAATTCTCCTGCCTTTTTTCAAGAAATACTTTCAAAAAGATTTCCTCTACCCGAAGTCAGACATGCTGGGCCTAATTATTCTTACTTAGGCGCATAACAGCAGCATGATGCATCTACGTTCGTAATTGACAGAAACATGCCTGAACGACCGAAGAACAAGAACTTAGAAGACGAAGAAGAAGAAGAAGTACTACTCTCTCTCTCTCTCTCTCTCTCTCTCTCTGCGTGCACGAGGTCAAAGTGAAAATGATTATGAAACACTCTTTCTGCGATAGGTCAAGGTGTGACCCCCCCTGAAATGAAAGACCTTACACATTTGTGATCCATTTTCTTGGAAGGTGAAATGCTGCCTTTTTCTTGGAAATGTAAAACCGAAAGTTTCACTTTCGTGTGTTTGACACTGGCTGTCTGTTGAAAGCCACAATAGCAAACAAGTGTGTCGCCGAGTGGCACATCAGTCCCCGAGCAAGTAAATGTGGGGAGGGGGTAGGTGTAGGGAGGAGATAGCTGCCACGGGGTTAACACTGCCATGGGGTTAAAACTGCCACGGGGCGATTGCTAGTATATATAAAATGTTATATATACTGGTGCTAAAATGCACCCACACGGGCACACACGGGCACGCGCACAGAGAGCGAGCGAGAGAGAGAGAGAGAGGGGGGGGGGCAGAGAGAGAGAAGGGAGAGAGAGGG
The DNA here is from genome assembly GCA_017654935.2 of Phymorhynchus buccinoides. NCBI lineage: Eukaryota > Metazoa > Mollusca > Gastropoda > Neogastropoda > Raphitomidae > Phymorhynchus > Phymorhynchus buccinoides. The sequence continues at coordinate 43,199,583 of CM065698.1, read as the reverse complement.
GGGGAGAGGGAGGGAGAGAGAGATGAGTGAGAGAGAGAGAGAGAGGGAGAGAGAGAGAGAGAGAGAGAGAGAGAGAGAGAGAGAGAGAGAGAGAGAGAGAGAGAGAGAGAGAGAGAGAACGGAGACAAAGAGACAGTGCAAACAAAAACAAAAACAAAGACAGCATTCAAAGAGTTACCCGCATGCGGGTTACCTGATGAAAATCTTTGACCACGTACGCACCATGTCAATGACAGGCATCCACACAATCTACACACACACAAACACACAGAAAACAAGGCAATCGCCGAGCGGCAGCAACGCATTGTGACAATGCAAACCCGGCCAGAGTTATGTCCTCTCTCCCCCCCCCCACCCCCCAATAAACACACCACTTTCCACCCTTACAGAACGCATAAAATACATAGCCCAAAATTTGAAGCGATTCTGTTCAGTAGTTCACGAGATACAGCTGAACTTTTATGCAAACTTCCTTGCACCATGGTACACCACCACACAAAATGTGAAGCGATTCTGTTCACTAGTTCACGAAATAAAGCTGGGGGGAATTACATAGCCCAAAGAAGGAAATTTCGGTTTTCAAGGTCAAACTGCAAGGTCAAGGTCAGCACGGTGTTGATTAACGAACGGAAGCTTCCTTTTCAAGCTGTCTACCCCTCTGCCAATTTTAATCAAAGTCCAAACAGTATTTTTTTAAGATAATCGATACACAGACACACACACAGACACACACACACAAACCAATCGCAAAACCCCGGCCTCTGGCCGGGTAATTAACCCACATCATCATCGTCCCTCCTTACCTGCACCTCATCGTCGTTCCAGAACGTCTTCGTTGAGGGGAAGCTCGGTTAAAGGCCACGCTTCCGTCCAGCGAGCCCTCTCCCGTTCTGGCCGACATCGCGTTAACCCTTTGACCGCCAGCCATGATTCAGCCAAACATTCCATCAACTTTACCTGGGTAGAGAACAAAATCCATCTGCAGTATTGGGGATTCTTCTGTGAAATATATAAACTAAGGTCTATCCTTACTTCCCAAAACTAAGACTTTAGAGACCCCGATTTGATGCCTTTTAGTGACATAGGTGTTCACTGTGGTGCTAAAATGCGACTTTGGCGGTGAGCGCTTCCAGAATATGATGTCCACACAGACTATTGTTCTTCTGTTCATTCGCGGAGGGCTGAGAGCAGGGTTTATGAATGGGAATTCTTCATGTCCATCTCACGCATCAATGCCTCTAACTGGCGTAGGAAATGGCAATATGACATTCATCTGCGTTAATTAAAGCTAAAACCTAAAAACAAACAAATAATAGTAAACATGAATATACATACAGTAACAATGTTAAACAAGGCACGTCAACAACCGCGTACTGATTGATGATGATCAATGAGGGTGGTGATGGGGATGATGATGTCCACGATGACGACGACGACGACGACGACGACGATGATGATGATGATGATGATGATGATGATGACGACGATGACGACGAAGACGACGACAACAACTACGATGATGATGATGATGATGATGGTAGTGGTGGTGGTGTCAACGACGACGACAACGATGACGACAATACTGATGATGATAAGTATTGCTCAATAGATCACAAACAATATTGCTCCGAGAAAGAACAAAACACATTACACAGACTGACAGTAAACGGAGTAAAGTTGTTTCTTTTCCAACTGCAAACGAAGCAACTAAACTGGTAAGCTTAGACCACACACTTCACATTCTTTGTTCTTTCTTCTAAAACAACTGGTAAAAGTCTGAGGGAAACAGTAACTAGCTATATAGGGGTGCAATGGGAAGGAGTGAGGAGAGTTTGAGAGGTGGAAGGTGGGGTATGGTTGGGGGGTGGGATGGATCAGTGCGATGCGCCCCCATCTCTATGCCATGTCCCTATCTCTATGCATCACCTTCATTGCACCCCCGTCTCTGTGTGCCCCCGTCTCAATGTGTCCTCTCGTATTAGGGTTATTATCGGGGGTAGGGTTATGGGTTAAGGTCAGTGTTTGGGCTACAGATAGGTATTAGGTATTAGGTACTTTATAGTCACATAGGCGTCTCTGTGAAATTCGGGTTACTCCCACCTGTAGAGCGCGTCGCAGCCAGAGGCGCGCTACCCATTTGTGTTTTTTTTGGTATGCCAGTTTTGTGTGACTGATGAGGAAGGAAAGGGGGGGGTAACCATTTCTTACCAAATGACAATGTTTTCGTTGCCACTGGGTTTAACGTGTGCTACGTACATGGGCACACGGGACCTCGCTTTATCGTCTCATCCGAAAGACCGTAAGGCCTTGTGCAAAGTGAGAGGGGAAATCCCATGTACCCAGGTTCAAACTCGGGTTTACTTGACACAAGGCGAACGCGTTACCTCTGTGCCACTCTACACGTTTAGTGAAAAGAAACTATACGGAGAGCCGGACAACGGAGGGTCTTCAGAGAAGAAGCCACTCCCACCCACCCCCCTCCCCACCCCTCCCTCAATCGAGTGTTTCGACCCTGGGATACGGATAGGTTAGGATATAAAGAAAGAGACGGATATATATAGCAAGACTGGGACACAACTCGAGACGGGAGCACATCGCGACGTAAACATTTTAGGGACAAGGGACAAAACAAAGATGAAAATTAGGGACACAGGGACACATAGAGACGGGGGACATACAGAGACAAAGTTGAGCAAACATAGAGACGAATACAGGGACATTCTTCTTCTTCTTCTTCTTCTTCTTCTTCTTCTTCTTCTTCTTCTTCTTCTTCTTCTTCTTCTTCTTCTTCTTCTGCGTTCCCAGTCCATATGGCCATAATGGGTAAGGTACGTATGTGTCCGATTTTCAGTTTTCACTGGTCTCCCCGCTGCGTACAGCCCACACATTCCGATTTCGGAGGAGATGAAAGGAGAAAAATAATCTGGAACATTGTTTTGTGGGGAACAAAGGCAGGAGAATGGTCCAATAAGTCAGAAAAATAGTAGACAATAGAAAGCAAAGGGAAAAGGCAGAGTCAACGAGATTGGCATGTTAGAGGAAGTTACAAGCACAGAACTTCAAGAAGGTGGGGGAGCTATTTTTACGAAAGACCCGCCCCCCTGGTATCCCCACGGGGGGGAAGACACGTTGAGGGGGCGGGGTCGTCCAGCTCTCCGCATGGATGCACAAGGCATCCGCCCACTGCCCCATACGGGGACATAAAGCGATACAATTGGGGACACATAAATACGAGGACTCAGAGC
>CM065698.1:43188838-43191338 GCA_017654935.2 Phymorhynchus buccinoides | reverse complement strand
TCTGTGTGTACGTGTGTGTGTGTGTGTGTGTTCGCGCGCGCGCGCGAGCGTGTGTGTGTGTATGTGTGTGTGTGCGGGGATGGTGGGGGTGTTCGTTTCGTTTCCTGGCTTCTGTTTAGTTGTAATGTTCGACTGCTGGCATGCATTCAGTCTAAACACTTATTTTCTCGTGTCAAACTCAACTGCGTTTGACGTTGAACGCTTGCTTTCTGCCTGGGCCTTACGTTCTGGGTGGCTTGCCTTTCAGCTAATAGCCCACGTGCATGAATGAGAGAGAGAGAGAGAGAGAGAGAGAGAGAGAGAGAGAGAGAGAGAGAGAGAGAGAGAGAGAGAGAGAGAGAGAGAGAGAGAGAGAGAGAGAGAGAGAGAGAGAGAGAGAGAGAGAGAGAGAGAGAGAGAGAGAGAGAGAGAGAGAGAGAGAGAGAGAGTGTGTGTGTGTGTGTGTGTGTGTGTGTGTGTGTGTGTGTGTGTGTGTGTGTGTGTGTGTGTGTGTGTGTGTGTGTGTGTGTGTGTGTGTGTGTGTGTGTATGCGCGCGCGCGCGCGCGTGTGTATGTGTGTGTTCACAGGCACACGCAGTGTGTGCGTGCGTATCATGACCATCAGTTACATAAGATATTTCATAATCAAGTTCAACAAGTTTCTCATCAACGGAATACTTTTAATAAATATAAGCAGCCGCACGCTTCCTCTGCATCGCTTAGTTTAAAGGCATTCCGTATGTTGCATCCCATAGGCTTTATTCATATAAACTGTAATTAATAGTATTGGTGGGTCATCAGACCACACGACAAACTTGTAAACAGCAAAGATGTTGCCCATGAAAAAGTTATGAGGGCACATAATCAAACCTACTCTCAAATTTGGGGGTCGAAATCAGCATACGGAGCACACACACAAAATCGTAGAACAAATGTGTAAACTCTTTGTCACACAACACATAACGAAACTTCCAGTGACGTGTGTGGTTCCCTGCTGGTGTCTAAATGACATCCCGAAGCACCTCCTCAAGGAACGGTAGAGATTCTGGGCCTTCTGCTGGGGAGTCATGCCCCACTCTTCTTTGACGGCTTGTTCAGGGTGAGCCGGCTTGATGAGTTTGGTGTGTGTGTGTGTGTGTGTGTGTGTGTGTGTGTGTGTGTGTGTGTGTGTGTGTGTGTGTGTGTGTGTGTGTGTGTGTGTGTTAAAGAGAGAGAGAGAGAGAGGTCATTGAAACATTATGCACATGATTGTGAATCTCTCTCTCTCTCTCTCTCTCTCTCTCTCTCTCTCTCTCTCTCTCTCTCTCTCTCTCTCTCTCTCTCTCTCTCTCTCTCTCTCTCTCTCTCTCTCTCTCTCTCTCTCTCTCTCTCTCTCTCTCTCTCTCTCTCTCTTACGAGACCCGGAATTGTTACATTATTTATCATCCCATTATGTCAATGATATTCTCAACAATATGCTCTTCGTTTTTGCTGTGTTGACAATACTACTGTAAACAACAAAAAAACCTGCTGAAAGCGCACACACGCGCACTGTTTTTACACAACTAAAACCAACCTAACGTCCTCCGGTCTGGAACAGACACATATGGGACATTCATAGAGATAAAGATGGTGGGAACGATCCTGGAGGCAATGCCCGAAGGCAGTGCAACACAAAGAAAGTCCCGATTTTTTGTTAAACAATACAGATGTATACGCTAAATGCGACTCTCAAGTATAATTCTGAAAGTATACAGATACATGCCAGAATACATACAAAGGAAATACAGACAGCTGATGCATGTACTACCGTCTGGTAAATGCCCTTGAAATAATCTTTGTGTTGGGCACGCAGAGATAAGCTGAAAGGTCCCGCCCTTGACTACCCCTGTTATATATAAAGTCCTCTTCTGAGAGGGACAACGCTTCGTACTAACTGTGCCGAACACGCAGGCAGACCAATATGAGGTAAGGAAACTTTCGTTCATGCAGTGGAATTAAGACATAACCACAAAACGTTAACTCATTCGCATCGCAACGATTTTGAATTATTCAAAAAAACTCGCAAATCACTCCAGCCATACACACAAACAAAAACAGATAAAAATTATAAACAAAAGGAGAAATGAAAGAAGATTACAGGTTTTTACTTCAGGTTTAGACATAGGGAAGTGGTAGATATAGAAAAAAAACCTCTTTACACCGATTGATTTCCCCACAACAAGCCGCTACAAAAGCAACGTCAGAGGCAAAAGTGTGGTCTAAGGGAGGGAAGCGAGTTTAGAAGTGACCAAGGTATGGTGTGCACACAGATCTACGTCCCTTGAAGCAAATGCATCAAATTGAGAGGTATCTATTAATTCCGGACATATATGGCCGGAACGACTTGAATGAGTTTAAAGACACACTGACACACCACGATTAAGTCCCTTGGTTTTTTTTTGGGGGTAGCTGTGACCCGCATACAAATGCCCCCAACTTCAAAATGAGGCTGCTCTTTAAAATGATGTTTCGTTTTGAATTGGGGGGCATTTGTGTGGGA
>CM065698.1:43146338-43173838 GCA_017654935.2 Phymorhynchus buccinoides | reverse complement strand
CGTCGCCGCCATCATGAAACAATAAGTTGGAAAGCTTGCCTCTACTAACAATACATTAATCTACTCATATGGATAGAACTTCATGCAATGGATAGAACTTCATGCAAAAGGGCATGTCTCGAACCGGAAGTGCATTCTAGCCCTCAAATTTGCCCAGTTCAGCCTATTTACCCGTCCCCAGGTCAAGCGGGTTCAAGGATGAGATGGGTGAGGGGGCCATGTGAGTGTACCAGATCACCCACAATGACCAGTACTTCGTTCTTTCTCTAATTGTATATTTTGTACTTGAAAATGCAAAGCCTGTTAGGTGACAAGGCCGCCATCATGAACTACTTATTTGGATACCTTGCCTTTATCCCCCAAAAATGTAATCTACACATAATGGATATAACTTCTGGCAAAAGGACATGTCTCAAACCGAAAGTGCATTCTAACACACAAAATTTGCCAATTTTAGCTCGTTCGTTCATTCGTTCGTTCCAACTGTTACCCACGTAACGACCACCGGTGCTAGCATGTCTGTGACTCTTCACCACGGAGGGGACATTAAGTCGCTGGGCTAGGTTTACGCAACAGGCGTGGAAAGTCACAAATATATTATTTTTTATCACTTTTGTATTTTTGTGCTCCATAACATATCATCTTTCATATGTATAAAGGACCATCTTTGTTATGGTCTCTAAAACGTGCTTTATAAAGAGTAGGTTGATGCAGTTTTTTAAAACTAGGCTACACGTTCGACTGTGATTTCTCAAAATAGCCGACAGTCACCCTACCAACTTTACATGCTCATAAATATGGAATGGAAAAAAACATATACAATAATGGTTCTTATATCATCAGAAAGATAATTGTCTGAACTTTCCCATTCTACCATTGTCTCGGAATGGTCATTTTGACACTGATTTACCCTCAGGTCAAGCGGCTACAAGGATGAGATGTGTGAGGGGGCCATGTGGTTGCACCGGGCCACGAACAATGACCAGTATCTGACCGATGCCCAGAGCTACCACGAGACCAAGTGGGCCTGGGCCCTGTCCTGGGACGACAAGGCCGTCATGTGCCAGGTGATGAAAAATGATGGAAAACGAAGGACTTTTGCCAAGTGTGTTTTCGCCATGTTAACTGGGGGGGGGGGGGGGGGATTTCATGATTTGTTGTTGTTAATGTTGATTTGTTTTTGGGTGTGTGTGTGTCAAAGTCAAAGTCAAACATATTTTATTGTCACGTTAGGTGAAATTACAGTGTGGTCTCGTACAAGCACAATGCAAGCAAGGAAACACATTTGTATTAAACAAAAAAAGGAAACAAAACTAACAACATACTTCGCCCACGTGCCCGTATTGTGCGTGACACCTCCAGCTGTATGGAACCCAGACCCTCCAATGGCCTGAGAGATCCCCAGGCATTTACCCCATAGAACACAGTCATGTGGGACATCCTGAGAAGATGCGTCAAAGCTAAAGATCCACCCCCAAAAAAATCTCCAAGAGCTGGTGTGGTGAAGTTTCTCCAGGCATAGTGGCAGCAAATCCCTCAGGAAGTCATCAGGAAACTGCTGATCTTAACATTTGCCTTAAAAAGTACTAGAACTTCCATAAGGAGAGGAAACTATTTGTACAAACTGGTATTCCCACAGGGGGCTTGCAACTACAGTGTACTGTATATTACATCGAAATGGATTTATAAAATTCTTTTTAACAAAAAATGACTGGTACCAAGTAAAAATAAGCATGGGAAGGCGTTGCCGTGAATGCTGAACAGCAAACGGTGGTCCAATGCTGTATCGACAGTCCACGTTCGTTTGTATGGGTTTTAGTCGTTTTTAGTCGTTTCACCTGCACATTTCCATCCTCTCGCAAGGTCACGTAATCTTTCGAAATCGATTTTTGTTTTCGATTATATGCTCAAGAAGGAATTAATTTTTGTTTATAAGAGAAAACCTGTTTTTCATTTGATTATTGAATCCATGGCGTTCTTGTTCATGTCAATACCCCCTACTTTTGTGTGAGTAGTATGCATTACTATCGTTTCAGCTGATGCTGTACGAAGCGACGAAACAGGACCTGTACAAACAAGAGGTGGAAGGCTACATGAAGGGCTGGCTGCCCGGAGGACAGGTTACCTACACTCCCTGCGGCCTGGCCTGGAGAGACCAGTGGGGCGCCAACAGATATGCTGGTCAGTGCAAAAAGTGCACAGCATGCTGGTCAGTGCAAAAAGTTGCTGCTAATTTTCCGCGATCCGGCACAGGCTGGAAATTTGTGGCTTCGAGTGCACAGCATGCTGGTCAGTGCAAAAAGTTGCTGCTAATTTTCCGCGATCCGGCACAGGCTGGAAATCTGTGGCTTCGAGTGCACAGCATGCTGGTCAGTGCAAAAAGTTGCTGCTAATTTTCCGCGATCCGGCACAGGCTGGAAATCTGTGGCTTCGAGTGCACAGCATGCTGGTCAGTGCAAAAAGTTGCTGCTAATTTTCCGCGATCCGGCACAGGCTGGAAATTTGTGGCTTCGAGTGCACAGCATGCTGGTCAGTGCAAAAAGTTGCTGCTAATTTTCCGCGATCCGGCACAGGCTGGAAATTTGTGGCTTCGAGTGCACAGCATGCTGGTCAGTGCAAAAAGTTGCTGCTCATTTTCCGCGATCCGGCACAGGCTGGAAATTTGTGGCTTCGAGTGCACAGCATGCTGGTCAGTGCAAAAAGTTGCTGCTAATTTTCCGCGATCCGGCACAGGCTGGAAATTTGTGGCTTCGAGTGCACAGCATGCTGGTCAGTGCAAAAAGTTGCTGCTCATTTTCCGCGATCCGGCACAGGCTGGAAATTTGTGGCTTCGAGTGCACAGCATGCTGGTCAGTGCAAAAAGTTGCTGCTAATTTTCCGCGATCCGGCACAGGCTAAACATTTGTGGCTTCGAGTGCACAGTACCCGGTGCCAACTGGTTTTAGTTCACGCCTACTTTTAGAACTCATCACCCACAGTACATTAATTCCCCTCATTCTAGCTCCTTTCAGTTTTCCACAGAGAACTATTTGTTTCAAGTTATTTCTTTTAACAGAGGCAAATATTCTTGTCATTGATTTTGGTTAGGGATAGGAAAAGATCTTACAAGTGGTATGCCACCATAAAACAATGTAAGCCTAATGGATAAAACACTTTAAATTGTGTGAAAAGAAATAACGTGAAACAAGTAGCATTCTGAGGAAAATTCAAACAGTCAGAATGTGGAGAATTCGTGTGATGTGAGTGGTTTCGAGGTTTTGGAGTTAATAATGGCAAGAAAAAAATAATCGGTTAGGAATTGCCTTGATGAGAGTCTTCAGGAAAACATGATTGTATGTTGCTTTTTTACGCAATGACGTAATTTTGTGCAAGACCTGGGTACTGTTTTTAAGTATACAGTCTTGCAGAGGGAATCAATGAAAGGTACAGTTTGACACATGTGTGTGTAGTTCATGCTCCCGACATGAGTGCATTGACATCAGTGTCATGCGATTGTACTTCCTGCACATTCAAGGCCTGTTTCATCATTTCCTACATCTACTCAGTTAAAAGTATCGTTTAGCAGACAATTTTGCTCAATATCTGAGGGTTTTTTTAAAACAAAATATAAAACATATTTAAATTTCGCCCTTTCACTGCATTTATGGCATTTATTGATGTTCATCTAAACAACACAATAAAAGCTAAGTGTATCTGAAAATGTTTACAACTGCATGACTGAACTTTAAACGATTAGGATATGTTGTACTATGGCTGGGCCTCTATCGTTTTCGCTTAATACAAAATGGTTTCCTTTGCATTATGATGCATTGGCTGATTAAAGACTCATGATTCTTGAATTTTGAATGTCTGTAGGTTCAAAGAGAAATAAGAAAATATGTTTTGCTTAGGGAGGGGTGGATTTATAGTTTATGATACAGTTTATTTAACTGAAAATGAGAAATTTCTTCGTATTTTTGTATTAAAAATGATTTCAAAAAGATTTTTACAACATAGAAAGTCAAAAGCAATCCCTCTTCTTTATTTTGACTATAATTCCAATACATTGTGATCTCACAATTAACCTACTTAATATGGGCTTCAAGGCATTCAAATGGGGTTCCCTAAAATCTTTGTAGCAATTCGTGGTTTGGGGTCTCCTGAATGTGATTGCATCTCTCTGTAAATTTACAATTTTGTTTTTACTCCAATCTGCATTATGTGATTAAGTAGAAGAGCCCGCATATTCTTCATCAAATTTTGACTTGGTGAATAGCTGGACCAATCAGAAACCATTACGTTTTCGCCCTCAAACCAGTATTTTTTTGTCAAAATGTGTGTTTGCGGCTGTTGTTCTACGGTAAAATCCTGATGTTTAGGTTGTAAATGTGGTTTGATGTAAAGAGGAGGCATTTGCGAATTCATACATACTGTTATTTTATCAAACTGTCAATTAATGTGAAGACACGAGTGATTTCCCTTCCCGATACCGCACAATTTCAAACACATTTTATTTGTGGCACTTTTGGGCTGTGGATACATACGTTTTCATTTATGTTTTGCCAAGATTTTAATATATTTTGATTAGGTCTAACCAGAGCTTTTACCTGAAAAAATCACATTCTTATGTGCTAGACACTAAGAAACATGCTTTGTATTTATGCTCATTACCTAGCGATGGTGACGTCATTTTCTCAAATTATATGTATTTGTTGCGATGACATCACTCTCCAAGCCGTATGTCTAAACAGCACAGAGTGTCTCCTTTTTACCAATAACATTTTAAAGTGACTACAACTCTGTATTAGTGCACAATTTATCAACTGACCCAGGCACCCAAGGTCACTTTGTCCCTAACTTCGGCTCACCCAGTACATTGCATCACGTCAGTACTTTCATCTGCCTTCACATTGTTGATAATAATTATATGTGTCAGAAAGACGAATGTCCAAATGTTTTCAGCAAACTCTTGGATTGCACCTGTCTGCATTTGACTGCTCACAACTCACATTGCTTCTCGTTTTTACCTTTGTTTTTAAATGATCTTTCAATAATTATGGCTGCTAAGCAATTCAAGGGGAGCAACTCTGTGTGTTTTTTGGGCTGATTTCATACACTAAGATTATCTCTCTCAGATAAGCATTATATAGTTATCATTTAGCCAGCCCGCTATTTTTAAATAATTTTTTAAGTTACATACCCAAATTCAATGAAACAAACTGTAGTTTATAATAATCCTCGACAGGATTGGGGGGGGGGGGGGGGGTCCCCCACCTTACCACATGATAGAACCTTCTGGCATACTTTTATAATAATCCTCAACAGGGTGGGGTGTGTGGGCGTTTTGCCCCACCTTACCACATGATAGAACCTATACTTTTATAATAATCCTCGGCAGGATTTTGAGGTCGGTGCGTGTTTTGCCCCACCTTTGTCATAATTATGTGATTAAACCTTCTGGAATATTTTTATAATAATACTGGACAGGGTGGGTTGGGTGGACGTTTTGCCCCACCTCACCACATAATAGAACCTTCTGGCATAGCTTTATAATAATCATCAACAGGAGTGGGGGGGTGGGGGCGTTTTGCCCCACCTCACCACATAATAGAACGTCCTGGCATAGGTTTATAATAATCATCCACAGGATTTGGGGGAGGATGGGAGGGGCGTTTTGCCCAACCTTACCACACGCGTTAAAACTTTCTGGCATAGTTTTATAATAATCATCGACAGGATATGGGGGGAGGGGGGGGGGAGGGGGGGAGGGGCGTTTTGCCCCTCTTACCACACGTGTTAAGACTTCCTGGGATAGTTTTATTAAAAAAATCCTCGAATTTCTTTTTACCCCAGGTAACTCTGCCTTCGTGGCTCTGGCGGCTGCTGAGGCTGGCATCCAGACAGCTACCTACAGGACGTGGGCCGTGGAGCAGATCAACTACCTGTTGGGGGACAATAGGCACGATGGGGGATGCTTCAGCTTCGCCATAGACGTCGGCAACAAATACCCTCAGCAGCCGCACCACCGTGCTGCGTGAGACCCTATTGTCGAATTCTCTTCTCTTCTTTCTTCTTCTTCTTCTTCTTCTTCTTCTTCTTCTTCTTCTTCTTCTTCTTCTTCTTCTTCTTCTCTTCCTCTTCTTCTTCTTCTTCTTCTTCTTCTTCTTCTTCTTCTTCTTCTCCTCCTCCTCCTCCTCCTTCTTCTTCTTCTTCTTCTTCTTAGATTGCTCAGACACTTTCCTGTTATATTAGCGCAGATGCGTCATGCTGCCGTTACGCGCCTAACTAAGAAATAGGCCCAGCATGTCCGTCTGCGGCTGGGAAAATTAATCTTTGAGAGCGTTTCGTGAGAGAAAAAACCCACCCACATGAGAATGGACCAGTAAGGCAGAACGTCAGTAGATGACAGTAAGCAAATTGCAAAGGCAGAGTCAAAGAGAGTGGCAGTAAGGCAGAACGTCACCTACCGGCAGAAGCGGAAGCAGGTAGATGACAGTAAGCAAATTGCAAAGGCAGAGTCAAAGAGTCCCACCAGCTTAAGGGTCTGCTAGGGAAGAAGAGGAACGCTGCGCAGGAGACGACAGCGCTGTGAGGGAGGTCCAGCAAGCCATCGATGCCCAGATCACTACGGACAAACGGCGCTACAGGGACAGGGTGGAGGAGGAGTTCCAGAGCAGCAACGCCAGGCAGTGCTGGAGAGGCCTGGAGAAGATGACCGGGTACAAGGCCAAGAAAGCCCAACTCCAGACCACTGACGAGGCCAAGCTTGCTGAAGAGCTTAACACGTGCTACGGCCGGATCGACAGGCATGACTTCTCTCAGGAACAAAAGAAGGTCATGGAGGATGTCCTCAGTCATCCCTCATGCCCTCTGGACATCACTGAGGAAGAGGTGAGGAGTGCCTTCCTGAGAGTGAAGATCAGCAGTGCTGCCGACACGATGACGTCTCTGGCAGGACTCTGAGAAAATGCAGGGACTCTCTGGCCCCTGTGTTTGCTAAACACTACCAACGATCCCTGAATGAAGGCACCGTCCCCAGCATCTGGAATGCCTCAACCATTGTACCGGTCCCCAAGAAGTCATCACCCAAGGAGCTGAACCTCTATTCCATTTAACTGCCTGGAGAGGATCGTTCTTCGCCACCTCAGAATGGAGATTGCAGATCACCAAGACGCGCTGCAGTTTGCCTGCGTAAAGAACAGGAGTACAGAGGATGCCATCCTGACCCTCCTACACAACCTCCTAAATCACCTTGACAAGCCCAAGACCTACGCCAGACTCCTCTTCATAGCCTTCAGCAGTGCCTTCAACACCATCCAGCCGCAGTTCATGGTGCGGAAGCTCCAGGCCATGTCACTCAACCCCCTGCTCACTCAGTGGATCTTCAGCTTTCTTACAGAAAGGTCACAGCGAGTTCGAGTGGGCGGGGCAATGTCCAGCAGACTGGGGACCAACACTGGAGCTCCCCGGGGGGAGGGGGTACTGTCTCCCGTGCTCTTCGTCCTGCACACTGCCGGCTGCTGCAGCGCCGAGGATTCCACTCTGCAAATTATGTTTGCGGATGATACGTCTCAAGCTCGTCGACTGGTGTGACGCCAACTTCCTAGAACTCAACGTATCCAAGACCAAGGAACTTGTGATTGACTTCCGTAAGGTCAAGGCGGACGTCCAGTCCATCGTCATCAAGGGCCAGCCAGTGGACACCGTTGACTCCTACAAGTACTTGGGCACCATCATCGACGACAAGCTGTCCTGGACCCCCAACGTGGACACCTGCTGCCGGAAGGCCAGCCAGCGGTTGTACTTTCTGCGGAAGCTGAGGTCCTTCCAGGTCTGCCCGAAGATCCTGTCACTCTTCTACCAGGCCACCATCCAGAGTATCATGCTGTTCAATCAGCTCTGCTTCTATAGCAGTGCCAAGCAAGCTGACACCGACAGGCTGGAGAGAGTGACCAGGACTGCCGAACAATTGGTGAAGGAGGACCTCACGTCACCAGCTGTCCTCTACCAGCGAGTTATTAATTCTTTGAGTGTGCATGGGGTTTCTCCAGATTTATTAGTTCTTTGAAATGGTTCTTTCTTATATTTTTTGGGGGAGACTCAAAAGGGATGTAATCTGTCCAAACTGGTCGATAGAAGTAGTATCTGAAGTTCACTCGGTTGAATTTTTACTAAGCAAAATGGTCGATACACTGACGTTGAATTGATTGAAGCTCGCAGCCTGTTTTCCTTGACTACATTCCATGGTCTGAGAGGGACATTCACAATGTGTGTGATTGCTTGTGTGTGTGTGTGTGTGTGTGTGTGTGTGTGTGTGTGTGTGTGTGTGTGTGTGTGTGTGTGTGTGTGTGTGTGTGTGTGCGTGCGTGTGCGTGTGCGTGTGTGCGTATGCAGGCGCGCGCACGTGTGTATGTGTGTTATATGTGAATGTGCATTATTATATGTATTACATAATTATGCGTGTGCATGTGTATCAATAAATGTATGTGCTATGCATCTGCATTTGTTTGTGTATGTGCTGCGTTTGTAAAAAACAAAAAAACAAACAATAACAGCAACAACAACAACACACACACACACACGCGCACGCACACACACACACACACACACACACACACACACACACACACACACACACACACACACACACACTCACATGCACACACACATACACACACACAAATAAACTACCCTATTCCGCATATATTGACCATAACGCTTTCAGGTTTAGAGTTCCCCTCCACTGCACTAATGTTAATAAAATAGTCAGATGAGTGAAACTCACAACCTGCTTCACTTGACTAACTTGGACAGCCTGACACGACCTTTAAGACATTTTTCACATCCAAGGTCTTGCCCAATAATGCCATGTTTGTTGTTTGTGGCTCAAGCCACAAACTATAACTCACTTTGTCCGGTCGGTATATTGTCGTTCCAAAATTGTCGCACGCTTTGACAAAATTGTCGCACTTCGAGGCTACACTTCAAAATTAATTGAGGCCGCTCTTTAAAATGATGCATTTTAAAAGCGTACAAAATAATAAACAGACGTAATACAGACACTACAACAGACACGACGATTATGCGGTGCTTCTTTTGATGAGTATAAGTAGGATACATAGTTTTAAATGTTTTCCAAAAGATATGTTACGAAAGGGTGCAGAGATAACATTCTGGTTTACAGATTAAAATTATTGAAAAGCCTCATGACTCAATTGGGTGGTAAAAATAGACCGCGCGCCACAAACTATTGCGATGCGCTTGTTTGTCTACATATCTATATTTTCTATCCTTCTGTGATTCTTTCTTTCTTTCTTCCTTCTTTCCTTCCTTCTTTTTATCTTTCTTTTTTCAATCCAAGTTCTTGCCCAATAATGTTAATATGTTTGTTTGTCTATATTTTTTTCTCTTTCCTTCTTTCCTTTTCTTTCTTTCTTTCCTTCCTTCTTTCGTCCTTCCTGCCTTCCTCCCTCCCTTCCTTCCTTCCTTTCTTCCTTTCTTTTCCTCATTCTTTTTTTAACCCTTGGCGCTGTTGATTTTGTGTCATCGATGCTTTTTGTGTATGTTCGCTTCATATTTTAACTCTTGGCACTGTGAATTTGTGATCTTTTATCCTTTTTGGCTCACGTCGTTTTTTAAAACAAAGTGAGTCTATAGTATCGTACATGTTCGGTTGTGTGTCTGTGTGTATGTATGTGTGTGTGTATGTGTGTGTGTGTGTGTTGCGTCCGTGGCCCCGACCTTTAACCTTAACTCAAACCTTAACGTTGTCATTTTCTCTAAACATATAAGGCGTTAGAGGGTTAAAGTTAGCAGGAAACTTGATTTTGACGTGAGCCTTCAAGTCACGACGATCAAAGCAGTCAGATACATTGATAAAGAACAAAATAAAGATAATCATTTGTTGCAGAGATTACTGTTGTGCAACCTTTAACCTTGACTCAGTCACACTCTTCAAACTAAAGAACTCTCACTCTCCACTGAAACTTTTAACGTTGTCATTTTCTCAAAAAAACATAAGATGTTAGAGGGTTAAAGTTAGCAGGAAACTTGATTTTGACGTGAGCCTTCAAGTCATGGTGATCAAAGCAGTCAGATACATCGGTAAGGAACAAAAGAAAGAAAATCATTTGTTGCAGAGATTACTGTAACTGTTGTGTTGTACCGAGTAGGAGATACATACTGGAAAGAAGACTCTCCATTAGATATACAAAAACGCTCTTTAAAAAGAAACACAAGACTTCAGGTGTGTACAAATAGGTACATTTTAACGTCGTCAACTTATATTTTCTGTAACAAATGGATGTACCGAGTGTGTGCGTTGACGGCCCAGTTGTTTAGCTTTTATTTGCGCCTTTGAGTAACGGTTGTTCGTGTTCATTTGCGCATCATCTCTGCGCATAACTTAGCCTACTGCACTTCCGGCAACAAGGCCTAGGCCTAGAGTCCATGCCTTACCTCATAATCAAGACGACGTACTTAACATTTAGCCCACATTCATTTCAGTCTTGAAAAAAAATATACGGAAAATCCAGGGTTCGTCGATTTCACTGCCTTCGACGTACGAATCCTTTGTTAGGCCTAGACGATTGATCACCATGAGCAAAGACTGTACAGGGGAAGATAAACATGGATGAGCTTGCTGGCTGTGACCTTGACCTTTGCTTTGTGGCAGAGGGGGGGGGGGGGGATTAACGAAACGAAAATAAAATATTAGGACTAATATAAAATATCTTACAGAAATGTAGATGATGTGGAACAAGTTTTCATCGCATGAACAATCAGTTTAAAACAGTAACAGATCACGCAACTTCAATTATTAATTTTCTAAGAGTAAGAGGCTTAGACCCACAGGCAAAGACTAGGCCTACTACAGGTGTCCGTAGACCCCCCTTACCCCGGCGGGGGATTGGTCACTATGTTTTTTCTGAAAGCTTGGTCAATATGCTTTTCAATTTTACTTGTTTGCCAAAAATAAAAATAGGGCTCCACTATGTTACATGCGCATACATATAATTAAATTTTAAAGAAAGGGGTAGGGGTGCATAGAAATAATTTTAATTTACACAGTAAAATAAAAATTAATTCTGTTTTCAGATGCACAAGTGTCTACATAACAGTATTCTCTCTATACAGGCATGGGAATTGTCATGGGAATTCCCATGCCTGCTATAGTAATAACAATCAGACGTGAGCCTTGCAGGCTTTGCCTCTTGTTGTATGTTCACTTTATAATCCAGCTTTTGGCGATGTTGATTTGTTGTCATTGTTGCTTGTTGTGTATAATTATGTTCGCTTATAATGGAGTTCTTTGTGCTGATGATTTGTTGTCATTGTTGTTGTTTTTCCTTGTGTAACCCCCTCCCCTCTGACATGGGCAGAAGGCCTGGAACAGTACTCTTTGTGAATTGTGTGAATTGTGAATTCCTCGTTCTTTTCCCAAACCCAAGGTCTTGCCCGGATCTCCCCCAGCCGTGCGGTGAGGCTCAGCTGCACGCCCCAGGACCCAGTCCCCAGCTGTTGAAGGGAGCCCTGGTGGGGGGACCCGACCAGTCCGGCAACTACAGGGACAGCAGGGAGAACTACGTCAACAACGAGGTGGCCGTGGACTACAACTCTGGGTATACCTCCGCCCTGGCGGGTGAGTGTTGGAGAAAAAGAAGGGCTAGGGAGGAGGAAGAAGAAGAAGAAAAAGAACAACAACACGCGCGCGCACGCGCACACACGCGCGCACGCGCGCGCACACACACACGCGCGCGCGAGCGCATACGCACGCACACACACATGCACACACATACACACGCTTTCTCTCTCACTCTCGCGCGCACAGGAGCACGCACACGCACGCCACACACCGCCACACCACACACACACACCACACACAGAGGGGGTGAGGCTAAACGAGAGTGAGAGAGAGAGAGAGAGAAGATTCACAGAGCGAAAAGCGTTTGTGTGCGTGGTGTGCGTGTGCGTGCGTGTACGTGTGCCGTGCCGCGCAGCCCCGTGCGAGAGAGAGAGAGAGAGAGAGAGAGAGAGAGAGAGGGAGAGAGAGAGAGAGAGAGAGAGTAGAGATAGAGGGAGAGAAGGAGACAGAGAGAGAAAGAGAAGTGGGGGCTGGCTCTTCTATACGACTCAACACTTGCTTTGCATCACTGTTTGTTATGAAAATTGTGGAAACCTACTGCTTGATTTGCTTATGTGGTTGATTGATACTGACACTGACTTCAGTAATTATTTTCCCCGTAGAGTTGCAAACGTGAGTAGTGTTCACTTTATGCACATTTGTTGCGCTATTCCACGACGCTTACACGGCCCAGCATGACCGTTATGGAGGATGCTCACTTCTGGTCTGGGGTGGAATCAGTGTGCAGGGAAAGACCGATCTTCCATGTGCTCCTGAACGGAACCATGACGGCAGCCAGATACTGGGATGAAAATCTTGATCCATACGTGAGATCCTTCGCTGGAGCTCGTTTGGGAATGAAGGAATGAAAAATGGTGTTTTTACGTCCTCTCGGTCATAGACACATTTATTATGGGACATTTGTGAATACAAAAGCTGGTGGGAACAATACTGGCTGCATTGCCTGGAGGCAGTGCAACACCAGTAAAAGTCCCGAGTTTTTATCAATATAGATATGTGTAGCGGTAACCACGCCTCGGTTAAACCTCATCGGCTATAGTACCGCCACATTGTGGTTGGACATATTAGTACGCTGGAGCTGTTTGTCTGGAGTTCATCCTCATGGATGACAAAGCCCGTCCACACAGAGCACAATGTTGTTTACCAGTATGGCGAATCAATCGAAGCAAATGGAAGGGCCAGCTAGGTCCCCTGCCTTAAATTCCATTGGGCATGTTTGGGACATGATTGAAAGAACCGTTCGTGCATGTGTCAACCATCCACAAACCCTGGTTCAGCCTGAGACAGGCCCTTCAGGAGGAGTGGGATGGGATTCCCCAGCAGACTGTCCCAAACCTCATCTGCTCTATGAGCAGGCGTTGTCGAGCTGTCACTAACGTGCGTGGTGGTCACACAAGTTACCGACAGTCAGTTTTTAGTTGTTTCTCAAGAATTTGCAAATTTTTAATTCAATGAAGTTTTTGCCCCATAATACCCAAAACCCTGAAAGTTGAGGGTAGGCTTGAGTTTGTGACTTTCAAACCCTTTAAGTTATTCAAAACTCTATTGTTATTGATTATGTTTTGTTGTCAGATGACCGGACAATGAGATGGATACATTTTTTATTTGAATAAAGTCAATGGAATACACGGCAGTGTTTGTCAAAAAAAAGTGATGCAAAGCAAGTGTTGAGTAGTATATACGTGTATGCGTGCGTGTTGAGATTAGAAAACGCACTTATGCACCAACATCTGTATGTGTACAATTAAACGGGAGTATGCTGTTCTCTTTTTCTCTTTCTCAAATGTCTTCATTTAATCTAAAACAAATATTTTCACAATTAACCGTGTGTTTCAGGTATTCTGCACTTGCAAGCCACGGACAACTTACCGCCCACTAATAACAAGTGCCCTTGCAACCAGTAAAGAGACACAACTCTAGCTTTGAAGAATTGACTTCCATGGACGAGTAGACTCCCTTGTGTCATAAGTTTACATTGTCTTGCAGAAACTGATACGAGGAACATAACAATACCATTAAATAAATATATTTATTAATTTCTGTATGGATTACGCGCGCGCGCCCCCGTGCGTGCGTGTATGTGTGTGTGTGTGTGTGTGTGTGTGTGTGGTGGTGTGTGTGTTTTGTGTTGTGTGTGGCTGGTGTGTGTCAAGGTCAAGTCTAAGTTTAATGACGATAAAAGAGTAAGCTAAAAGCTATAAGTGTGTGTGTGTGGTGTTGTGTGTGTGTGTTGTGCAGTGCGCGCGCGTGTGTGCGTGTGTGCGTGCGTGCGTGCGGTGTGTTGTGTGTGCGTACCAATGTCGTTACGTGCGCGCGCGCGCGTGTGTGTGCATTTGTATGTGTGTGCGTATGTGTGTGTGCTTCTTGAATACAGAATTATGGTACCCGAGCTTATCATATACAAAAACGCTTTATTAAAGCTATGCAGCTGCACCAACTATACAGTATATTTATTGCGATCGCTCAGATCTTTAAAGCAATAGATATAGTCTAGGGTTCGTGTAGGCCTAATGTGGTGTTTGTTCCCATTTGTTCTGGTTGATTCTAAAACGATTAAGATAGTTTAGTGTTGTTACTGAAATTGTACAACAGCTAGGCTAAGTCAACGTACTACAATGCGAACATAGCAGCATGCACTACCACCAAGCAGTTGTTCAATGTCACAGATGCACTGATGGGGAGATTGAAATCATCCCCACTTCCTTCGTCTGTCTGTCTTTCTGATCTGCCCCAAACATTTAGTGACTTTTTTACTGGCAAAATCAGAACTCTCCGAGAGAGCCCGAACTCTCAGTCTGTGCCAGTACCTGATGTTCATTATGCCTCTTTTACTGGCAATCCTTTTACAGGCTTCGAACCTGTGACTGACACTCTGGTTAAAGATGTTATCCAGAAAACTGCTATTAAGACGTATGTGCTTGATCCCCTTCCCTCCTCTTTGCTATCTGCAGTCATGGATGATCTGTAGCCTTGCATCACCGCTATTGTAAATGAATCCCTCACTTCAGGTTGCTTTCCCTCTGCACTAAAATCTGCTATCGTTCGACCTCTGCTCACGAAATCTTCTCTTGACACCGAAAACCGTCCTGTTTCCAACCTTTCCTTTTTGTCTAAAATCATTGAAAAGATCGCTATTCTCCAACTCCAGGATGACCTTGACCGCAATAATCTGCTCTATCCTTTGCAGTCTGCCTATCGCTCTGGTCACAGTACCGAAACAGCTCTTCTGAAAATAGTCAATGATCTTCTCTGTGCTCTCGATGATGGTCAGATCTCTCTTGTCTCCCTACTAGACCTGTCCTCTGCCTTTGACACTATCGATCACCAATCACTTCTATCACTTCTATCTCGACTTCAACATATTTTTGGCGTCTCTGGCACAGCACTATCGTGGTTTAATTCCTATATCTCTGATCACACTCAAGTTGTCTCTGTTAATGGCCTCTCTTCTCGTTCAGCTGCTTTGGAGCATGGTGTTCCTCAGGGCTCCAGCGGTCTTGGGACCTATTCTCTTTGTCCTTTATACGCAACCCATTTCCGACATTGTTTCTCATCATGGCATTTCCCATTACTGATTCTCTGATGACAACCAGATTTACTCGTCTGCAGATCCCTATCTGCTTCCATCCATTATCCAACGTACACAATCATGCATTGCTGACATTAAGTCATGGATGACTAATAACAAGCATCAACTGAACAATGGTAAAACAATAATGATCTTCATTGTACCCAAGAAACTCTTGTCAGAAACTCTGTCCCTATACTACTTCCGTCCAGGTAGAAAACTATCTTATTCACACTTCTACCACTGCACGCAATCTTGGCGTCACACTTGATCAGACTCTCTCCTTCCAAAACCAGATTTTCTCTGTCTGTCGTGCTTGTTACTTAGAACTTCGGCGCATTGGATCTGTAAGACATCTTCTTTCCGAGGAAGCTACCCAAACTCTCATATCTGCCTTCGTGCTCTCCAGACTAGATTACTGTAATTCCCTTCTTGCTGGCTGCCCACATACTTTTCTCGATAAACTTTTAAAAATTCAAAACAATGCTGCTCGCCTTGTACTGAGGTGCTCCAAATTCTCTCATTCTATAACTACCCCATTAACGATAACTCTATCAGCCCGGTTCGCTGTAACTCTTAAGTAGTCCATCTTACCCTTTTAGAATCTTTGTATCGGGTTCAAGTTTTAGTCCATATTTTTATTCTGGCCATTTCCCCTGTTAAAAAGTTCCCCACTTTTTCCATTTATTTTCTCCCTAGAGTTTTAATTCTACTATTTTTTCATTATTTAAAATGTTTCCTTCATCAAATGTTATTCTTAGGCTGAAGTGTAAAAAGGTTTGTTTCCGAGTCAAATATTATAACTTTAAATAAAGTGTTTTCCCCTTGTTTTATTTTTTGTCCGGGCGTTTTGTTGGCTAGGGAAGGGGCTAGGTTCTACCTTTAGTGGTGCGCTTTGTCACTTCCGGCCCATCTGTCTCTCCTCTCCCCTCAGTGTTGCTTCTTTGCAGACAATACGAAACTTCAACAAAAGGTTTGTTTGGTTGTCTGAATAAGTGTTTTTATTCTCAGGAATGTATTGTAGTTGTTTACTACCTCCAGAATGTTGCCTACTGTGAAGTTCTGCAGTCCTTGTTCTGTGCATGTAATCTAAACTTAGTATTGTTTCCAAGACTGCTGGGTGTTTGGGCAAGATTCAAGTGCTTCCCATTTTAGCCTAGATTGTTCTAAATACTTTGTAGGCATTGTACTTTGTTCTTATCAACTCATTTATAATTAATGGGTGGTGGGAAATTGATTAAAGTGTAATATTTGTCACTGTAAAATTTTCTATGTAAGATATTGAGATGTTGGGTTGGTTCTCTCCCTTGTTGGGATTTTGTTTTGTTTTTCTCCTGGTGGTTGAGGAGCTAGCGTTTTAAACTTTTCAGCTGAATAGTGACTTAAGCAGCAGTTAATATTACAACCTGTTTGGGTTTTTCATCTTCTTGGGTAAAGGACTAGTTGTATTTAATTACCCAAGTTTATGGTTAGGCAGTAGTAGAGTATTGACTGCCAGCTTAGCTGAGTAGATTCTCACAATGTGTTGGCCACCCAATTGCTTACCCTTTACCTTTACTGCTCGTCGCGTTTTAGCAGTGTACTCATGGTGACATATACTGTGCAGCGCTTCTTCTTCTACTTCCTGTTCGGACTGTCTTCACTGCGCTGGACCCGACCAGAGCTTGTGGTCGTTGCCTCGATGACAAGTCCCTGAAGACGTGGGGTCTTCAAAGTCCGCCGTGCGACGTGAGGAGCTGTGGTCCTGCGGTGGTTTCCTGGAAGTGACAGGACTTGGTGCCTGTCATCTTTTGCCTCTTCCCCTACGTTGAGTGGGCCCCACTTCTTCAAAAACCGTAAGACTGTTACTATTTCAACTACACTGGAACTCCAAGGGCTGCCTTCGTCTGCTAGAGAATGGGCTGGGGCGGAGGTAATGTAGGGGGTGGTCATTCAGGACATTACGTGTTTTTGCTTTGTTGGCACTTTATACTTAAACATTATTGTGTATTGGGACTCTTACTGTCTACTTGACTTTTGTAGTGAAATTGGAATCGTGAGGCCCCCGCGCCTGGACAGATAGAATAGTTTCCGTGGAGACAACGAAGAGACTGAAGTTAAAGTTATTGGGTTTTTTTAATAATAGTAAACTAGTAGCTGGTAGGCTTTTCCGATTTGACAGATCTTGACCCTCGAGTCATGCGTGGTTAGTGTTTTCCTTTTAGTGGAGTTTGTTTGTCACTCATTGATTTTGTGATGTTTGGGGCTTTGCGCCTTCGCTTTTCTTTTGTGATGTTTGAGGTGGTGTTGCCTTTTCTCTAAAAGGGTGAGGTCCAGTGCATTCTGTCTGACTGACAGAGTTGTTTGGGAGTAAGTAAAAATCAGCTAGGTTTCGCTAGTGGGCCTTTTTGCCCTTGTTGAAGCCCTTGTGCTTAAATATGTTTTTTTAATTAATATGATGTAAAGCGTGGCAGGTGAATATAAAAGGGGAGAATATTTCCAGGGAGTGTTTAACTGGTTTTTCTCCTTGTTGATGTAGTTGCATTTTTGATCAAGAATATATTTGTTTTAAAGCCAAGATGCCCTATCTTATATTAGGCTGTAGATTGGTTGTCTCCCTTGGGCTGGGAGCTGTGAAATTGGACTTTAGTATAATATTGTGGGGCGGGGGGGGGGGGGGGGGTAGTTTTTTAAGGGGAATTATTTATTTATTTATTTATTATTTATTTAATGTTAAGCATTTATTTTTGTAGTAATTAATATTGTCTTGAATTGTTCTGTTCTTTTTGTACTCGTTCGTACTCCAGTTTGTTAGCGTCTTAGAGATAGGGTGTGGAGTGTTGGGTGAATGGTTTGGTTTCTGTTGTCGTGAACTCGTCCCCCACGTGACAGTCGGTTGGTTTCTGTTTTGCTTGTTCTTATTACTGATGTTGATGCTCTGCCTACACTGTCATTGTTATATTAATGTGGCACTGTAGTAGTAGTAGTAGTAGTAGTAGTAGTAGTAGTAGTAGTAGTAGTAGTAGTAGTAGTAGTAGTGGTAGTAGTAGTAGTAGTAGTAGTAGTAGTAGTAGTAGTAGTAGTAGTAGTAGTAGTAGTAGTAGTAGTAGTAGTAGTAGTGGTGTAGTAGTAGTGGTAGTAGTAGTAGTAGTAGTACTAGTAGTAGCAGTAGTAGTAATACTAGTAGTAGTAGTAGTAGTAGTAGTAGTAGTAGTAGTAGTAGTAGTAGTAGTAGTAGTAGTAGTACTAGTACTAGTAGTAGTAGTAGTACTACTAGTAGTAGTAGTAGTAGTAGTAGTAGTAGTAGTAGTAGTAGTAGTAGTAGTAGTAGTAGTAGTAGTAGTAGTAGTAGTAGTAGTAGTAGTAGTAGTAGTAGTAGTGGTGTGATGGCGATGGTGGTGATGGGGGTAGTAGCAGTAATAGTAGTAGGAGTAGTAATGCTAGTAGTAGTAGTAGTAGTAGTAGTAGTAGTAGTAGTAGTAGTAGTAGTAGTAGTAGTAGTAGTGTGATGGCGGTGGTGTGATGGCGATGGTGGTGATGGGGGTAGTAGCAGTAATAGTAGTAGGAGTAGTAATGCTACTAGTAGTAGTAGTAGTAGTAGTAGTAGTAGTAGTAGTAGTAGTAGTAGTAGTAGTAGTAGTAGTAGTAGTAGTAGTAGTGGTGGTGTGATGGCGGTGGTGTGATGGCGATGGTGGTGATGGGGGTAGTAGCAGTAATAGTAGTAGGAGTAGTAATGCTACTAGTAGTAGTAGTAGTAGTAGTAGTAGTAGTAGTAGTAGTAGTAGTAGTAGTAGTAGTAGTAGTAGTAGTAGTAGTAGTAGTGGTTTGATGGCGGTGGTGTGATGGCGATGGTGGTGATGGGGGTAGTAGCAGTAATAGTAGTAGGAGTAGTAATGGAAGTAGAAGAAGTAAATTGTAGTCAAATAAGTGTTTTTCATTTATTTATTTGTTTGCTAGTTTATTTGGTCGGTTGGTTTTCTGTTTTCCTTGTTTTTATTGCTGATGTTGATGCTCTGCCTACCATGTCGTTGCTATATATTACTGTTGTTGTTGTTTCTGTTGGTGATGTTCCTGTGTCTCAATATTCATTTATAGTATTAGTTATGTATTGCATACTTAGGACCAACGCGAGAATGAAAAACTAGACCCAGCCCAAATTCTTATCCTTGTATAATAAAGTATTTGAAGTTTGAAGTCTCTCTCTCTCTCTCTCTCTCTCTCTCTCTCTCTCTCTCTCTCTCTCTCTCTCTCTCTCTCTCTCTCTCTCTCTCTCTCTCAAACCACTCGTGAACCGTTTCTTATTGATTCAAGACTTCCACATGTTCTTGCAGAAATAACGATTTTTTGTTTAAGAATCCAACTGTTAAGACATGTATACTACTATGGTTCAACTGGTGATTCTTGTAATGATAATAATGTAGCTATGCACAAAGCTCCAGCGCCGGCAAACACACCCAACAAGCAGCAGTGCTACTATTGCCTACTTCTGGGTTGACAAGGCTCCAACATGGAGTGTTTTTCCTGCATTGTGACGCTTTAACCTACAACGACAACTGTGATATTTGTTTCGAAAAACCCGTTTTAAAAACGAAATGCTTGAATATCCTAACACAATGAATGTAAGCACATCCAAGACCCTTCCAGAAAACTGTATGCTTTTGAAATCGTCCAATGCAACCCCATGGAATAACCCAGAAGACCTTGTTTCTTACGCTACGAAACAGCTCTTTCACGAGATAGTCAACGCCTATATCCTAACTCCATTATTTGTCTTCTGTGTTCCTTTGAATATCATCAACATGATACTCTTCTGGAAGCTGGGGATCAAAGAGAGAATCAACCTGTGCTTGTTTTGTTTATCACTGGCAGATGCTTTTAGCGTCGCGGTTCTTTTTATGTTGTATGAGGACACGATACACTCAATATTCACGAACACACCTGAAGTGCTACGCGTTTCCAAATACATTATAAAATACAAGGTTCATTCTTTGGCTTCCTTTATTTATATTTCTGGTTTTATGTCCACTCTGATCGCCATGGAAAGATGTCTTTGTGTGGTCAGTCCGCTGAAAGCCCAGGTAATGTTAAGAACGAGAACAACGGCCATCATCATTGCTGCCGGTTTTGTTGTCATATATGGTCTTCGTTTTGTTATCATCATGAAGTTTCAAATCGTATGCATGTACAATCCTCAAACTGACTACGTAACGTATGGATTTTATTCGAGCCAGTTTTACTTAAATAACAGAGCGTTTGTGGATGGGTTAGATGGAATTTTCTGTGGAATGTTACTACCAGGAAGTTTTGTGCTTGGTGTGTCGATTTCAACGGCGATTACTGTAGTCACATTGCGTTCAATGAATGTTTGGCGGGAAAAGTCCTCAGCAAACGATTCTAGTAGAAAACACATCAAAGATGTGGCATTGACGCGTATGTTAATCGGAATTAATGCTCTCTTTTTAATCTGCACGGTTCCTGCCTTGGTTTTCAGGACGCTGCTTCCTTTCATTCCTGATCTCAGTATGAATGGAAAATACCGCAATACCTTTTATCTCTTGATGAATGTGCAGCAGCTTCTCTCTTACCTAAATTCATCCTTCAACTTCTTTATTTACTATTTCTTCGGGACCAAGTTTCGTAACACTTTGAACAGTATGTTCCGGTGCATCAGACGTCCAGTAAAGACCAAACAACTAAACGAGTGAACATCTGAAAAGATGTGCTTAAAGCAAAGCCATGAACCGAATTACGAAAAAAACCTGTTTATAATAAAGCATGCATGTGTTGTCTTTTTGTAAGTTCTACAAGTAGTTCTTTTTCAAGCTCAGAATTATTTAATATTGTACAAGTCATAGTCATAAAATAACGTCACATTTCTTAGCAACAGACCAAAAGATAGACAAAGACTAGGGAATGGGATTTCAGCATTACATAGTCACTACATTCTTCTTCTTTTTTTCTTTTCTTTTTTTAACATAGTCTCTACATTCTATTGTAGGCATTCGAATTTCCAAAAACATAGTGTTGGCAACTACCTTATTTGGTGGTCTTTCCTGGTAGTAAATAAAATAGGCCTACCAGACTTTGAATTGTAACAGATCAGCAGATGGAGTTAAAGCATAAGTAGCAACCCGTCTTTTTCTGGTTTTGAATATCTTGGCCACTGAAAAAATACAAAGCAATATGGATTGTCATTCTGTGGTTAATAATAAAGATCGCCTGGATTGTAAAGTGTTTTATCAATATAAACTGAAGTTTGTTAAACAGAGATCGCTATTCGATGTTCATTTGTAAATATATGGATTGCTAACAGTGTAATTTGAATTTTGAAACTTAAAATTTTAAGGGTCAGCCCTTTTCCCACAAAGGTCCACCAAGGTCAATCAATCAATCAATCAATCAATCGATCGATCAAATCATTTATTGTCCTTTTAGAACAGTGCATAAAAGCAAATTTTGCTGCTGTCACTAGACAAGTACAAAGATGATCATGACACAAAGCATTATATTGCATTAAATTAGTCATTATAAACATATTAATTATATACATTATAAACATTATATTAATTATTAAGACTAAATGATCTTAAGGGTCAGCCCTTTTCCCACAAAGCATCCAGTGCCAGGCTCATTCAGCGGTTTCTCAAAGAATCCCAGGAACTTGGAGATGGTCTTGGTGATCAGTTCCTTGCCCGCTGTCTTCTTTTTTCTTTCATCTTTCTCGAAGTGCACTTTGGCCTTGACTTCTAGCAGTGACCCCACGAGGCAGTTGACCCATCCACTCTCATGGCGTCCACTGAAGTCTTTCTCTTCATGCCTCATTCTTTGGCCATGAAGGAGGCAACGACTTTGCTCTCTCTGTACGTCTTTCCATTGTACTCGATGTAAGGCATCTGCCCGTAAGGAGCCTTGTCTTTCTGCGTTGCCCATTCTTCCTCAGTCAAATGCACATCATTGAGATCTTTCCCTGCAGCGGCGAAACTTAACCTGATAGGCTCTGCTTGCCCACGAGCAGGTATACAAGTATGTAGCAAGACAGGACCAGGACATTGATTTCGCTTTCTTTATATGCTAATTATTTGAAATATCAATGCAGACTTTTGTTTGCTTCAATTTTGAGTCGATACCTGATTGCAAAGGCTCTCTCTCTCTCTCTCTCTCTCTCTCTCTCTCTCTCTCTCTCTCTCTCTCTCTCTCTCTCTCTCTCTCTCTCTCTCTCTCTCTCTCTCTCTCTCTCTCTCTCTCTCTCTCTCTCTCTCTCTCTCTCTCTCTCTCTCTCTCTCTCTCTCTCTCATTATTTTCTCAGCCGTTCAATGCGTTCACTTATTTAAACAAAATGTGCATGGAGCTTTCAACATTGCAAGTAAATCTTATGAATCATTATCACATTCAGATAGCATGAGAAAGAACAATAATTGTGTTTATACGAGGGTTTTTTAAAAAGTCCTGAACGCGCAAAGCATACCGTTTTTCAAGCAACTGAATGATTATGAACCATCTATATGACACTGAGAGAACGAAGTGAGACGAGTGACACTTCTTTGAGTATAATAGAAAACAATGCATAAATATATATCTTCTAATGAGAATGCTGGCAAAAACATGGGTACCCAACATAAGACTCAATGTAATGCATGTCTGACAGAAATGCTTGGACATTTTGGACCAAATGAACCCAAATACATATGTGATGCAATCACAGGGAGTGAGACTTGGCAGAGCTCCTGTATCATTTAAACGCGTAGACTCGTCAGTACTCTAGTAATCTTAGACACATGAAACACAAGACATTCAGGTAGTATTTGGTCCTTTTTATTGAGGCTTAGCATACAGACGTTTTGTATGATACATAATATGTATCATGTTATGTTAGCTATGTAAACTGAAAGACTGGCAGACAGCAAGCACAAAATAGGAGTTCGAAATAGAAAGAGAAGACTGAGTTGGAATCAAGATATAAACAGAAGACTGAGTAGATATCTGAGTTGAAATTAATATATAAAAAGATACATTGATAACGTATGTATCATACGAAACATATGTATGTTACATTGGTAACGTATGTATCATGCGAAACGTCTGTATGTTAAGCCTCAATAAAAGGACCAAAATACTGCCTGAATGTCTTATGTTTCGTATGTCTATGATTGGTCCTAGTATAGTGGTCATCTAATTATTTGTGTTAGTAATTTTAATGTATGCTCTTTCACTGCTGAGCTGTGGCATGTGTTGTGGGCTAAGGCAAGTGTGTATATACCGATCTCCAAGTAGTGCCACATAGGCCTGCCAGCCGTGAGATATAAAACTATTATATCATTTGCATATATTAACCCATAGGCTTAGTGTAAATTCGCGTGTAAGAATACACCGTTGCTATTAGAAACTTGACGTCACAGTTATATATCTCACGGCTTGCAACGCGAGCTGTTCCTACCACACCCAGAATTTGACAAGCTGTGCAGTGTTACCCCTAGGATTAATTCAGCGCTGACAACAACATTTAATAGGGTGATCGGCCCGAAAGCGGCCCTACCCCCATCAAAGCAAGCGGCCTGATGGCGGTTAACAGAGGCGGCCCACAGTCGGTTTTGCAACACGTTTTGCAAGCGGCCCAAGAGCGGATAAGGTCGGCAGTTGTATGGTAACCGACAGCGGGCCGACTGCAGAAATAATGTGTAGGTATGATACTGCATTATACCCGACATCGGGCCTACTTCATTAAGGCATGTACCGCTTGGTACCCTATATCGGGCTTACTGTGTAAGGGATGTGAAAACATGAAGCCGCTTGGTACCCTATATCGGGCCTACTGTGCAAGGGATGTGAAGACATGAAGCCGCTTGGTACCCTACATCGGGCCTACTCAGTAAAGGATGTGAAGCCATGAAGCCGCTTGGTACCCTATATCGGGCCTCCTGTGTAATGGCATGAAGCCGCTTGGTACCCTATTTCGGGCCTACCGTGTAAAGGATGTGAAGGCATGAAGTCGCTTGGTGCGCTATACAAACATTACCAAAGACACATTTAAAGAATAACATACATTAATGTTTAAGAAATTAATAACACTGGGATACAACATACAACCCACACGCACTCTCTCTTTGTTGCACACAAAATATAATGCCATATTTCATTTATTGCAACTGCAACAAAGGGAAAATACAAAATGCAAAACATACCATGTCGTCTACATGATGACAAAAGAAAACTAAAAGAAAACGCACTTAATCAACAAAAACAACATTTGCAACACACTTTAAAGTACTGACAACGTAATAATCAATTAAATCAGCAAGCAAAGCATAACTCCCACACCAGTAATTGTACTTCAAATGAAAATGAATTGAAAAAAATGACATGTCTAATTTAAAAATAATTATATAGACATGTATGCAAACAAAACATTGTCTTCTGAAATTCACAAAGTCCATTACATTTTATTGTAAATTTTGGCAAAATGTGTAGATTTAAGTTTGCTACCATAACTATTTTTTCCAGTTTTATGGAAATAACCGTAGGCATCATTCCTTTCCCAAAAATGTTGCTTGTCAGTGAAAGTTTTAAATGTGATTTGAGTGTGTCACAAATCTACTTGTTTGTCTAAATTTTAAAGATTTTGTAATGAGTGGAACTTTTGAAAAGGCATACAGCTCAGACCTGAAATCGGGCTTTGCGTATTCAAAATTCAAAATAAGTGTATTTTTCACAAAATAGTACTCCAACAGGAAAGTTTAAAAAAAGAATTCAAACATGCATACAATTTTAGCATTTTTTAGAACTTATAGAAATACCATGTCAAAAGTGTCATCCATTATTCACAACACACACACATATATAGATAGCACCAGTTTCCTGAATCAGGCATTGGCAATATACAGAAATGATAGATTTGTTTTCACCATTTCACCATTTTTTTTCCCCATGTACCATATTAAATATCGAATTGCAAATCGATAGGACCGCTAAAAAGCTTGACAGCTTCATTAGTCCCTATTCTACTACTACTACATACACATACATGCAGAAACCTGTGCGCAGCCCGTAAATAAGTAAAGGAAAGAAGGGAAAAGATTTGCACACGTGTCTGAATTTCCCCTAATCTGTAAGTTTGTATCCTTCTTTCTTTTACCCATTTACGGATTGTACATGGGATTCTGCATTGAACTGTGTACGAGGCCTAAGGTTCTTTGTAATACCAGACTGATCACCTCCACATGTTAAACTTTTTGACAATATTTTCAGCCAAGTGAATACAAGAAAATTAACACAAGCTCCAAGTCAACGGTAGAAGAAGAAGAACCTGGCACAATTCCTTATTAGGAGGTCATGGGTTTGAGTGCAGGAGAAAGAAAAAGGGGGGGGGGGGGGAGAAATGAAATTAGACCCAGAGAGTAAACATAGGAAGATTCTCACATCCCATCCTTCCAAATGCACCCTCAATGAACACTCTTGCACAATTTCGCCGACAATCAATTACCTCACACACAGGCAGTCTTGCAAATGCATTAATACAGTGGAACCTCCCTTATAAGACATTCAAACATCCCAAATGAGGTCTTATAAGGGAGGGGTCTTATAAGGGAGGTAATTTTCATACTTACAAAGGGTAATGTCTCAGAGAAGTTGGTCTTATGTGGGAGGAAGTCTTATAATGGGAAGTCTTATAAGGGATGTTCCACTGTATATAATCATTCTTCACACCAAGAAAACAAATAATGCAGAAAGTTTATGCCAATGACATAAACTATAGTTTACACAAACTTGGATAACTGCCAACATTGCAAATACAAAACATAGAAATTTCAATAGAAGGGTTTAAAAACATAAAAAAATATTGAACAAGAAAACCTCAAAATGTCTTAACAGAACAACCAAAACAAGTAACAAATTTAAAGCTTTGAGATTCTTTCCTTAACAATTACATGACCACACAAGGTCAGTCAATAAATTTGTATACTGACATTCTCTGCCCCTGTCTCGTGCACCGGTGCGCCATTAACATAAGATTATCGCCCTTGCCTGTCACAAAGTAGTAGAATATAGACAAAAATTATCTGCTCCTCACATTATCACTAGGTAGCATAGTCAATTCAGTCCTAATAGTATCTCCCTTTTGCATCGCCTATTAGTAGCATAGAGCCCCATTAGTAAGAAGACAACAAATCAGAACTGGAAAATGAAAGAAAGACTGATTAGAGACGGGTTGATTGCTCTTCTTGTGACTGGCGTTGAGCTTGTTCTGCAACTTATTTTTGTCGCCTTCTTCGGCCACCACACCGATTCGAAGCAATCCGGAACCACTCCTGGGCAGATTTCTTGATGCTGTCGTTGGTGGCATCCCGGGTCTGCAGATTCATCCGAACTGCTCCTGAATTTTCACACACATATGGAAGGAAACAGATGCAGAGATCAAATATGAAAAAAGATTTCTGAAAGCATATTTATGTGTACCTGAAAACAGAGAAAGAGAGATAGAGGAGGAACACAGGAGAACATAGGACAAAGTGAGGAAAAGTATCAAGTGAAATACGTTAACATTATTGCAACTTCTACATATGTAGAATGCCGATGAATCTGGGCATTGGTTGGGACACGGGTCATCTAAATATTTTCCAGTATCGAACTGAAGATCCACAAATTGATGTTATTAAGGATTATGCACCCTCCCCCCTTTCAGTACTCTAGAAACATATTTTATTATGTCTCATGTGCCAAGGGTTGCACAGAAGTCGAAGCGCGAAGCGCTAGTATTATTATAAAAGCAAGTACACATCTTAAAAGATTTAATTTTCAAAGCAAATCCCAACAGTAAAAATAAAAACTGTACACTATGCAGTAGAATACCTTGTGAAGAGTGGCATGGGAGCGAAGAAAACTGTGATGCTGGAGGCTGTGGGAGAGTTCCTCCATAGCTCACTGTAAATGAGATTAGAAAAAACAACACAAATCATTGCTTTATTTCCCATGGCCTGTAAGTGCAATAAACTTTTACAAACATGTGAAAATGTTAATAAATGATTGTCTGTATTTCACTGATATTACTGACATAGTGACAAAGATTAAAATTATCAATGTCTTAGTAAATTGCTGCCAATTAAATAGGACATGAGTTCTATATCAAATAGTCTTTAACTTTAAGCTCCAATGCTTTTCAAATAGGGCTTGTGCACATTACATGTGGAAACCCATGGGTACATTCCATCTGCAATCTGAAATAAGTAAAAGAAAGTGTTAGTAAGAAATAAGCGGATGGGAATGTGCATGTGTTTCCGCGCATAATGTGCACAATCCTTCATGTTTCTTACTTCCAGGATTGTTTTCATTTTTCAG
>CM065698.1:43138838-43141338 GCA_017654935.2 Phymorhynchus buccinoides | reverse complement strand
CAAGAATGCGTGTTACAGTGTGTGTGTGATGCGACAACTGGTGTGAAAAATGGATGCGTTTTCATTTCGCTGCAGATCTGGGCCTGTTTCTTTTTCTTGCTTTTCTGTTGATGCACATCGGTATATATCCGTTATTATGATTTGGGAGTTAGATATTGCTTTTATCCTAATTCTCGAGCCTTGCTGTTTATCACACGAATAACTGATAGTGTGTGTGTGTGTGTGTGTGTGTGTGTGTGTGTGTGTGTGTGTGTGTGTGTGTGTGTGTGTGTGTGAGAGAGAATCAGAATCAGAATCAATGTTTATTGCCCTTTGAAACCAATACAAGGGTTTATATGACACTAATACAAATTATAACATAATGGTAATAATAACAGTTTATAAAGTTCAGTTACGTAACATTTTTGTTTAATACTTTTTTTTCCTTTCTTGGTACTGGTTGCGCTACTGCTTGAGGCAATTGAGGCTATTGATTGAAGCAACTGTGTACATATTTTGCCAGCTGAATGACAAGGGCGTCATTTGTAATTAATTTGCTAGGTGTAACATTATGTATACTGTATTTTTCTTCAAAGAGTTTTATAAATTGTATTCTTATTTCCGTACGTTTTGCATAATTGTCTAAAAGTGAATTTCATCTTTTGCTGCACTTTTTCAACTGCTGCACAGTCAATAAAAAGTAATAAATGTAGTACAGTATTTCCCACTGAAACTTAAATCTGGAATCAAAGGCAACAGAGCGTTGAAGACCACAGGAGGGCTTGTGCATGCGACAAACAGGATGTTGGTGGCAATTAACATCCGGGTCAAATTCACAACCTTAACATTGCTTGCTGTCCAAGCGTGCCTGTTGAAGTAGCTTTTTGACGCCATTCTTTCATCTGACGCAATTTGACGACGGTGATTACGGTGGATGCTGACACCCCCAACACAAAAAGGCTGGGGGGAGGGGCAAATTCCAGACGGCGGGGGTGGGGGGGGAGCCAGGGGACAAATGACAGGGGGAGGGGTATCTGGGGGCAAATGTCCAAGGGGCGAGGGGGGGGGGGGGGGGGGGACTAGACTCATCTGACACTCTTCCCAAAGTAGGTTTGTTGAATGTTTATGCTTTAAGCAGATTAGGCAGAGAGAAAGAGAGAGAAAAAGAAAGACAGTCGGGCTGAGAGACGTAGCGCGAAAAATAGACAAACAGGGCTACACACACACACACACACACACACACACACACACACACACACACACACACACACACACACACACATACACACACACACACACACACACACACACACACACACACATACGCACACACACGCAAGCACACGCACATACACACACACACACACACACACACACACACACACACACACACACGCACGCACGCACGCACACGCACGCACACGCACACGCACACACACACACACACACAGTGCCTCAATTTGTGCAAAGGGGTGGGTGAGCTTATACTCCTTTTTTTAAGGCAATATTTTTGTTTCAAAGTTTGGGGGCCAAAACTTTGGGCCTTCTCTCCTAAACTGTTTGACAAGTATTCACCACAGGAATTCAAACTGTTTTGCCATTCTGGCTCACAATCATTCAGAGACCATGGCTTCATAAATAGAGACAAACTTGTGAGTCTCAGAGAAGCAGTGGTTACGGGTTCACTGGGCGGGGGACAAGGATTCACAAAATGTAATTGTGCAGGGGCCAAGAAGTACCAGATCAACCGCTGCAAATGCTTCAAGGCTAAGCTGAAACGCAATAACCGGTGCCACCACAGTCTCAACTGCTGCAACAAATAAGCTTTTGAGATGACTCGATGTCGCAGTCAAATCAGTCGCTTGTTCAAAACAGATGCCAACGGTTCCCAAATGCTTCTTTCTGTCTTATAAAACACAAACTGTTAGTTTCAAACTTAATTTCAAACCCTCCTCTCCCCCTCTGATATGTGTTGCAAAAATTGCACTGATAAACTGCTTTTTCAGTCTTAGTAAAAGATTAGGGTTAATATCAGCCTTCTTTCCATTTTATAAGACGGAAAAAAGCATATTTCACAAAGTTGCATGTGTTTGAACGAGTGACCGATTTGACGGTCACACTCAATGTAGTAATTTTTAGTTATTTTTTAGACAGGCTCTGCATGATTATGTGTGATTGTGTTCAAAGACTTGCTTTTAGCCTTGAAAAAAATATTTATTGTTCTGACTTTATTTGTTATCATGTACATAGACTTGCTTTTAGCCTTAAAATTCATTTATTTTTCTGATTGAATGCATCATAAATTAAAAACCATTCAGGTTCAAATGGTGTTTTGTGTTTAGTCATTTCCGGTATTGACTGGAGAAAATGTTTCAGGCATTACCGGTAGTGACTGAAAATGTTAGCCATTTCAAGTAATGGCTGTTTGAAACAGGTAGTTCCGGAAATGACTGAAATTTTCAGGCATTACCCATGATGACTAATTTATCATTTTGACTGTAACATATACACACATACAGAG
>CM065698.1:43132758-43138338 GCA_017654935.2 Phymorhynchus buccinoides | reverse complement strand
AGGATGGGATGTGAGAATCTTCCTATGTTTACTCTCTGGGTCTAATTTCATTCCCCCCCCCCCCTTTTTCTTTCTCCTGCACTCAAACCCATGACCTCCCAATAAGGAATTGTGCCATGTTCTTCTTCTTCTACCGTTGATTTGGAGCTTGTGTTAATTTTCTTGTATTCACTTGGCTGAAAATATTGTCAAAAAGTTTAACATGTGGAGGTGATCAGTCTGGTATTACAAAGAACCTTAGGCCTCGTACACAGTTCAATGCAGAATCCCATGTACAATCCGTAAATGGGTAAAAGAAAGAAGGATAAAAACTTACAGATTAGGGGAAATTCAGACACGTGCGCAAAATAATATTTTCCCTTCTTTCCTTTACTTATTTACGGGCTGCGCACAGGTTTCTGCATGTATGTGTTGTAGTAGTAGTAGAATAGGGACTAATGAAGCTGTCAAGCTTTTTAGCGGTCCTATCGATTTGCAATTCGATATTTAATATGGTACATGGGAAAAGAAAAATGGTGAAATGGTGAAAACAAATCTATCATTTCTGTATATTGCCAATGCCTGATTCAGGAAACTGGTGCTATCTATATATGTGTGTGTGTGGTGAATAATGGATGACACTTTTGACATGGTATTTCTATAAGTTCTAAAAAATGCTAAAATTGTATGCATGTTTGCACTCTTTTTTTAAACTTTCCTGTTGGAGTATCCTATTTTGTGAAAAATACACTTATTTTGAATTTTGAATATGCGAAGCCCGATTTCAGGTCTGAGCTGTATGCATTTTCAAAAGTTCCACTCATTACAAAATCTTCAAAATTTAGGCAAACAAGTAGATTTGTGACACACTCAAATCACATTTAAAACTTTCACTGACAAGCAACATTTTTGGGAAAGGAATGATGCCTACGGTCATTTCCATAAAACTGGAAAAAAGAGTTATGGTAGCAAACTTACATCTACATATTTTGCCAAAATTTACAATAAAATTTAATGGACTTTGTGAATTTCAGAAGACAATGTTTTGTTTGCATACATGTTATAATTATTTTTAAATTAGACATGTCATTTTTTTCAATTCATTTTCATTTGAAGTACAATTACTGGTGTGGGAGTTATGCTTTGCTTGCTGATTTAATTGATTATTACGTTGTCAGTACTTTAAAGTGTGTTGCAAATGTTGATTAAGTGCGTTTTCTTTTAGTGTTTTTTTGTCATCATGTAGACGACATGGTATGTTTTGCATTTTGTATTTTCCCTTTGTTGCAGTTTCAATAAATGAAATGTGGCATTATATTTTTGTGTGCAACAAAGAGAGAGTGCGTGTGGGTTGTATGTTGTATCCCAGTGTTATTAATTTCTTAAACATTAATGTATGTTATTCTTTAAATGTGTCTTTGGTAATGTTTGTATAGCGCACCAAGCGACTTCATGCCTTCACATCCTTTACACGGTAGGCCCGAAATAGGGTACCAAGCGGCTTCATGCCATTACACAGGAGGCCCGATATAGGGTACCAAGCGGCTTCATGGCTTCACATCCTTTACACAGTAGGCCCGATGTAGGGTACCAAGCGGCTTCATGTCTTCACATCCCTTGCACAGTAGGCCCGATATAGGGTACCAAGCGGCTTCATGTTTTCACATCCCTTACACAGTAAGCCCGATATAGGGTACCAAGCGGTACATGCCTTAATGAAGTAGGCCCGATGTCGGGTATAATGCAGTATCATACCTACACATTATTTCTGCAGTCGGCCCGCTGTCGGTTACCATACAACTGCCGACCTTATCCGCTCTTGGGCCGCTTGCAAAACGTGTTGCAAAACCGACTGTGGGCCGCCTCTGTTAACCGCCATCAGGCCGCTTGCTTTGATGGGGGTAGGGCCGCTTTCGGGCCGATCACCCTATTAAATGTTGTTGTCAGCGCTGAATTAATCCTAGGGGTAACACTGCACAGCTTGTCAAATTCTGGGTGTGGTAGGAACAGCTCGCGTTGCAAGCCGTGAGATATATAACTGTGACGTCAAGTTTCTAATAGCAACGGTGTATTCTTACACGCGCGTTTACACTAAGCCTATGGGTTAATATATGCAAATGATATCTCTGGATATTGTTTTATATCTCACGGCTGGCAGGCCTCTGTGGCACTACTTGGAGATCGGTATATACACACTTGCCTTAGCCCACAACACATGCCACAGCTCAGCAGTGAAAGAGCATACATTAAAATTACTAACACAAATAATTAGATGACCACTATACTAGGACCAATCATAGACATACGAAACATAAGACATTCAGGCAGTATTTTGGTCCTTTTATTGAGGCTTAACATACAGACGTTTTGTATGATACATACGTTATCAATGTAACATACAGATGTTTCGTATGAAATATACGTTATCAATGTATCTTTTTATATATTAATTTCAACTCAGATATCTACTCAGTCTTCTGTTTATATCTTGATTCCAACTCAGTCTTCTCTTTCTATTTCGAACTCCTATTTTGTGCTTGCTGTCTGCCAGTCTTTCAGTTTACATAGCTAACATAACATGATACATATTATGTATCATACAAAACGTCTGTATGCTAAGCCTCAATAAAAGGACCAAATACTACCTGAATGTCTTGTGTTTCATGTGTCTAAGATTACTAGAGTACTGACGAGTCTACGCGTTTAAATGATACAGGAGCTCTGCCAAGTCTCACTCCCTGTGATTGCATCACATATGTATTTGGGTTCATTTGGTCCAAAATGTCCAAGCATTTCTGTCAGACATGCATTACATTGAGTCTTATGTTGGGTACCCATGTTTTTGCCAGCATTCTCATTAGAAGATATATATTTATGCATTGTTTTATATTATACTCAAAGAAGTGTCACTCGTCTCACTTCGTTCTCTCAGTGTCATATAGATGGTTCATAATCATTCAGTTGCTTGAAAAACGGTATGCTTTGCGCGTTCAGGACTTTTTAAAAAACCCTCGTATAAACACAATTATTGTTCTTTCTCATGCTATCTGAATGTGATAATGATTCATAAGATTTACTTGCAATGTTGAAAGCTCCATGCACATTTTGTTTAAATAAGTGAACGCATTGAACGGCTGAGAAAATAATGAGAGAGAGAGAGAGAGAGAGAGAGAGAGAGAGAGAGAGAGAGAGAGAGAGAGAGAGAGAGAGAAAGAGAGAGAGAGAGAGAGAGAGAGAGAGAGAGAGAGAGAGAGAGAGAGAGAGAGAGAGAGAGAGAGAGAGAGAGAGAGAGAGAGAGAGAGAGCCTTTGCAATCAGGTATCGACTCAAAATTGAAGCAAACAAAAGTCTGCATTGATATTTCAAATAATTAGCATATAAAGAAAGCGAAATCAATGTCCTGGTCCTGTCTTGCTACATACTTGTATACCTGCTCGTGGGCAAGCAGAGCCTATCAGGTTAAGTTTCGCCGCTGCAGGGAAAGATCTCAATGATGTGCATTTGACTGAGGAAGAATGGGCAACGCAGAAAGACAAGGCTCCTTACGGGCAGATGCCTTACATCGAGTACAATGGAAAGACGTACAGAGAGAGCAAAGTCGTTGCCTCCTTCATGGCCAAAGAATGAGGCATGAAGAGAAAGACTTCAGTGGACGCCATGAGAGTGGATGGGTCAACTGCCTCGTGGGGTCACTGCTAGAAGTCAAGGCCAAAGTGCACTTCGAGAAAGATGAAAGAAAAAAGAAGACAGCGGGCAAGGAACTGATCACCAAGACCATCTCCAAGTTCCTGGGATTCTTTGAGAAACCGCTGAATGAGCCTGGCACTGGATGCTTTGTGGGAAAAGGGCTGACCCTTAAGATCATTTAGTCTTAATAATTAATATAATGTTTATAATGTATATAATTAATATGTTTATAATGACTAATTTAATGCAATATAATGCTTTGTGTCATGATCATCTTTGTACTTGTCTAGTGACAGCAGCAAAATTTGCTTTTATGCACTGTTCTAAAAGGACAATAAATGATTTGATCGATCGATTGATTGATTGATTGATTGATTGACCTTGGTGGACCTTTGTGGGAAAAGGGCTGACCCTTAAAATTTTAAGTTTCAAAATTCAAATTACACTGTTAGCAATCCATATATTTACAAATGAACATCGAATAGCGATCTCTGTTTAACAAACTTCAGTTTATATTGATAAAACACTTTACAATCCAGGCGATCTTTATTATTAACCACAGAATGACAATCCATATTGCTTTGTATTTTTTCAGTGGCCAAGATATTCAAAACCAGAAAAAGACGGGTTGCTACTTATGCTTTAACTCCATCTGCTGATCTGTTACAATTCAAAGTCTGGTAGGCCTATTTTATTTACTACCAGGAAAGACCACCAAATAAGGTAGTTGCCAACACTATGTTTTTGGAAATTCGAATGCCTACAATAGAATGTAGAGACTATGTTAAAAAAAGAAAAGAAAAAAAGAAGAAGAATGTAGTGACTATGTAATGCTGAAATCCCATTCCCTAGTCTTTGTCTATCTTTTGGTCTGTTGCTAAGAAATGTGACGTTATTTTATGACTATGACTTGTACAATATTAAATAATTCTGAGCTTGAAAAAGAACTACTTGTAGAACTTACAAAAAGACAACACATGCATGCTTTATTATAAACAGGTTTTTTTCGTAATTCGGTTCATGGCTTTGCTTTAAGCACATCTTTTCAGATGTTCACTCGTTTAGTTGTTTGGTCTTTACTGGACGTCTGATGCACCGGAACATACTGTTCAAAGTGTTACGAAACTTGGTCCCGAAGAAATAGTAAATAAAGAAGTTGAAGGATGAATTTAGGTAAGAGAGAAGCTGCTGCACATTCATCAAGAGATAAAAGGTATTGCGGTATTTTCCATTCATACTGAGATCAGGAATGAAAGGAAGCAGCGTCCTGAAAACCAAGGCAGGAACCGTGCAGATTAAAAAGAGAGCATTAATTCCGATTAACATACGCGTCAATGCCACATCTTTGATGTGTTTTCTACTAGAATCGTTTGCTGAGGACTTTTCCCGCCAAACATTCATTGAACGCAATGTGACTACAGTAATCGCCGTTGAAATCGACACACCAAGCACAAAACTTCCTGGTAGTAACATTCCACAGAAAATTCCATCTAACCCATCCACAAACGCTCTGTTATTTAAGTAAAACTGGCTCGAATAAAATCCATACGTTACGTAGTCAGTTTGAGGATTGTACATGCATACGATTTGAAACTTCATGATGATAACAAAACGAAGACCATATATGACAACAAAACCGGCAGCAATGATGATGGCCGTTGTTCTCGTTCTTAACATTACCTGGGCTTTCAGCGGACTGACCACACAAAGACATCTTTCCATGGCGATCAGAGTGGACATAAAACCAGAAATATAAATAAAGGAAGCCAAAGAATGAACCTTGTATTTTATAATGTATTTGGAAACGTGTAGCACTTCAGGTGTGTTCGTGAAACTTGAGCGTAT
Source organism: Phymorhynchus buccinoides (assembly GCA_017654935.2). Lineage (NCBI taxonomy): Eukaryota > Metazoa > Mollusca > Gastropoda > Neogastropoda > Raphitomidae > Phymorhynchus > Phymorhynchus buccinoides. The sequence continues at coordinate 43,132,828 of CM065698.1, read as the reverse complement.
CGTGTCCTGATACAACATAAAAAGAACCGCGACGCTAAAAGCATCTGCCAGTGATAAACAAAACAAGCAC
>CM065698.1:43107758-43122758 GCA_017654935.2 Phymorhynchus buccinoides | reverse complement strand
TTTAAGCAGAAGAGAATTGTCTACAACATCAAATGCTTTAACAAAGTCAGCTATTAGAGAGCACCAGTTATTTCATTATTATTGGTATTAGTAAGCCATTTATCAACAAGAGTTGTAAGAGCTGTTTGACAAGAGTGTTTAGTTCGAAAACCAGACTGACACGGATGGAAAAGATGAAAGTGGTCAAAATGATTAAGGATGTGTTTGTTCATGTGCCTTTTTAATGGTTTTGATAAGACAGACACGATGGAAATGGGTCTATAACTACAAGGGCCAGAACGATCTCCTGATTTAAATATGGGTGTGATTCTCGCTGTCTTAAAAGCTTTAGGAAAATAGTTTTTAGAAATACACAAATTATGTATGTAAGTGAGTGATTCGGATATGACAGGAGCTGATGGTTTAAGAATTTTGCCATCTATGTCGTCTAGCCCTCTGGTATTAGTTTGTTTTAAATGAACAAGATAATTAAAGACTTCGTATACCGTTAAATAAGGTATAGTTAGTTCGGATGAAATTTCTTTACACAAACAAAAGTCATGAAGATAGTTAAGACCATTTTCCTCGGATCTATTGTTTTGTATAATAGTGTTGGTTATTTCAGAGAAATGGACGTTAAAAGTTTCTGGAGATAGTTCATTTTCTCTCAGAGAGAGAGAGAGAGAGAGAGAGAGAGAGAGAGAGAGAGAGAGAGAGAGAGAGAAGAGAGAGAGAGAGAGAGAGAGAGAGAGAGAGAGAGACGAGAGAGAGAGAGAGAGAGAGAGAGAGAGAGAGAGAGAGAGAGAGAGAGAGAGAGAGAGAGAGAGAGAGAGAGAGAGAGAGAGAGAGAGAGAGAGAGAGAGAGAGAGAGAGAGAGAGAGAGAGAGAGAGACAGAGAGAGACAGACAGAGACAGAGAGAGATGACAGAGAGAGAGAAAGATATATATATATAGAGAGAGAGAGAGAGAGAGAGAGAGAGAGAGAGAGAGAGAGAGAGAGAGAGAGAGAGAGAGAGAGAGAGAGAGAGACAGAGAGAGAGAGATATATATATATATAACACGCACGCACGCGCGCGCGCGCACGCACGCACGCACGCACGCACACACACACACACACACACACACACACACATACACGCACGCACGGGGGCGCGCGCGCGTAATCCATACAGAAATTAATAAATATATTTATTTAATGGTATTGTTATGTTCCTCGTATCAGTTTCTGCAAGACAATGTAAACTTATGACACAAGGGAGTCTACTCGTCCATGGAAGTCAATTCTTCAAAGCTAGAGTTGTGTCTCTTTACTGGTTGCAAGGGCACTTGTTATTAGTGGGCGGTAAGTTGTCCGTGGCTTGCAAGTGCAGAATACCTGAAACACACGGTTAATTGTGAAAATATTTGTTTTAGATTAAATGAAGACATTTGAGAAAGAGAAAAAGAGAACAGCATACTCCCGTTTAATTGTACACATACAGATGTTGGTGCATAAGTGCGTTTTCTAATCTCAACACGCACGCATACACGTATATACTACTCAACACTTGCTTTGCATCACTTTTTTTGACAAACGCTGTCGTATATCCCATTGACTTTATTCAAATAAAAATGTAACCATCTCATTGTCCGCTCATTTGACAACAAAACACAATCAATAACAATACAGTTTTGAATACTTAAAGGGTTTGAAAGTCACAAACTCAAGCCTACCCTCAACTTTCAAGGTTTTGGGCATATGGGGCAAAAACTTCATTGAATTAAAAATTTGCAAATTCTTGAGAAACAACTACAAACTGACTGTCGGTAACTTGTGTGACCACCACGCACGTTAGTGACAGCTCGACAACGCCTGCTCATAGAGCAGATGAGGTTTGGGACAGTCTGCTGGGGAATCCCATCCCACTCCTCCTGAAAGGCCTGCCTCAAGCTGAACCAGGGTTTGTGGCTGGTTGACACATGCTCAAACAGCTCTGCCAATCATGTCCCAAACATGGTTAATGGGAGTTAAGGCAGGGCCCTTCCATTTGCTCGATTGATTCGCCATACTGGTAAACAACATTGTGCTCTGTGTGGACGGGCTTTGTCATCCATGAGGATGAACTCCAGACAAACAGCTCCAGCGTACTAATATGTCCAACCACAATGTGGCGGTACCATAGCCGATGAGGTTTATCCGAGGCGTGGTTACCGCTACACATATATATATTGATAAAAACTCGGGACTTTACTGGTGTTGCACTGCCTCCGGGCATTGCAGCCAGTATTGTTCCCACCATCTTTGTATTTACAAATGTCCCATATGTGTCTATGACCGAGAGGACGTAAAACACCATTTTTCATTCATTCATTCAAACAGCTCCAGCGAAGGATCTCACGTATGGATCAAGGATTTCATCCCAGTATCTGGCTGCCGTCATGGTTCTGTTCAGGAGCACATGGAGATCGGTCTTTCCCTGCACACTGATTCCACCGCAGACCAGAAGTGAGCCTCCTCCATAACGGTCATGCTGGGCCATGTAAGCGTAGTGGAATCGCGCAACAAATGTGCATAAAGTGAACACTACTCACGTTTGCAACTCTACGGGGAAAATAATTACTGAAGTCAGTGTCAGTATCAATCAACCACATAAGCAAATCAAGCAGTAGGTTTCCACAATTTTCATAACAAACAGTGATGCAAAGCAAGTGTTGAGTAGTATAGAAGAGCCAGCCCCCACTCCTCTCTCTCTCTCCCTCTCTCTCTCCCTCTCTCTCTCTCTCTCTCTCTCTCTCTCTCTCTCTCTCTCTCTCTCTCTCTCTCTCTCTCTCTCTCTCTCTCTCTCTCTCGCACGGGCGCGCGCACGCACACGTACACGCACGCACACGCACACACGCACACACACGCTTTCTCTCTTCCTCTTTCTCTCTCTCTCTCTCACTCTCTCTTTCTCCTCCCCTCTGTGTGTGTGTGTGTGTGTGTGTGTGTGTGTGTGTGTGCGTGCGTGTGCGTGCGTGTGCGTGTGCGTGTGTGTGTGTGTGCATATATATATATATGTGTGTGTGTGTGTGTGTGTGTGTGTGTGTGTGTGTGTGTGTGTGTGTGTGTGTGTTTGTGTGTGGTGTTGTGTGAGAGAGAAAGTGTGTGTATGTGTGTGTGCAGCGTGTGTGTGTGCGTGCGTATGCGGTGCGTCGCGCGGCGCGCGTGCGTGTGTGTGCGCGCGCGCGTGCGCGCGTGTGTGCGCGTGCGCGCGCGTGTTGTTTGTTCTTTTTCTTCTTCTCTTCCTCCTCCCTAGCCCTTCTTTTTCTCCAACACTCACCCGCCAGGGCGGAGGTATACCCAGAGTTGTAGTCCACGGCCACCTCGTTGTTGACGTAGTTCTCCCTGCTGTCCCTGTAGTTGCCGGACTGGTCGGGTCCCCCCACCAGGGCTCCCTTCAACAGCTGGGGACTGGGTCCTGGGGCGTGCAGCTGAGCCTCACCGCACGGCTGGGGGAGATCCGGGCAAGACCTTGGGTTTGGGAAAAGAACGAGGAATTCACAATTCACACAATTCACAAAGTTTACTGATCCAGGCCTTCTGCCCATGTCAGAGGGGAGGGGGTTACAAAAGGAAAAACAACAACAATGACAACAAATCATCAGCACAAAGAACTCCATTATAAGCGACATAATTATACACAAAAAGCAACAATGACAACAAATCAACATCGCCAAAAGCTGGATTATAAAGTGAACATACAACAAGAGGCAAAGCCTGCAAGGCTCACGTCTGATTGTTATTACTATAGCAGGCATGGGAATTCCCATGACAATTCCCATGCCTGTATAGAGAGAATACTGTTATGTAGACACTTGTGCATCTGAAAACAGAATTAATTTTTATTTTACTGTGTAAATTAAAATTATTTCTATGCACCCCTACCCCTTTCTTTAAAATTTAATTATATGTATGCGCATGTAACATAGTGGAGCCCTATTTTTATTTTTGGCAAACAAGTAAAATTGAAAAGCATATTGACCAAGCTTTCAGAAAAAACATAGTGACCAATCCCGCCGGGGTAAGGGGGGTCTACGGACACCTGTAGTAGGCCTAGTCTTTGCCTGTGGGTCTAAGCCTCTTACTCTTAGAAAATTAATAATTGAAGTTGCGTGATCTGTTACTGTTTTAAACTGATTGTTCATGCGATGAAAACTTGTTCCACATCATCTACATTTCTGTAAGATATTTTATATTAGTCCTAATATTTTATTTTCGTTTCGTTAATCCCCCCCCCCTCCTGCCACAAAGCAAAGGTCAAGGTCACAGCCAGCAAGCTCATCCATGTTTATCTTCCCCTGTACAGTCTTTGCTCATGGTGATCAATCGTCTAGGCCTAACAAAGGATTCGTACGTCGAAGGCAGTGAAATCGATGAACCCTGGATTTTCCGTATATTTTTTTTCAAGACTGAAATGAATGTGGGCTAAATGTTAAGTACGTCGTCTTGATTATGAGGTAAGGCATGGACTCTAGGCCTAGGCCTTGTTGCCGGAAGTGCAGTAGGCTAAGTTATGCGCAGAGATGATGTGCAAATGAACACGAACAACCGTTACTCAAAGGCGCAAATAAAGCTAAACAACCGGGCCGTCAACGCACACACTCGGTACATCCATTTGTTACAGAAAATATAAGTTGACGACGTTAAAATGTACCTATTTGTACACACCTGAAGTCTTGTGTTTCTTTTTAAAGAGCGTTTTTGTATATCTAATGGAGAGTCTTCTTTCCAGTATGTATCTCCTACTCGGTACAACACAACAGTTACAGTAATCTCTGCAACAAATGATTTTCTTTCTTTTGTTCTTTACCGATGTATCTGACTGCTTTGATCGTCATGACTTGAAGGCTCACGTCAAAATCAAGTATCCTGCTAACTTTAACCCTCTAACATCTTATGTTTTTTTGAGAAAATGACAACGTTAAAGTTTCAGTGGAGAGTGAGAGTTCTTTAGTTTGAAGAGTGTGACTGAGTCAAGGTTAAAGGTTGCACAACAGTAATCTCTGCAACAAATGATTATCTTTATTTTGTTCTTTATCAATGTATCTGACTGCTTTGATCGTCGTGACTTGAAGGCTCACGTCAAAATCAAGTATCCTGCTAACTTTAACCCTCTAACGCCTTATATGTTTAGAGAAAATGACAACGTTAAGGTTTGAGTTAAGGTTAAAGGTCGGGCCCACGGACGCAACACACACACACACACACATACACACACATACACATACACACAGACACACAACCGAACATGTACGATACTATAGACTCACTTTGTTTTAAAAAACGACGTGAGCCAAAAAGGATAAAAGATCACAAATTCACAGTGCCAAGAGTTAAAATATGAAGCGAACATACACAAAAAGCATCGATGACACAAAATCAACAGCGCCAAGGGTTAAAAAAAAGAATGAGGAAAAGAAAGGAAGAAAGGAAGGAAGGAAGGAGGGAAGGAAGGAAGGAAGGAAAGGAAAGAAGGAAGGAAAGAAAGAAAGAAAAGGAAAGAAGGAAAGAGAAAAAAATATAGACAAACAAACATATTAACATTATTGGGCAAGAACTTGGATTGAAAAAAGAAAGATAAAAAGAAGGAAGGAAAGAAGGAAGAAAGAAAGAAAGAACCACAGAAGGATAGAAAATATAGATATGTAGACAAACAAGCATGGCATTATTGGGCAAGACCTTGGATGAGAAAAATGTCTTAAAGGTCGTGTCAGGCTGTCCAAGCTAGTCAAGTGAAGCAGGTTGTGAGTTTCACTCATCTGACTATTTTATTAACATTAGTGCAGTGGAGGGGAACTCTAAACCTGAAAGCGTTATGGTCAATATATGCGGAATTGGGTAGGTGTGCGACAATTTTGGAACGACAGACCGACCGACCGACCCGACAAAGTGTGTGTGTGTGTGTGTGTGTGTGTGTGTGTGTGTGTGTGTGTGTGCTGTGTGCGTGAGTTTCACTCATCTGCGCGTGTGCGCGTGTGCGTGTGCGTGTGTGTGTGTGTGTGTGAAAGCGTGTGTGCGTGCGTGTGCGTGTGCGTGTGTGTGTGTGTGTGTGAGTGTGTGTGTGTGTGTGTGTGTGTGTGTGTGTGTGTGTGTGTGTGTGTGTGTGTGTGTGTGTGTGTGTGTGTGTGTGTTGTGTTGTGTGTGTGTGTGTGTGTTTTACAAACGCAGCACATACACAAACAAATGCAGATGCATAGCACATACATTTATTGATACACATGCACACGCATAATTATGTAATACATATAATAATGCACATTCACATATAACACACATACACACGTGCGCGCGCCTGCATACGCACACACGCACGCACACGCACGCACACACACACACACACACACACACACACACACACACACACACACACACACACACACACACACACACACACACAAGCAATCACACACTCATTGTGAATGTCCCTATCAGACCATGGAACGTAGTCAAGGAAAACAGGCTGCGAGCTTCAATCAATTCAACGTCAGTGTATCGACCATTTTGCTTAGTAAAAATTCAACCGAGTGAACTTCAGATACTACTTCTATCGACCAGTTTTGGCAGATTGAGGCATCAACCGGATCTGACGACATCCCACAACGCGCCTATTATTACATCCCTTTTGAGTCTCCCCCAAAAAATATAAGAAAGAACCATTTCAAAGAATGAATAAATCTGGAGAAACCCCATGCACACTCAAAGAACTAATAACTCGCTGATAGAGGACAGCTGGTGACGTGAGGTCCTCCTTCACCAACCGTTCGGCAGTTCTGGTCACTCTCTCCAGCCTGTCGGTGTCAGCTTGCTTGGCACTGCTATAGAAGCAGAGCTGATTGAACAGCATGATACTCTGGATGGTGGCCTGGTAGAAGAGTGACAGGATCTTCGGGCAGACCTGGAAGGACCTCAGCTTCCGCAGAAAGTACAACCGCTGGCTGGCCTTCCGGCAGCAGGTGTCCACGTTGGGGGTCCAGGAGAGCTTGTCGTCGATGATGGTGCCCAAGTACTTGTAGGAGTCAACAATATCAACTGGCTGGCCTTTGATGACGATGGACTGGACGTTCGCCTTGATCTTACGGAAGTCAGTCACAAGTTCCTTGGTCTTGGACACGTTGAGTTCTAGGAAGTTGGAGTCACACCAGTCGACGAGCTTGAGACGTATCATCCGCAAACATAATTTGCAGAGTGGAGTCCTCGGCGCTGCAGCAGCCGGCAGTGTGCAGGACGAAGAGCACGGGAGACAGTACCCCCTCCCCCCGGGCAGCTCCAGTGTTGGTCACCAGTCTGCTGGACATTGCCCCGCCCACTCGAACTCGCTGTGACCTTTCTGTAAGAAAGCTGAAGATCCACTGAGTGAGCAGGGGGTTGAGTGACATGGCCTGGAGCTTCCGCACCATGAACTGCGGCTGGATGGTGTTGAAGGCACTGCTGAAGGATATGAAGAGGAGTCTGGCGTAGGTCTTGGGCTTGTCAAGGTGCTTTAGGAGGTTGTGTAGGAGGGTCAGGATGGCATCCTCTGTACTCCTGGTCTTTACGCAGGCAAAGTGCAGCGCGTCTTGGTGGTCTGCAATCTCCATTCTGAGGTGGCGAAGAACGATCCTCTCCAGGCACTTAAATGGAATAGAGGTTCAGCTCCTTGGGTGATGACTTCTTGGGGACCGGTACAATGGTTGAGGCATTCCAGATGCTGGGGACGGTGCCTTCATTCAGGGATCGTTGGTAGTGTTTAGCAAACACAGGGGCCAGAGAGTCCCTGCATTTTCTCAGAGTCCTGCCAGAGACGTCATCGTGTCGGCAGCACTGCGGATCTTCACTCTCAGGAAGGCACTCCTCACCTCTTCCTCAGTGATATCCAGAGGGCATGAGGGATGACTGAGGACATCCTCCATGACCTTATTTTGTTCCTGAGAGAAGTCATGCCTGTCGATCCGGCCGTAGCACGTGTTAAGCTCTTCAGCAAGCTTGGCCTCGTCAGTGGTCTGGAGTTGGGCTTTCTTGGCCTTGTACCCGGTCATCTTCTCCAGGCCTCTCCAGCACTACCTGGCGTTGCTGCTCTGGAACTCCTCCTCCATCCTGTCCCTGTAGCGCCGTTTGTCCGTAGTGATCTGGGCATCGATGGCTTGCTGGACCTCCCTCACAGCGATGTCGTCTCCTTCTGCGCAGCGTTCCTCTTCTTCCCTAGCAGACCCTTGGGGCACAGCTGGTGGGACACCCACTCTTGTCGTTGCCAAAGGACTTGACTTGCTTGGAGTCCACAATCATGTCCACGCAGAAGTTGATGTAATCAGAGATCACCTCAGCTGCAGTGTCCATGGAGTCCTCCGCCAGGAAGATGTCCCAGTCCGTGGAGTCGAAGCAGCCGTTCAGCGTCTCGATGGCCTGGCTTGTTCAAACCTTCACGCTCCCGACGACTGGCTTTACCTGCTTCCGCTTCTGCCGGTAGGTGGGCACCAGCAGCAAACTCAACAAAACGTTCCTTCACCTTATGGAAGTTCTGTGCTTGTAGCTTCCTTTATTCTGCCACTCTCTTTGACTCTGCCTTTGCAATTTGCTTACTGTCATCTACTGACGTTCTGCCTTACTGGTCCATTCTCATGTGGGTGGGTTTTCTCTCTCACGAAACGCTCTCAAAGATTAATTTTCCCAGCCGCAGACGGACATGCTGGGCCTATTTCTTAGTTAGGCGCGTAACGGCAGCATGACGCATCTGCGCTAATATAACAGGAAAGTGTCTGAGCAATCTAAGAAGAAGAAAGAAGAAGAAGAAGGAGGGGGAGGAGGAGAAGAGAAGAAGAAGAAGAAGAAGAAGAAGAAGAAGAAGAAGAAGAAGAAGAGGAAGAAGAAGAAGAAGAAGAAGAAGAAGAAGAAGAAGAAGAAGAAGAAGAGGAGGAGAAGAAGAAGAAGAAGAAGAAGAAGAAGAAGAAGAAGAAGAAGAAGAAGAAGAAGAAGAAGAGAAAGAATTCGACAATAGGGTCTCACGCAGCACGGTGGTGCGGCTGCTGAGGGTATTTGTTGCCGACGTCTATGGCGAAGCTGAAGCATCCCCCATCGTGCCTATTGTCCCCCAACAGGTAGTTGATCTGCTCCACGGCCCACGTCCTGTAGGTAGCTGTCTGGATGCCAGCCTCAGCAGCCGCCAGAGCCACGAAGGCAGAGTTACCTGGGGTAAAAAGAAATTCGAGGATTTTTTTAATAAAACTATCCCAGGAAGTCTTAACACGTGTGGTAAGAGGGGCAAAACGCCCCTCCCCCCTCCCCCCCCCCTCCCCCCCATATCCTGTCGATGATTATTATAAAACTATGCCAGAAAGTTTTAACGCGTGTGGTAAGGTTGGGCAAAACGCCCCTCCCATCCTCCCCCAAATCCTGTGGATGATTATTATAAACCTATGCCAGGACGTTCTATTATGTGGTGAGGTGGGGCAAAACGCCCCCACCCCCCCACTCCTGTTGATGATTATTATAAAGCTATGCCAGAAGGTTCTATTATGTGGTGAGGTGGGGCAAAACGTCCACCCAACCCACCCTGTCCAGTATTATTATAAAAATATTCCAGAAGGTTTAATCACATAATTATGACAAGGTGGGGCAAAACACGCACCGACCTCAAAATCCTGCCGAGGATTATTATAAAAGTATAGGTTCTATCATGTGGTAAGGTGGGGCAAAACGCCCACACACCCCACCCTGTTGAGGATTATTATAAAAGTATGCCAGAAGGTTCTATCATGTGGTAAGGTGGGGACCCCCCCCCCCCCATGTCGGTAAGGTGGGGGACCCCCCCCCCCCCCCCCCAATCCTGTCGAGGATTATTATAAACTACAGTTTGTTTCATTGAATTTGGGTATGTAACTTAAAAAATTATTTAAAAATAGCGGGCTGGCTAAATGATAACTATATAATGCTTATCTGAGAGAGATAATCTTAGTGTATGAAATTAGCCCAAAAAACACACAGAGTTGCTCCCCTTGAATTGCTTAGCAGCCATAATTATTGAAAGATCATTTAAAAACAAAGGTAAAAACGAGAAGCAATGTGAGTTGTGAGCAGTCAAATGCAGACAGGTGCAATCAAAGAGTTTGCTGAAAACATTTGGACATTCGTCTTTCTGACACATATAATTATTATCAACAATGTGAAGGCAGATGAAAGTACTGACGTGATGCAATGTACTGGGTGAGCCGAAGTTAGGGACAAAGTGACCTTGGGTGACTGGGTCAGTTGATTTGTTGTGCACTAATACAGAGTTGTAGTCACTTTAAAATGTTATTGGTAAAAAGGAGACACTCTGTGCTGTTTAGACATACGGCTTGGAGAGTGATGTCATCGCAACAAATACATATAATTTGAGAAAATGACGTCACCATCGCTAGGTAATGAGCATAAATACAAAGCATGTGTCTTTGTGTCTAGCACATAAGAATGTGATTTTTTCAGGTAAAAGCTCTGGTTAGACCTAATCAAAATATATTAAAATCTTGGCAAAACATAAATCAAAACGTATGTATCCACAGCCCAAAAGTTGCCCAAATAAAATGTGTATAAAATTGTGCGGTATCGGCAAGGGAAATCACTCCTGTCTTCACATTAATTGACAGTTTGATAAAATAACAGTATGTATGAATTATCAAATGCCTCCTCTTTACATCAAACCACATTTACAACCTAAACATCAGGATTTTACCGTAGAACAACAGCCGCAAACACACATTTTGACAAAAAAATACTGGTTTGAGGGCGAAAACGTAATGGTTTCTGATTGGTCCAGCTATTCACCAAGTCAAAATTTGATGACGAATATGCGGGCTCTTCTACTTAATCACATAATGTAGACTGGAGTAAAGACAAAATTGTAAATTTACAGAGAGATGCAAATCACATTCAGGAGACCCAAAACCACGAATTGCTACAAACATTTCAGGGAACCCCATTTGAATGCCTTGAAGCCCATAATAAGTAGGCTACTTGTGAGATCACAATGTATTGGAATTAGGCTATTGTCAAAATAAAGAAGAGGGATTACTTTTGACTTTCTATGTTGTAAACATCTTTTTGAAATCATTTTTAATACAAAAATACGAAGAAATTTCTCATTTTCAGTTAAATAAACTGTATCATAAACTATAAATCCACCCCTCCCTAAGCAAAAAAATATTTCTATTTCTCTTTGAACCACAGACATCAAAATCAAGCAATTCAAGATTCTTTAATTAGCCAATGCATCATAATGCAAAGGAAACCATTTTGTATTAAGCGAAAACGATAGAGGCCCAGCCATAGTACAACATATCCTAATCGTTTAAAGTTCACAGTCATGCAGTTGTAAACATTTTCAGATACACTTAGCTTTTATTGTATTGTTTAGATGAACATCAATAAATGCCATAAATGCAGTGAAAGGGCAAATTTGTAAAATATGTTTTATATTTTGTTTTAAAAAAACCCTCAGATATTGAGCAAAATTGTCTGCTAAACGATACTTTTAACTGAGTAGATGTAGGAAATGATGAAACAGGCCTTGAATGTGCAGGAAGTACAATCGCATGACACTGATGTCAATGCACTCATGTCGGGAGCATGAACTACACACACATGTGTCAAACTGTACCTTTCACTGATTTCCTCTGCAAGACTCTGTATACTTAAAAACAGTACCCAGGTCTTGCACAAAATTACGTCATTGCGTAAAAAAGCAACATACAATCATGTTTTCCTGAAGACTCTCATCAAGGCAATTCCTAACCGATTATTTTTTTCTTGCCATTATTAAAAAACACCTTTTCCCAAAAAAACAACAAAAAACAAAAATTAAAAAAAAAAAAAAAAAAAAAAAAAAATTACCCAAAACCTCGAAACCATCACATCACACGAATTCTCCACATTCTGACTGTTTGAATTTTCCTCAGAATGCTACTTGTTTCACGTTATTTCTTTTCACACAATTTAAAGTGTTTTATCCATTAGGATTACATTGTTTTTATGGTGGCATACCACTTGTAAGGTCTTTTTCCTATCCCTAACCACAATCAATGATAAAGAATATTTGCCGCTGTTAAAAGAAATAACTTGAAACAAATAGCTCTCTGTGGAAAACTGAAAGGAGCTAGAATGAGGGGAATTAATGTACTGTGGGTGATGAGTTCTAAAAGTAGGCGTGAACTAAAACCAGTTGGCACCGGGTACTGTGCACTCGAAGCCACAAATGTTTAGCCTGTGCCGGATCGCGGAAAATTAGCAGCAACTTTTTGCACTGACCAGCATGCTGTGCACTCGAAGCCACAGATTTCCAGCCTGTGCCGGATCGCGGAAAATGAGCAGCAACTTTTTGCACTGACCAGCATGCTGTGCACTCGAAGCCACAGATTTCCAGCCTGTGCCGGATCGCGGAAAATTAGCAGCAACTTTTTGCACTGACCAGCATGCTGTGCACTCGAAGCCACAAATTTCCAGCCTGTGCCGGATCGCGGAAAATGAGCAGCAACTTTTTGCACTGACCAGCATGCTGTGCACTCGAAGCCACAAATTTCCAGCCTGTGCCGGATCGCGGAAAATTAGCAGCAACTTTTTGCACTGACCAGCATGCTGTGCACTCGAAGCCACAAATTTCCAGCCTGCCCTTGCCGGATCGCGGAAAATTAGCAGCAACTTTTTGCACTGACCAGCATGCTGTGCACTCGAAGCCACAAATTTCCAGCCTGTGCCGGATCGCGGAAAATTAGCAGCAACTTTTTGCACTGACCAGCATGCTGTGCACTCGAAGCCACAAATTTCCAGCCTGTGCCGGATCGCGGAAAATTAGCAGCAACTTTTTGCACTGACCAGCATGCTGTGCACTCGAAGCCACAAATTTCCAGCCTGTGCCGGATCGCGGACAATAGGCAGCAACTTTTTGCACTGACCAGCATGCTGTGCACTTTTTGGCACTGACCAGCATATCTCTGGGGGTGGGTTTTTTTTTTTTTTTTTTTTTTTTTGGCGCCCCACTTAGGTCTCTCCAGGCCAGGCCCGCAGGGAGTGTAGGTAACCTGTCACTCCGGGCAGCCAGCCCTTCATGTAGCCTTCCACCTCTTGTTTGTACAGGTCCTGTTTCGTCGCTTCGTACAGCATCAGCTGAAACGATAGTAATGCATACTACTCACACAAAAGTAGGGGGTATTGACATGAACAAGAACGCCATGGATTCAATAATCAAATGAAAAACAGGTTTTCTCTTATAAACAAAAATTAATTCCTTCTTGAGCATATAATCGAAAACAAAAATCGATTTCGAAAGATTACGTGACCTTGCGAGAGGATGGAAATGTGCAGGTGAAACGACTAAAAACGACTAAAACCCATACAAACGAACGTGGACTGTCGATACAGCATTGGACCACCGTTTGCTGTTCAGGCCATGGCCTTCACGGCAAACGCATACTTTCTTCCCAATGCATTAAAAGAGTTTTTACTTTTTTTTTTTTTCCCCCGTGGGTACCAGTCATTTTTGTTAGTTCTAAAAAAGAATTTTATATTATAAACCCCCCAACTGTTCGAATGTAGAGTTCATACCCAGTAATCCACATGTAGTTGCAAATAGATCCCTTAATACGTTGGTGTTTAATTATCCAAGGGTGGGGGACATAAGTCTGCGAATTAGTTCAAGATGTACACCATCTTATTATGTATTGGGAGTTGTTCTGTGTAATCATTATTGAGATAACTATTTCACAAAGGCGCCCCAGAAATATATAAGGGTTAATGTTGTAATGACAATCAGCCTAGTAGTTTCCTAGGTCTTCTCTAATGAGTAACTTCCTGAGGGATTTGCTGCACAATTTCTATGCCTGGATGAAAAATAGAGAGTGATTAATGCACCAACACCCCAGCATCTTAGAGGCTACGCGTTTTATTTGGAGGAGTGGGATCTTTTTAGCTTTGATCGCATACTTCTAGGAAATTTTTTGTGTCCCACATGTTAGTTGGTCTATTGGGGTAAATGCTGGGTATATCAGTCATCCCTCAGGACAATTTGCGAGGATTCCTGGGTTCACCAATAACTGGATGCGGTTTTGATAGTGTCTCACGCACAATAGGGCCTTGTCGGAGCGAAGTATGTTGGTTAGTTTTGTTTCCACTTTTTGTCTTAATACCAATGTGTCTTCCTTGAGTGGGTGTCATTGTGCTTGTCAACGGGAGGACCACATCTGTAATCTTTTCACCTAACGTGGACAATAATAAAAATGTTTTCTTGGACTTTGGACTTTGACACACACACACCAAAAAACAAATCAACATTAACAACAACAAATTCATGAAATCCCCCCCCCCCCCCCCCCCCCCCCCCCCCCCCCCCCCCCAAGGTTAACTTGGCGAAAACAACTTTGGCCAAAAGCCCTTCTCGTTCTTTCCATCATTTTTCATCCACCTGGCACATGACGGCATTGTGTCCCAGGACAGGGCCCAGGCCCCACTTGGTCTCGTGGTAGTCGGGCATCGGTCAGATACTGGTCATTGTTCGTGGCCCGGTCAACCACATGGCCCCCTCACACATCTCAGCCTTGTAGCCGCTTCTTTTGACCCTGAGGGTAAAGCAGTCGTCAAATGGACCATTTCTGAGACCAAGCGCTAGAATATAGAATGGAAAGTTAGACAATTATCTTTCTGATGATTATAAGAACCATTATTGTATATGTTTTTCCATTCCATATTTATGAGCATGTAAAGTTGGCTAGATAGGGTGACTGTCGGATATCGGATATGTGAGAATCACAGTCGTTCGAACGTTGTAGCCTAGTTTTAAAAAAACTGAGCCTCAACCTACTCTTTGTCAAATAGCATTTTTTGTTTTTTTTGCGAGTGTATTTAGAGACCATAACAAAGATTGGTTCTCTTATACCACATGAAAAGATGATATGCTATGGAGCACAAAAATACAAAAGTGGAAAAACAAAAGAATATATTTTTGACTTTCCGCCTGTTGCGTAAACCTAGCCCAGCGACTTAATGTCCTCTCCGGTGCGAAG
>CM065698.1:43089442-43107258 GCA_017654935.2 Phymorhynchus buccinoides | reverse complement strand
CCCACCTCACCACATAATAGAACGTCCTGGCATAGGTTTATAATAATCATCCACAGGATTTGGGGGAGGATGGGAGGGGCGTTTTGCCCAACCTTACCACACGCGTTAAAACTTTCTGGCATAGTTTTATAATAATCATCGACAGGATATGGGGGGAGGGGGGGGGGAGGGGGGAGGGGCGTTTTGCCCCTCTTACCACACGTGTTAAGACTTCCTGGGATAGTTTTATTAAAAAAATCCTCGAATTTCTTTTTACCCCAGGTAACTCTGCCTTCGTGGCTCTGGCGGCTGCTGAGGCTGGCATCCAGACAGCTACCTACAGGACGTGGGCCGTGGAGCAGATCAACTACCTGTTGGGGGACAATAGGCACGATGGGGGATGCTTCAGCTTCGCCATAGACGTCGGCAACAAATACCCTCAGCAGCCGCACCACCGTGCTGCGTGAGACCCTATTGTCGAATTCTTTCTCTTCTTCTTCTTCTTCTTCTTCTTCTTCTTCTTCTTCTTCATCTCCTCCTCCTCTTCTTCTTCTTCTTCTTCTTCTTCTTCTTCTTCTTCTCCTCCTCCCCCTCCTCCTTCTTCTTCTTTCTTCTTCTTAGATTGCTCAGACACTTTCCTGTTATATTAGCGCAGATGCGTCATGCTGCCGTTACGCGCCTAACTAAGAAATAGTTAGGCCCAGCATGTCCGTCTGCGGCTGGGAAAATTAATCTTTGAGAGCGTTTCGTGAGAGAAAAAACCCACCCACATGAGAATGGACCAGTAAGGCAGAACGTCAGTAGATGACAGTAAGCAAATTGCAAAGGCAGAGTCAAAGAGTCCCACCAGCTTAAGGGTCTGCTAGGGAAGAAGAGGAACGCTGCGCAGGAGACGACAGCGCTGTGAGGGAGGTCCAGCAAGCCATCGATGCCCAGATCACTACGGACAAACGGCGCTACAGGGACAGGGTGGAGGAGGAGTTCCAGAGCAGCAACGCCAGGCAGTGCTGGAGAGGCCTGGAGAAGATGACCGGGTACAAGGCCAAGAAAGCCCAACTCCAGACCACTGACGAGGCCAAGCTTGCTGAAGAGCTTAACACGTGCTACGGCCGGATCGACAGGCATGACTTCTCTCAGGAACAAAAGAAGGTCATGGAGGATGTCCTCAGTCATCCCTCATGCCCTCTGGACATCACTGAGGAAGAGGTGAGGAGTGCCTTCCTGAGAGTGAAGATCAGCAGTGCTGCCGACACGATGACGTCTCTGGCAGGACTCTGAGAAAATGCAGGGACTCTCTGGCCCCTGTGTTTGCTAAACACTACCAACGATCCCTGAATGAAGGCACCGTCCCCAGCATCTGGAATGCCTCAACCATTGTACCGGTCCCCAAGAAGTCATCACCCAAGGAGCTGAACCTCTATTCCATTTAACTGCCTGGAGAGGATCGTTCTTCGCCACCTCAGAATGGAGATTGCAGATCACCAAGACGCGCTGCAGTTTGCCTGCGTAAAGAACAGGAGTACAGAGGATGCCATCCTGACCTTCCTAAACAACCTCCTAAATCACCTTGACAAGCCCAAGACCTACGCCAGACTCCTCTTCATAGCCTTCAGCAGTGCCTTCAACACCATCCAGCCGCAGCTCATGGTGCGGAAGCTCCAGGCCATGTCACTCAACCCCCTGCTCACTCAGTGGATCTTCAGCTTTCTTACAGAAAGGTCACAGCGAGTTCGAGTGGGCGGGGCAATGTCCAGCAGACTGGGGACCAACACTGGAGCTCCCCGGGGGGAGGGGGTACTGTCTCCCGTGCTCTTCGTCCTGCACACTGCCGGCTGCTGCAGCGCCGAGGATTCCACTCTGCAAATTATGTTTGCGGATGATACGTCTCAAGCTCGTCGACTGGTGTGACGCCAACTTCCTAGAACTCAACGTATCCAAGACCAAGGAACTTGTGATTGACTTCCGTAAGGTCAAGGCGGACGTCCAGTCCATCGTCATCAAGGGCCAGCCAGTGGACACCGTTGACTCCTACAAGTACTTGGGCACCATCATGGACGACAAGCTGTCCTGGACCCCCAACGTGGACGCCTGCTGCCGGAAGGCCAGCCAGCGGTTGTACTTTCTGCGGAAGCTGAGGTCCTTCCAGGTCTGCCCGAAGATCCTGTTACTCTTCTACTAGGCCGCCATCCAGAGTATCATGCTGTTCAATCAGCTCTGCTTCTATAGCAGTGCCAAGCAAGCTGACACCGACAGGCTGGAGAGAGTGATCCGGACTGCCGAACAATTAGTGAAGGAGAACCTCACGTCACCAGCTGTCCTCTACCAGCGAGTTATTAATTCTTTGAGTGTGCATGGGGTTTCTCCAGATTTATTAGTTCTTTGAAATGGTTCTTTCTTATATTGTTTTGGGGGAGACTCAAAAGGGATGTAATCTGTCCAAACTGGTCGATAGAAGTAGTATCTGAAGTTCACTTGGTTGAATGATTACTAAGCAAAATGGTCAATACACTGACGTTGAATTGATTGAAGCTCGCAGCCTGTTTTCTGTGACTACATTCCATGGTCTGAGAGGGACATTCACAATGTGTGTGATTGCTTGTGTGTGTGTGTGTGTGTGTGTGTGTGTGTGTGTGTGTGTGTGTGTGTGTGTGTGTGTGTTTGTGTGTGTGTGCGTGCGTGTGCGTGTGCGTGTGTGCGTATGCAGGCGCGCGCACGTGTGTGTGTGTTATATGTGAATGTGCATGATTATATGTATTACATAATTATGCGTGTGCATGTGTATCAATAAATGTATGTGATATGCATCTGCATTTGTTTGTGTATGTGCTGCGTTTGTAAAAAACAAAAAAACAAACAATAACAGCAACAACAACAACACACACACACACACACGCGCACGCACACACACACACACACACACACACACACACACACACACACACACACACACACACACACACTCACATGCACACACACATACACACACACAAATAAACCTACCCTATTCCGCATATATTGACCATAACGCTTTCAGGTTTAGAGTTCCCCTCCACTGCACTAATGTTAATAAAATAGTCAGATGAGTGAAACTCACAACCTGCTTCACTTGACTAACTTGGACAGCCTGACACGACCTTTAAGACATTTTTCTCATCCAAGGTCTTGCCCAATAATGCCATGTTTGTTGTTTGTGGCTCAAGCCACAAACCTATAACTCACTTTGTCGGTCGGTCGGTCGGTCTGTCGTTCCAAAATTGTCGCACATTTTGACAAAATTGTCGCACTTCAAACCGAGGCTACACTTCAAAATTAATTGAGGCCGCTCTTTAAAATGATGTATTTTAAAAGCGTACAAAATAATAAACATACGTAATACAGACACTACAACAGACACGACGATTATGCGGTGCTTCTTTTGATGAGTATAAGTAGGATACATAGTTTTAAATGTTTTCCAAAAGATATAAAAAGTTACGAAAGGGTGCAGAGATAACATTCTGGTTTACAGATTAAAATTATTGAAAAGCCAGGGGAGATGACTCATGATTGGAGTGGTAAAAATAGACCGCGCGCCACAAATATTGCGATTTTGCGCTTGTTTGTCTACATATCTATATTTTCTATCCTTCTGTGATTCTTTCTTTCTTCCTTCCTTCTTTCCTTCCTTCTTTTTCTCTTTCTTTTTTCAATCCAAGTTCTTGCCCAATAATGTTAATATGTTTGTTTGTCTATATTTTTTCTCTTTCCTTCTTTCCTTTTCTTTCTTTCTTTCCTTCCTTCTTTCGTCCTTCCTGCCTTCTTCCCTCCCTTCCTTCCTTCCTTTCTTCCTTTCTTTTCCTCATTCTTTTTTTAACCCTTGGCGCTGTTGATTTTGTGTCATCGATGCTTTTTGTGTATGTTCGCTTCATAATTTAACTCTTGGCACTGTGAATTTGTGATCTTTTATGCTTTTTGTATGTTCACTTTATAATCCAGCTTTTGGCGATGTTGATTTGTTGTCATTGTTGCTTGTTGTGTATATGTTCGCTTATAATGGAGTTCTTTGTGCTGATGATTTGTTGTCATTGTTGTTGGTTTTCCTTGTGTAACCCCCTCCCCTCTGACATGGGCAGAAGTCCTGGAACAGTACTCTTTGTGAATTGTGTGAATTGTGAATTCCTCGTTCTTTTCCCAAACCCAAGGTCTTGCCCGGATCGCCCCCAGCCGTGCGGTGAGGCTCAGCTGCACGCCCCAGGACCCAGTCCCCAGCTGTTGAAGGGAGCCCTGGTGGGGGGACCCGACCAGTCCGGTAACTACAGGGACAGCAGGGAGAACTACGTCAACAACGAGGTGGCTGTGGACTACAACTCTGGGTATACCTCCGCCCTGGCTGGTGAGTGTTGGATACAAAAGAAGGGCTAGGGAGGAGGAAGAAGAAGAAAAAGAACAAGAACACGCGCGCGCACGCGCACACACACGCGCGCACGCGCACACACACGCGCGCACGCGCACACACACACACACACACGCGCGCGCAGCGCGCGCGCGCGCGCGCGAGCGCATACGCACGCACCCACACATGCACACACATACACACGCTTTCTCTCTCACACACACACAAACACACACACACACACACACACACACACACACACACACACACACACACACACATACATACACGCACACGCACACGCACACGCACACGCACACGCACACGCACACGCACACACACACAGAGGGGAGGAGAAAGAGAGAGTGAGAGAGAGAGAGAGAAAGAGGAAGAGAGAAAGCGTGTGTGTGTGTGCGTGTGCGTGTGTTGTGCGTGTGTGCGTGCGTGTACGTGTGCGTGCGCGCGCGCGCGTGCGAGAGAGAGAGAGAGAGAGAGAGAGAGAGAGAGAGAGAGAGAGAGAGAGAGAGAGAGAGAGAGAGAGAGAGAGAGAGAGAGAGAGAGAGAGAGAGAGGAGAGAGAGAGAGTGGGGGCTGGCTCTTCTATACTACTCAACACTTGCTTTGCATCACTGTTTGTTATGAAAATTGTGGAAACCTACTGCTTGATTTGCTTATGTGGTTGATTGATACTGACACTGACTTCAGTAATTATTTTCCCCGTAGTGTTGCAAAAGTGAATAGTGTTCACTTTATGCACATTTGTTGCGCGATTCCACTACGTTTACATGGCCCAGCATGACCGTTATGGAGGAGGCTCACTTCTGGTCTGCGGTGGAATCAGTGTGCAGGGAAAGACCGATCTCCATGTGCTCCTGAACGGAACCATGACGGCAGCCAGATACTGGGATGAAATCCTTGATCCATACGTGAGATCCTTCGCTGGAGCTGTTTGAATGAATGAATGAAAAATGGTGTTTTACGTCCTCTCGGTCATAGACACATATGGGACATTTGTAAATACAAAGATGGTGGGAACAATACTGGCTGCAATGCCCGGAGGCAGTGCAACACCAGTAAAGTCCCGAGTTTGTATCAATATATATATGTGTAGCGGTAACCACGCCTCGGATAAACCTCATCGGCTATGGTACCGCCACATTGTGGTTGGACATATCAGTACGCTGGAGCTGTTTGTCTGGAGTTCATCCTCATGGATGACAAAGCCCGTCCACACAGAGCACAATGTTGTTTACCAGTGTGACGAGGTAATGGGTTAAAAGGCTAAGTCTCTAGGGAAGACTTTAGAAAATTTGCCTTTAGCCCACTTCTCTAGGGTATGGGAGATGAGCAACTTTCCCGGCCCCTTTTCATCTAATAAATTTATATTTGTGCCCGGGTTCTGGCTCGTCAGATGGTTGTAAGAAATACAAGTGGTTGAATTGCTCTAAATGGCAGACAGAGAGAAGTAGGGTTTTACATGAAATTACAAGACTCCCACTTTCATCAGTCTGACCAAAGGGTTCAGGATTATTTGACACTTGTATTTTATTTACTCCCAAAATCTGCATAAGATTATGCAACAATAATAATAAAGCAGCTCAATGGCGCCAAAACAAAATATGGATAAAACACAATGAAATCCGAAAGGATTCACAAGACTTTTGTCTTTCTATAAGGTTCGCCCCATGCCGGAAGGGTTACTAATTATATTCGGTGTCCGTAGGAAAGTTCAAATGATTGGCGCAGTCAGGTAGACTTAGCTGTTTGAAGTTCTGGGCTTGCTCGTCAGGTGAGAGTAGCTCCCAGTCGTTCCTATTACGGCTTCGCGGGATGGCACGGTTCAGGCGTGGTCTCCTCGCGGATTCTGGGTGCGGGTCGTCTTGGCGGCGATCCCGTCTTGGTGCTTGGTGGAGTCCGGGATGATCGTCCGGCCCACGATGCCCTGCTGATAATCACAGGAGAAGGTGGATGTAGATCTCTATGGCTTAGAGACAAGGGGCTTCAGTCGGCAGGGAATTAGTGAATCCCAACCGGCTTGAAGGCTTCCCTTGTACAATAGCACTACATGTAGTTAATAAATAAACTGAATTTCAGTTAACAAACTGAGATCAGTAAAACATAAAAGGTGATCAATCCATCATCATTCTCCATCCAACACCTGGAAAGGAATGGTATCATAAAGTGCAAGATTGCGGCCCATAGGTTTCCTACTAAAAATAGACAAAAGGGTTAGTAGGCATAAACTCCGGTTCTGGTACCAAAAGTGTTCAAGTCAAAAACACACACACACAAATAATCAGTGCACATAAATAGAATAGAATGTTTACCACTTCTTTTCTATAACATATCTATCTACTCCTTATTCATCATTGAACATAGGATCTAGATCAAAACTAGAGTCAAACAAACAAGATCTCAATCACCTGCCATCAATAATACTTACTAGTGGGCTTATGATGACTGGTTGTGAGTGTTGCTCTAGCTACGTTTCAGCATCTTGTGTGACAACTTTTTCTCACCACTCCAATTATAGCCTTCACTTTCAAACAATGAAAGCCTGCTATTGGTGTATTACAGTCCACACGTCACAATTTGCTGTTCTAAATGTACTGAACAATCACGCGCCTATTCCATCCTTAGCACATTCCTGACATTCCTAACCTTGTGATTGGGACAGCAAAACCATCTTCAAAGGGAGATAACCGTGGTTGTCACTTTCTTGTGATGAGACGGTAGAAAGGGGGGGGGGGTGAAGGGAGATAACCTCGGTAGGTGGTACGTGCCGACCGGGGAGACAATTCGAACTTGAAAGGGACCAATCCCGGAATCGGCATTCTTTAGATGGTGGGTGGCAATTAACGTGGCGGCCGGACAGAGAAAAGAAAAGGAGAGGGGGGGGGGGGGGGGGTGTAGATAAGAAATAAAGAAAGCGGGTCGCGCGGGACACTTACGTCACAGAGGCCCCCCGAAGAAAAGATTCTGGTACCGGAATCTTCCTGTGGAACGCCGACTCCACTTTCGACTTGGGCGACAGGGACAAATTAGTGGGGAGACTGGGTCGGCTGGAATGGTGGAACATCTGGTCGCAACACAGAGTTCAAAGGAGCAGGTGGGTTAGAGATCAGTGGAATGGATTCCGACTGAGGTTGGTGCGGCAATCCTGTGTTGAGTTGTCCCAAGGTTGATTGCAGAATAGCAAACACCTCTTGCCTGAGTTTCCCCTTTAGCCTGGATTCATCATTGCTGATGATGTGGTTTGGTAGGCCGATTCGGGCGAAAATGGCTTTGAGTGCCGCAGCTATCTGACTAGCATCAAGTGAGGAGATTGGGGCGGCATCGCACTGCATGGTACATATGTCGACCACGGTGACTATGTACCGGAATTTCTTCTTCCGTTTAGGTAGAGGCCCGACCAAGTCGACTGCCACTCGCTGAAAGGGAGGGGTAGGTGACGGCTGTATGTGCGGCGGCCTGTCCCGATAGTACCTTCGGTGGGTGTTTGCGGGTACAGTGCTGCCTTTCACCTGAGGTACCTGTGGCGAGTGGTCTTGGGTCGTTAGGCGGACATTCCTTGGGAAGGATTTTCCAAGTTGTGGCGGACTTGGGGACTTGGGACAATCTGGATTGGCTCGCGCGGCAATTTGGTTTGCCGCGTTGAGAGGTTTCTTCCCTGCTGAGGGAGATTTGCTCTTTGGGAAGGAGGGAGGGAGTTGGTTTGTGGTTTGGGGAGAAGGGAATGCTGCTGAAACTATAGCAGGTTGAGAGGGGTGCCCTAAAAACACATACTGTGATCCCAGTATGAGGTCATAGACAGGACTGTCCATGAGCACTGCCTTGATGGGTCCCTTAACAAATCTGGTGTCGACATTGATTATGGCGACTGGCAAAGTGGAAGGGGGGATTGCAGCATCAGGGCCCTGCAGAGAGATGAAGTCTCCCGTGTATGCTGACGCGGGGACTAAGGATCCGCAGACAATGGCGTCGCATGACAGTCCAGTGTCATAGAGACACTGAACAGGGATGTTGTTGACAGTCGCCTGTCCAACGACTGACGGTGTGCCTGGACACTGTACTGGGGAGGGGTTTGTGCAATTCTGCGAAGTCGAGACGACTTGCATAGTTGCAACATTTTGCCGCTTGTAAGCAAGTTTCCTGCAGTCATCCCGATTGTGGGTGTTCGACTTGCAGTATGAGCAGAATAAGGGTTGCCCCAGTGGTTGTCGTTCATGGGTAGAACTGTTTGACCCACTGTTGGAGTTGGGGTTAAACCTGCTCTGCTGTGAAGCAGTGGACCCAACAACTTGCTGTAGTTTTGGCTTTTTAGGGGCGCTAGGTTCATCATGGGCTAGAGTGTACCTATCACTTAGCTGGATGAGGTCAGCCAGAGTGGTGGCACCTTGTTCGGCCGTAAAGGTGCGTAACTCTGGGGACATGGTTTCACGCAGTTGCTCGCAAACCATCAGTTCCCTGAGATCCTCATAGGACTCAGTTTTGGCCGAAAGGGACACCCATTTGGTCAGATAGTTCCCCAGTCTATCTGCAAATTGGGCATAGGACTCTCCCCTACCTTTTCTGGTTGACCGGAACTTTTTCCGGTAGGCATCAGCTGTCAACTCGTATCTGTTGAGCAGGGCTTCTTTCAAAGCTGGGTAGTCAGTAATTTGGCTTGACGGAAGTTTACTGTATACCTCATAAGCCACACCCCTGAGACTTTGGGCAAGCTTGAGGTTGAATTTTTCCGGAGCAAGCTCAAATTCCTGGGCCAGTCTTTCAAATCTATCGAGGAATGCATCGATAGACTCTGTTGCTTCATTGAATGCCTCCAATGTGAAGGTCATGGCTGAGGTATGAATGGGAGGGGGAAAATTTTGAGGGGCAGCAGTCTCAGAGTCTGCTGAGTTTTCAAGCTGCTTCATAGCTAGCTCATGGTCTCGCGCTTTTTCTCGCTCAGTGGCCTCAAGTTCGAGTTCTTTATTTTTGGCATCCTGCACTAGTTGTCTCTGCCTTAACTCATGAGTACGGATTTGCTCTTGCTCCTGAGCGTCGCGATCTTTATCTGCTTGTTGAGCCTCGCGAGCTTTATCAGCCTCTTGAGCCTCATGAGCTCTTTGTTTGTCTTTCTCAGCTTCTTGAGCCTCCCGAGTTTTGTCAGCCTCTTGAGCCTCATGAGCTCTCTGTTTGTCTTTCTCGGCCTCCTCGCGAGTTTTCTCTTTGTCATATTCAGATATGACAAAATTTGCTAACTCTTGGCCTGACAATCCTAGAGACTCTCCCCATTCTTTAAGCTCCCGCCTAAGTTTAACAATCTCAGCCATGGTTGTAAATACAACTATTCAAAATAAAAACAAAGCTGCTGAGTTGAATGTATCAAACAACACTTAACTATTTCAGCATAAACAGAAATAGCATGCACATCAAAATAAAGTCATAAATAGCATTCAAACAAATCAAATCAAAACACAGTGAACCAAATCACAATAACTTTCCCAGTGGACACAAGATAAGTTTTGAAAAGGAACTACCGTTTGAATTGAAATTTGTTAGACTTTACGAAAAAAAATATCCCGGACGCGAGCCCCCAATTAGATGTGACGAGGTAATGGGTTAAAAGGCTAAGTCTCTAGGGAAGACTTTAGAAAATTTGCCTTTAGCCCACTTCTCTAGGGTATGGGAGATGAGCAACTTTCCCGGCCCCTTTTCATCTAATAAATTTATATTTGTGCCCGGGTTCTGGCTCGTATGGTTGTAAGAAATACAAGTGGTTGAATTGCTCTAAATGGCAGACAGAGAGAAGTAGGGTTTTACATGAAATTACAAGACTCCCACTCTCATCAGTCTGACCAAAGGGTTCAGGATTATTTGACACTTGTATTTTATTTACTCCCAAAATCTGCATAAGATTATGCAACAATAATAATAAAGCAGCTCAATGGCGCCAAAACAAAATATGGATAAAAACACAATGAAATCCGAAAGGATTCACAAGACTTTTGTCTTTCTATAAGGTTCGCCCCATGCCGGAAGGGTTACTAATTATATTCGGTGTCCGTAGGAAAGTTCAAATGATTGGCGCAGTCAGGTAGACTTAGCTGTTTGAAGTTCTGGGCTTGCTCGTCAGGTGAGAGTAGCTCCCAGTCGTTCCTATTACGGCTTCGCGGGATGGCACGGTTCAGGCGTGGTCTCCTCGCGGATTCTGGGTGCGGGTCGTCTTGGCGGCGGATCCCGTCTTGGTGCTTGGTGGAGTCCGGGATGATCGTCCGGCCCACGATGCCCTGCTGATAATCACAGGAGAAGGTGGATGTAGATCTCTATGGCTTAGAGACAAGGGGCTTCAGTCGGCAGGGAATTAGTGAATCCCAACCGGCTTGAAGGCTTCCCTTGTACAATAGCACTACATGTAGTTAATAAATAAACTGAATTTCAGTTAACAAACTGAGATCAGTAAAACATAAAAGGTGATCAATCCATCATCATTCTCCATCCAACACCTGGAAAGGAATGGTATCATAAAGTGCAAGATTGCGGCCCATAGGTTTCCTACTAAAAATAGACAAAAGGGTTAGTAGGCATAAACTCCGGTTCTGGTACCAAAAGTGTTCAAGTCAAAAACACACACACACAAATAATCAGTGCACATAAACAGAATAGAATGTTTACCACTTCTTTTCTATAACATATCTATCTACTCCTTATTCATCATTGAACATAGGATCTAGATCAAAACTAGAGTCAAACAAACAAGATCTCAATCACCTGCCATCAATAATACTTACTAGTGGGCTTATGATGACTGGTTGTGAGTGTTGCTCTAGCTACGTTTCAGCATCTTGTGTGACAACTTTTTCTCACCACTCCAATTATAGCCTTCACTTTCAAACAATGAAAGCCTGCTATTGGTGTATTACAGTCCACACGTCACAATTTTGCTGTTCTAAATGTACTGAACAATCACGCGCCTATTCCATCCTTAGCACATTCCTGACATTCCTAACCTTGTGATTGGGACAGCAAAACCATCTTCAAAGGGAGATAACCGTGGTTGTCACTTTCTTGTGATGAGACGGTAGAAAAGAGGGGGGGGGGGGTGAAGGGAGATAACCTCGGTAGGTGGTACGTGCCGACCGGGGAGACAATTCGAACTTGAAAGGGACCAATCCCGGAATCGGCCTTCTTTAGATGGTGGGTGGCAATTAACGTGGCGGCAGGACAGAGAAAAGAAAAGGAGAGGGGGGGGGGGGTGTAGATAAGAAATAAAGAAAGCGGGTCGCGCGGGACACTTACGTCACAACCAGTATGGCGAATCAATCGAGCAAATGGAAGGGCCCTGCCTTAACTCCCATTAACCATGTTTGGGACATGATTGGCAGAGCTGTTTGAGCATGTGTCAACCAGCCACAAACCCTGGTTCAGCTTGAGCAGGCCTTTCAGGAGGAGTGGGATGGGATTCCCCAGCAGACTGTCCCAAACCTCATCTGCTCTATGAGCAGGCGTTGTCGAGCTGTCACTAACGTGCGTGGTGGTCACACAAGTTACCGACAGTCAGTTTTTAGTTGTTTCTCAAGAATTTGCAAATTTTTAATTCAATGAAGTTTTTGCCCCATATGCCCAAAACCTTGAAAGTTGAGGGTAGGCTTGAGTTTGTGACTTTCAAACCCTTTAAGTATTCAAAACTGTATTGTTATTGATTGTGTTTTGTTGTCAAATGAGCGGACAATGAGATGGTTACATTTTTATTTGAATAAAGTCAATGGGATATACGACAGCGTTTGTCAAAAAAAAGTGATGCAAAGCAAGTGTTGAGTAGTATATACGTGTATGCGTGCGTGTTGAGATTAGAAAACGCACTTATGCACCAACATCTGTATGTGTACAATTAAACGGGAGTATGCTGTTCTCTTTTTCTCTTTCTCAAATGTCTTCATTTAATCTAAAACAAATATTTTCACAATTAACCGTGTGTTTCAGGTATTCTGCACTTGCAAGCCACGGACAACTTACCGCCCACTAATAACAAGTGCCCTTGCAACCAGTAAAGAGACACAACTCTAGCTTTGAAGAATTGACTTCCATGGACGAGTAGACTCCCTTGTGTCATAAGTTTACATTGTCTTGCAGAAACTGATACGAGGAACATAACAATACCATTAAATAAATATATTTATTAATTTCTGTATGGATTACGCGCGCGCGCCCCCGTGCGTGCGTGTATGTGTGTGTGGTGTGTGTGTGTGTGTGTGTGTGTGTGCGTGCGTGCGTGCGCGCGCGCGTGCGTGCGTGTTATATATATATATATATATATATATCTCTCTCTCTCTCTGTCTCTGTCTCTCTCTCTCTCTCTCTCTCTCTCTCTCTCTCTCTCTCTCTCTCTCTCCTCTCTCTCTCTCTCTCTCTCTCTCTCTCTCTCTCTCTATATATATATATATATATATCGTATCTTTCTCTCTCTCTGTCATCTCTCTCTGTCTCTGTCTGTCTCTCTCTCTCTCTCTCTCTCTCTCTCTCTCTCTCTCTCTCTCTCTCTCTCTCTCTCTCTCTCTCTCTCTCTCTCTCTCTCTCTCTCTCTCTCTGTGTGTGTGTGAGAGAAAAATGAACTATCTCCAGAAACTTTTAACGTCCATTTCTCTGAAATAACCAACACTATTATACAAAACAATAGATCCGAGGAAAATGGTCTTAACTATCTTCATGACTTTTGTTTGTGTAAAGAAATTTCATCCGAACTAACTATACCTTATGTAACGGTATACGAAGTCTTTAATTATCTTGTTCATTTAAAACAAACTAATACCAGAGGCCTAGACGACATAGATGGCAAAATTCTTAAACCATCAGCTCCTGTCATATCCGAATCACTCACTTACATACATAATTTGTGTATTTCTAAAAACTATTTTCCTAAAGCTTTTAAGACAGCGAGAATCACACCCATATTTAAATCAGGAGATCGTTCTGGCCCTTGTAGTTATAGATCCATTTCCATCGTGTCTGTCTTATCAAAACCATTAAAAAGGCACATGAACAAACACATCCTTAATCATTTTGACCACTTTCATCTTTTCCATCCGTGTCAGTCTGGTTTTCGAACTAAACACTCTTGTCAAACAGCTCTTACAACTCTTGTTGATAAATGGCTTACTAATACCAATAATAATGAAATAACTGGTGCTCTCTAATAGCTGACTTTGTTAAAGCATTTGATGTTGTAGACAATTCTCTTCTGCTTAAAAAACTAGCATTGTATGGATTGTATTGTAATACAATAGAACTTATATCATCATTTTAAATGGAGAGGAAACAGGTGGTGGCTGTTAACGGCCACGTGTTTTCATCTAGAACAACAAAGTATGGCATTCCTAGCGTGGAAAACAAACTTGGCTACCGATCTCTGAGAAGAGCATGAACTGCTAGAACGAATTGATTGTACAGTTTGATTACCAGAGTTACTGACGAATCTGCTTCTTAAATCAGAATACAGGGGACATATTAAAAGGAAGTGGTGTTCATTTTCAATCACATTCTTGCAATAAACACAATATTTGTTTACTGGGGATTATTATTAAAGTTGTTATTAAAGGAAGTGCGCCCAAACGTAATTGAGACAGTGCTACACGGAAGCAATATACTCATGTCAACTTGAGAAAAGTATTTTTCAATTTCAAACGTTGATTTAAAAGAAGTATATAACTCGTACCTTTCCTTGTTTCTCATTGCAGAAAACCAATCTTGAGCATACATATCTGTTAGTCTTTGTTAAAACATCTTCACAAATAGTTTAGCATCACCTACTCCTTGCGAGAGCCTAACAAAGTGGAACCCTGGTGTACTAAGAATTTCCTTAACTATACTAGCACGTCATGTCTTGTTGTTTTCATCCATATTAACTAACATTTTATAGGCCTGATTAGGTCATCGATCCTGACCCATACCTAACAGTCGTAACCAGTATTTGACACAACGAACATAGTTATTCACAAAGAGAGGGTACCTCCCAAGCTCACTATATACTAATCTATTTGGGGTATGCTTAGTGACATTTAAAAAGTATTTGCCGGCCATGCGATGACCGTTTTCTATGTTATCAAGTTTTGGATGTCCCCACACCTCTGATCCATACAACAAAATCGGTTGAACTTTTGAATCAAATACCTTAAAGAAAGGTTATCTTGTCATTTCTTTGCACTTTTTGAAAGTTCTACACAGATAAAATGTGGTCTTTTTTGCTTTCGAAATCAGACCTTTAGTACCTTGTTTGATACTAAGCATTGGAGTGAAAATATATCCGAGATAACAATAACTTCAAGTTTGTGTTTATTAAAGTACCAATACTCATTTTTGGAAATATGTCCCCCTTTTCTAAATACCATTATTTTAGTTTTTTCTTTGTTCACTTCTAGTTTTAGGTTTATACAGCAATCTTTCAAAGTATCTAATTGGTGCTGTAAACCAGAAGGTGGTGTGGACAACAAAGCGATGTCATCTGCAAATAGAAGAATGAAGAGCTCTAAGAGACCTGGTAATAACTGCACCCCGTGCTTACCTGAATCATTAATATGATTAGCGAGTTGATTTATGAACAGTGAAAAAAGTGTTGGGCTTAGACTACACCCTTGGCGTACACCTCTAGGACAATTGAAAAATTCCGACTGTTTACCATTTACCTTAACGCAGGAGATCAGAGAGTTATACATAGACTTTAAGATGCAGTACAATTTTCCTCTTAATATCCCTTCTTCTGGAGGACTGAGCGTGGAGAACGCAACTCGCTGTCTTTCCAGCCCTGCTCAGATGGTTCTGGGCAGCATCAGTCGTCTACCCTTCGGTGTCGGACACCCTTAGCATCGTGCAGAGACACTTCGTGCGTCGTGGGAGATCTTCATTCCACTCGTCCTTGTAATTAGTCACTATGTGAAAGTGATAGTGAACTCGCGATCTTTCTTACCTGCTGTGTTTAGGAAGAGGGATGTTTGAGTCCTCAGGATCAGATTGAATGTAACGCCGAGGAAAGTGTTGTAGTTGTTCCTTAGTTTAAGGCTTGGGTGTGTGCACATGCTCTAAGGTTTCTGGTGCTTATGTGGTGATTTGTGGAAAAAGAGGGGATTGAGCCATTGTAATATGTTGTTGATGTGTGTGATGCTTGTTTATTTTCATGAATTCATGGCCTGTTGATTCTGTGTTTAAACCCTATTCTACCCTGGCCCGGGGGTGGGGGAAACTTAAGTCGGAAGGGATTAGACATATTTTGGTTTAGCAAAGGGGGGAAGGGGGGGGGGGGGCAGAATCTTAATTGGTTACTTGGGAATCTTTGTTAGTTTGGGAGGGTTAGGTTCCCTTTTCTTCTATCTAGTTGTAGGTAGGCCCGCTCTTGACCCATTACCTTCATTTGTATTTGTTTTGTGTTTTCGAAATAAAAGTGATGTTTTGTGTTGTGACTCCATTTGTTCTGGACTGATCTTGGTGTGGGTCCGCCTGCGTGGAGAGCTTGCCAGCTTTCGAGCTCGTCTCTGCTTGGGGTTGGAACTCTTGTGGTACCATCCTCAAGTATATGACAAGAGAAACCAGAAGAGAGAGAGTCTGAGTCTGAGTCTGAGTCTGAGTCTGGGTGTGAGTGTTTAATGTACATCAGCCATAGGCCATTATGCAAACACGAAAATGAAGTGGAACATGGGGAAGGGTGGGAAAGAGGGTGGGGTGGGGGCAGACATGGGTGATGAATGAAAAAGGCAAAGGAAAAAAATAAACTATCATAATACATTTACATTAGAATATTTGATACAAGTTTGCGACAATAAATGTTAACGACTAAGCTTGTTCAAACAGAGAGAACGAGAACACAGTCAACCTGACGTTAGTACTTCAGTATATGAATAATCCGCGGACAACCTTAGCATCAAGCAAAATAATACTGGAAGACATACCATAAACTTACCATTTTACCTTATCGTCATTTCCAAAGTTAAGCAATAGATGACATCAAGTGGTACTGTTCATAACCCCAAAACCTAAACATGGTAGAATGGCTTGTGTAAAGCCACAAAATTCGAAGATAACAAAGATTGAAGCAGTGAAACAATCATAATAACACTCTCAGGTGCATGTAACACGAGGAATTTTATCCTTCTTAAGCAAACTAGTGGTTTACATATAGGACATTGCAAAATGATGGAATAAAGATAAAATATAGTATGTAATCATATAAATATTTGCATTTGGGTCAATACAAATAAAACAGATAAACATAATTTCATGTCTAATGTTAAACGCGTAGTAACCTTTCATTCATCATCACTTAATTGTTTACCAGAGAGGCACCTTTTCCTCACATTCAAGGCATGGAAAATAAACTTAGATAATAGCTGGGATTTCGTCATTGAGTTTGCCTGAAGGAGTGAATGTAGTGACAGTGGAGATAACTTGTGTAAAAGCTTCTGCCTTAGGTCAGTATATAAAGGACATTTGAAAATAAAGTGGTCTTCGTTTTCTATTTTTGACACACAGACAGGACATGTACGGTCTGAAACATTCTGACTATATCTGTGCATATTATTGTTCAATGGGAGAACACCAAAACGTAAATGTGACAAAGCAACACGAAAGCAGTATGTGTCGACAAAAGAAAAATATTGCTCTTTTTCAAAAATATTTTTGAAACTCCTATAAGACACATATCTATCTCTATCTCTGATGGCACCGGACCACTCTTGAACAAACATGTCAATTAGCCTTTGTTTAAATTGCTTAAGAAAGATAGTGGGATTGCCAACAGATTGGTAGAGCCATACCAAAGCAAATCCTGTTTCACATAAAATTTCCCTGATTTTACTTGCCCAACAATCTTTACCTTGTGAATCTAGAGTGACTAGCATTTCATAGGATTGTTTGGGAATTCTATTCTGATCCATATCCAGCAAACGTATCCAGTATCTCACACAGTTAACACATGAAGCTATAAATATAGGATACCTCCCAAGGTCTCCATAAACCATTTTGTTAGGTGTTCGAATAGGGACCCCAAGATAACGTTTACATGCTAATAAATGGACCTTTTCCAAACTGTCAAGTCTTTGGTATCCCCAAATTTCCAACGAATAAAGAAGAATTGATTTGATCTTAGCATCCAAAAATCACAAAGTATGTTTTAGAAGACATTTCTTTGTAATTCTGGAGGACTCTTTTCAAAAATAGAACAGCTTTCCTACCCTTAACTGCTAAATGGTCTGTTCCTTTCTTATGACTCAATTTCGTAGTAAAAATGTAACCCAGATAACAATAACTGTTTACAACTTCTAGCTTACTACCATCATAAAACCACTGTTCGTTTTTCCCCAAGAAACCCCCCTTCCTGAAAACCATCACTCTTGTTTTTTCTTTATTAATGTTAAGTGCCAAATTATCACACATTCTTTTAAACAGTTAAGTTGGTTTTGCAAACCGATAGGTGTAGTAGACATCAAAACCACATCGTC
>CM065698.1:43076942-43084442 GCA_017654935.2 Phymorhynchus buccinoides | reverse complement strand
AGTGTTTTCCCCTTGTTTTATTTTTGTTCGGGCGTTTTGTTGGCTAGGGAAGGGGCTAGGTTCTACCTTTAGTGGTGCGCCTTGTCACTTCTGTCTCTCCTCTCCCCTCAGTGTTGCTTCTTTGCAGACAATACGAAACTTGAACAAAAGGTTTGTTCGGTTGTCTGAATAAGTGTTTTTATTCTCAGGAATGTATTGTAGTTGTTTACTACCTCCAGAATGTTGCCTACTGTGAAGTTCTGCAGTCCTTGTTCTGTGCATGTAATCTAAACTTAGTATTGTTTCCAAGACTGCTGGGTGTTTGGGCAAGATTCAAGTGCTTCCCATTTTAGCCTGGATTGTTCTAAATACTTTGTAGGCATTGTACTTTGTTCTTATCAACTCATTTATAATTAATGGGTGGTGGGAAATTGATTAAGGTGTAATATTCGTCACTGTAAAATTGTATATGTAAGATATTGAGATGTTGGGTTGGTTCTCTCCGTTGTTGGGGTTTTGTTTTGTTTTTCTCCTGGTGGTTGAGAAGCTAGCGTTTTAAACTTTACAGCTGAATAGTGACTTAAGCAGTTGTTAATATTAAAACATGTTTGGGTTTTTCATCCTCTTGGGCAAAGGACTAGTTTTATTTAATTACCCAAGTTTATGGTTAGGCAGTAGAGTATTGAGTGCCAACTTAGCTGAGTAGATTATCACAATGTGTTGGCCACCCCATTGCTTCCCCTTTACCTTTACTGCTCGTCGCGTTTTAGCAGTGTACTTATAGTGACATATACTGTGCATCGCTTCTTCTTCTGCTTCCTGTTCTGACTGTCTTCACTGCGCTGGACCCGACCAGAGCTTGTGGTCGTTGCCTCGATGACAAGTCCCTGAAGACGTGGGGTCTTCAAAGTCCGCCGTGCGACGTGAGGAGCTGTGGTCCTGCGGTGGTTTCTTGGAAGTGACAGGACTTGGTGCCTGTCATCTTTTGCCTCTTCCCCTACGTTGAGTGGGCCCCACTTCTTCAAAAACCGTAAGACTGTTACTATTTCAACTACACTGGAACTCCAAGGGCTGCCTTCGTCTGCTAGAGAATGGGCTGGGGCGGAGGTAATGTAGGGGGTGGTCATTCAGGACATTACGTGTTTTTGCTTTGTTGGCACTTTATACTTAAACATTATTGTGTATTGGGACTCTTACTGTCTACTTGACTTTTGTAGTGAAATTGGAATCGTGAGGCCCCCGCGCCTGGACAGATAGAATAGTTTCCGTGGAGACAACGAAGAGACTGAAGTTAAAGTTATTGGGTTTTTTTAATAATAGTAAACTAGTAGCTGGTAGGCTTTTCCGATTTGACAGATCTTGACCCTCGAGTCATGCGTGGTTAGTGTTTTCCTTTTAGTGGAGTTTGTTTGTCACTCATTGATTTTGTGATGTTTGGGGCTTTGCGCCTTCGCTTTTCTTTTGTGATGTTTGAGGTGGTGTTGCCTTTTCTCTAAAAGGGTGAAGTCCAGTGCATTCTGTCTGACTGACAGAGTTGTTTGGGAGTAAGTAAAAATCAGCTAGGTTTCGCTAGTGGGCCTTTTTGCCCTTGTTGAAGCCCTTGTGCTTAAATATGTTTTTTTCTAATTAACATGATGTAAATCGTGGCAGGTGAATGTAAAAGGGGAGAATATTTCCAGGTAGTGTTTAACTGGTTTTCTCCTCGTTGGTGTAGTTGCATTTTTTATCAAGAATGTTTTTTTTTTGAAACAAAGATTTCCCTGTCTTAGGCTGTAGATTGGTTTGTCTCCCTTGGGCTGGGAGCTGGGAAACTGGACTTTAGCATATTGTGTGTGTGTGGGGGGGGGGGGGGTAGTTTTTTTTAGGGAATTTATTTATTCATTAATTATTTAATTAATGTTAAGCATTTTGTAGTAATTAATATTGTCTTGAATTGTTCTGTTCTTTTTGTAAATAAAAAAATAGTTTTCGTTCGTACTCCAGTTTGTTAACGTCTTAGAGATAGGGTGTGGAGTGTTGGGTGAATGGTTTGGTTTCTGTTGTCGTGAACTGTCCCCCACGTGACACCTTGTTAATGTCTTAGAGATAGGGTGTGGAGTGTTGGGTGAATGGTTTGGTTTCTGTTGTCGTAAACTCGTCCC
Organism: Phymorhynchus buccinoides; assembly: GCA_017654935.2. Classification (NCBI taxonomy): domain Eukaryota; kingdom Metazoa; phylum Mollusca; class Gastropoda; order Neogastropoda; family Raphitomidae; genus Phymorhynchus; species Phymorhynchus buccinoides. The sequence goes on along the minus strand of CM065698.1, from coordinate 43,082,322 downwards.
CCACGTGACAACTTATTAACGTCTTAGAGATAGGGTGTGGAGTGTTGGGTGAATGGTTTGGTTTCTGTTGTCGTGAACTCGTCCCCCACGTGACAGTCGGTTGGTTTCTGTTGTCGTGAACTCGTCCCCCACGTGACAGTCGGTTGGTTTATGTTGTCGTGAACTCGTCCCCCACGTGACAGTCGGTTGGTTTCTGTTGTCGTGAACTCGTCCCCCACGTGACAGTCGGTTGGTTTCTGTTTTGCTTGTTCTTCTTACTGATATTGATGCTCTGTCTACACTGTCATTGTTATATTAATGTGGCACTGTAGTTGTAGTAGTGGTAGTGGTAGTAGTAGTAGTAGTAGTAGTAGTGGTGGTGGTGGTAGTAGTAGTAGTAGTAGTAGTAGTAGTAGTAGTAGTAGTAGTAGTAGTAGTAGTAGTAGTAGTAGTGGTGGTGTGATGGCGATGGTGGTGATGGGGGTAGTAGAAGTAATAGTAGTAGGAGTAGTAATCATGGTAGTAAATTGTTGTGAAATAAGTGTTTTTCATGTATTTATTTCTTTGCTAGTTTATTCAGTCGGTTGGTTTTCTGTTTTCCTTGTTTTTATTTGTTGATGTTGGGATGCTCTGCCTACCATTTTCGTTTATAGTATTAGTTATGTATTGCATGCTTAGGACCAAGGACAGAATGAAAGACTAGACCCAGCCTAAATTCGTATCGTTGTATAATAAAGTATTTGAATCTCTCTCTCTCTCTCTCTCTCTCTCTCTCTCTCTCTCTCTCTCTCTCTCTCTCTCTCTCTCTCTCTCTCTCTCTCTCTCTCTCTCTCTCGCAAAACAACTCGTGAACCGTTTCTTATTGATTCAAGACTTACACATGTACTTGCATAAGTAGCGATTTTTGGATTAAGAATCCAACATTTAAGACATGTATACTATGGTTCAACTGGTGATTCTTGTAATGATAATAATGTAACTATGCACAAAGCACCAGCGCCGACAAATACACCCAAAAGGCAGCAGTACTACTATTGCCTACTTCTGAATTGACAAGGCTCCAACATCCAGTGTTTTTCCTGCATTGTGACGCTTTAACCTACAACGACAACTGTGATATATGTTTAGAAAAGCCTGTCTTAAAAACGAAATGCTTGAATATACTAACACAATGAATGTAAGCACATCCAGGTCCCTTCCAGAAAACTGTATGCTTTTGAAATCGTCCAATGCAACCCCATGGAATAACCCAGAAGACCTTGTTTCTTACGCTACGAAACGGCTCTTTCACGGGATAGTCAACGCCTATATCCTAACTCCATTATTTGTCTTCTGTGTTCCTTTGAATATCATCAACATGATACTCTTCTGGAAGCTGGGGATCAAAGGGAGAATCAACCTGTGCTTGTTTTGTTTGTCGCTGGCAGATGTTTGTAGCGTCACGGTTCTTTTTATGTTGTATCAGGACACGATACGCTCAAGTTTCACGAACACACCTGAAGTGCTACACGTTTCCAAATACATTATAAAATACAAGGTTCTTTCTTTGGCTTCCTTTATTTATATTTCTGGTTTTATGTCCACTTTGATCGCCATGGAAAGATGTCTTTGTGTGGTCAGTCCGCTGAAAGCCCAGATAATGTTAAGAACGAGAACAACAGCCATCATCATTGCTGCCGGTTTTGTTGTCATATATGGTCTATGTTTTGTTATCATCATGAAGTATCAAATCGTATGCATGTACAACCCTCAAACTGACTACGTAAGTTACGGACACTATCCGAGTCAGTTTTACTTAAATAACAAAACGTTTGTGGATGGGTTAGATGGAATTTTATGTGGAATGTTACTACCAGGAAGTTTTGTGCTTGGTGTGTCGATTTCAACGGCGATTACTGTAGTCAAATTGCGTTCAATGAATGTTTGGCGGGAAAAGTCCTCAGCAAACAATTCTAGTAGAAAACACATCAAAGATGTGGCATTGACGCGTATGTTGATCGGAATTAACGTTCTCTTTTTAATCTGCACGGTTCCTGCCTTGGTTTTCAGGACGCTGCTTCCTTTCATTCCTGATCTCAGTATAAATGGAAAATACCGCAATACCTTTTATCTCTTGATGAATGTGCAGCAGCTTCTCTCTTACCTAAATTCATCCTTCAACTTCTTTATTTACTATTTCTTCGGGACCAAGTTTCGTAACACTTTGAACAGTATGTTCCGGTGCATCAGACGTCCAGTAAAGACCAAACATCCAAACGAGTGAACATCTGAAAAGATGTGCTTAAAGCAAAGCTATGAACCGAATTACGAGAAAAAAAACTGTTTTTAATAAAGCATGCATGTGTTGTCTTTTTGTAAGTTCTACAAGTAGTTCTTTTTCAAGCTCAGAATTATTTAATATTGTACAAATCATAGTCATAAAATAACGTCACATTTCTTAGCTACAGACCAAAAGATAGACAAAGACTAGGGAATGGGATTTCAGCATTACATAGTCACTACATTCTATTGTAGGTATTCGAATTTCCAAAAACATAGTGTTGGCAACTACTTGAGACTATAAATGACCACTGGGACCAGTTAAGGCACAAAAAACACTCAATTCGAGGCTGGTAGATTGAGGTCCCTTTTATTGGAAACAAGACAAACGTTTCTGGCCATAAGCCCGTCTTCAGTGTGGCGACGACAAGAAGGTAGCAAAATAGGAAAGAAAAACTGAGTAGAAAAGTCACACACAAAAAGGAGAGAGACTGAATACAATTCATAATAACCATGGAAAAAAGGAGAGCCTACAAATGGCAAAGTTGAAATACTGAGTATGTGTTAACTCTGTAGAATATGATAAACACAAACACACACACACACACACACGCATGCATTCACGTACACACCACACACACACACACACACACCACACACACACACACACACACACACACACACACACACACACACACACACACATCACACACGTACACACAGTGAATAAACATTTTGTTCGTGATTTGAACATCACGTTGCATGGCATATGCATACTATTTATAAACAAATCTAAGTTAGAAAAGTAAAGTGACATAAATACTTATGCACACAGACATATGCAAACACAGGTACACACACCCACACCCACATGCACATACACCCACACATGTGCACATATGCACACGGGTGTGCACGCATTCATACACACAAATACTTATATATTAACAATATGTACATTTCCAAACATGACTAATCAATATAAACTGAAGTTTGTTAAACATAGATCGCTATTCGATGTTCATTTGTAAATATATGGATTGCTAACAGTGTAATTTGAATTTTGAACCTTAAAATTCATAACTGAAGTTTTTCGACAATTTAGAGTTTCTAGGTCGTAGAAAAATGGGCCTGCCAAGCTTGGAACTTTGAACAATGCACTCCGTATTATTATATGGAATAACTACAACATTAGCAACAATCCAAGGTAGAATCGAACCAAAGTATAGAATCTCCACAAAGCATGGCAATGGGTTGGAATGAAATTAGATAAACAATGACAGTATCCCTGGATTTCTAGATGCAAACGCAATAACAGCTTAGTCATTTCTGTGCAACAGAACGCGTTCTGTCAATAGGACCAAGACCCTAACAAACCCGACAACAACCCATCAAACAGTCTACATGGCGGAGCCAGGTCTGGAGGCGAGGTAAGCCTAGAACGTGCTGTCTCCCTCCACGTTCTTCTTCATCTTCTGGATCTCGGGGAGGCCGTCCAGGAACATAGGGTTCTGCTTCAGCAGACTGTAGGTGGTGTCCTGCACTCTAAGGTCCACCAAGGTCAATCAATCAATCAATCAATCAATCGATCGATCAAATCATTTATTGTCCTTTTAGAACAGTGCATAAAAGCAAATTTTGCTGCTGTCACTAGACAAGTACAAAGATGATCACGACACAAAGCATTATATTGCATTAAATTAGTCATTATAAACATGTTAATGATATACATTATAAACATTATATTAATTATTAAGACTAAATGATCTTAAGGGTCAGCCCTTTTCCCACAAAGCATCCAGTGCCAGGCTCATTCAGCGGTTTCTCGAAGAATCCCAGGAACTTGGAGATGGTCTTGGTGATCACTTCCTCGCCCGCTGTCTTCTTTTTTCTTTCATGTTTCTCGAAGTGCACTTTGGCCTTGACTTCTAGCAGTGACCCCACGAGGCAGGTGACCCATCCACTCTCATGGCGTCCACTGGAGTCTTTCTCGTCATGCCGCATTCTTTGGCCATGAAGGAGGCAACGACTTTGCTCTCTCTGTACGTCTTTCCATTGTACTCGATGTAAGGCATCTGCCCGTAAGGAGCCTTGTCTTTCTGCGTTGCCCATTCTTCCTCAGTCAAATGCACATAATTGAGCTCTTTCCCTGCAGCGGCGAAACACAACCTGATAGGCTCTGCTTGCCCACGAGCAGGTATACAAGTATGTAGCAAGACAGGACCAGGACATTGATTTTGCTTTCTTTATATGCTAATTAGTTGAAATATCAGTGCAGACTTTTGGTTGCTTCAATTTTGAGTCAATACCTGATTGCAAAGGTCTCTCTCTCCCTCTCTCCTCTCTCTCTCTCTTGCTCTCTCTCTCTCTCTCTCTCTCTCTCTCTCTCTCTCTCTCTCTCTCTCTCTCTCTTCTCTCTGTCACTCTCTCTCATTTCTTTTTCTTGGCTCAGCCGTTCAATGCGTTCACTTGTTTAAACAAAATGTGCATGGAGCTTTCAACATTGCAAGTAAATCTTATGAATCATTGTCACATTCAGATAGCATGAGAAAGAACAATAATTGAATACAATAAAGCGAGGCTTACCTCGTAAGGTGATGCTGTTTGTAGATTCTTGCGAAGCAGTAATAACTGGAACGAGTGTACAGGAGATATTGCATCCAGGCCAACCAGTATTGAAAGCTGCTGCGAAGGAACACTGCATCCCATAGTCCATCATGTTTGGGTTTGTCATTACCATATTCCTGGTAAGGGGCACCCACAGATGTCAAGCATTTGACGACAACTTCCCCCACATTGTGTAATGAAGGCCCCTATCTTGGGGTTTACCTGATGGACTATGTCAAGAAACACACAAATGATCCACCATTATGGTTGTCCCTTCGCCTGATGTGCTTTATTTGCTGTGTTCTGTGTTTGCACGTTGTGCACTGTGTCTTGGGTGGGTGACAGTTATTGTTCTTGGCAGGTAGTGCCTTCTTTCTATTAACATTCGAAGAAGGGTTGGGCCTGTACACTCGTTCCAGTTATTACTGCTTCGCAAGAATCTACAAACAGCAACACCTTACGAGGTAAGCCTCGCTTTATTGTATTCAATCCTGCTCAGCAGCATAATGGGAAAACTATACTGGTACAGGAGATG
>CM065698.1:43066878-43076442 GCA_017654935.2 Phymorhynchus buccinoides | reverse complement strand
CAGTCGTAAGTCCTTCATTTACACAGCAAAACACCAATGCATGGTCAATATGGGAATATGCAACTCTCTGTATGGCTAATCTATGATATTAGAATGTTAATTAAAACAGCAGCATGTTAGAGAGAGCACATATAACCCAAGTGGGTAAACCCAACTATTGGCTGTTTCTCGTTTAAAGCACTCCCCATTGAATGATTGCTGCACAAGAGAGAAAAATGATGGATCACATGCGTGATTGTGTCCAGGTTAGTTATGGTACAGCACCACAGCTACACATAATTTTTTTTGGGGGAAGCTTTTTCTGCAAAAATATGACTGAATACAACTCGCATTCCTGAAGACAACAATGCGGAAACTGACCTGTGCATGATGCATCAATACAGAGTAAAACCTTGACTGTGTCATTTAAGCTAGGGCTATCACAGTCCACTATTATTAAAAGGGTTGCCCCAAGAACCCATCATGTATGACAACCTGTCTATACTTTTGATTTAGAAAAACACACAAAAAAACAACAACAACTAACATGATTCTTACACACTGGGGTCGTATCCTGACTTTAATCTCAATGTTATCTTCGCCACTTCAACACAACTGTTGAGTAACTAAAGGCGAAGAGGTCATTACAAACAATTATGAAAGACTTAAGCCATATAAGGCCAAGCATTATGGTAAGGACCTAATCATGCCAATCAGTTACTGGACCTGTATGGTTGTAAAATTAAAATTAAAAAAGGGGGAATGAAAGACAAAAGAGAGAGACAAGAAAAGAAAACATATTCGTTTAGATATGTACAAGCTAACGGAAAACGGTGAAGAAGAGAGAAGCTCTGTTATTGTAACCTCTGGAATGCTGTTGCATGAGGGATATTTATGGCAACTGAGGAATTTGAAGAGGAACGGAGCTGCTGCACCAAGCATAGCCCCTCTCTCCCTCTCTCCCTCTGTGTCTCTCTCTCTCATCCATGCTCTCTCTCCCTTTCTTTCTCACGCTGCCGTCTGACAGGCGGGGTATCGGTTTCCAACCGGCTTGACCTCTCTGGCCTTGGCTAAAATTTCAATACACATATGGTGAATAGCGTTTCCCTAATGCGTGGGGCGCATTCAGTTGTGAATTAACAATACATCGTAGCAGCTGTTCCACTGCCCACCATAGGGCGACGTTTGGAAGTGATGAAATTGGAACTGATTGTTAGCAGATAATGGTCAGTACCAGACACTCTCTGTGTGCAAATATAACGCAACTGTAACAGTGTTACATGCTGTGAAGCATGGGGCGTTTTCCTATCACAATAATTCACACTAGAAATAGCCCAGCTTCATTGCACAGCTCTGATGCTTGACGTGAGATGCGAATTTCACACGAATATTTGAACCGAACACTCTGTTCTTGGAAACACAGAAACATGCGCCTATGCATGCTATGACCGTTGTAGCTTTATGCTGCTTCGAGAACACTGGCTCTCACATCTCCTGTACAGTATAGTTCCAGTTATGCTGCTGAGCAAGAATTGAATACAATAAAGCGAGGCTTACCTCGTAAGGTGATGCTGTTTGTAGATTCTTGCGAAGCAGTAATAACTGGAACGAGTGTACAGGCCCAACCCTTTTTCGAATGTTAATAGAAAGAAGGCACTACCTGCCAAGAACAATAACTGTCACCCACCCAAGACACAGTGCACAACGTGCAAACACAGAACACAGCAAATAAAGCACATCAGGCGAAGGGACAACCATAATGGTGGATTATTTGTGTGTTACTTGACATAGTCCATCAGGTAGACCCCCAAAACAGGGGCCTTCATTACACAATGCGGGGGAAGTCGTCAAATGCTTGACATCTGTTGTGCCCCTTACCAGGAATATGGTAATGACAAACCCAAACATGATGGACTATGGGATGCAGTGTTCCTTCGCAGCAGCTTTCAATACTGGTTGGCCTGGCTGCAATATCTCCTGTACACTCGTTCCAGTTATTACTGCTTCGCAAGAATCTACAAACAGCATCACCTTACGAAGTAAGCCTCGCTTTATTGTATTCAATTATTGTTCTTTCTCATGCTATCTGAATGTGACAATGATTCATAAGATTTACTTGCAATGTTGAAAGCTCCATGCACATTTTGTTTAAACAAGTGAACGCATTGAACGGCTGAGCCAAGAAAATAATGAGAGAGAGTGACAGAGAGAGAGAGAGAGAGAGAGAGAGAGAGAGAGAGAGAGAGAGAGAGAGAGAGAGAGAGAGAGCAAGAGAGAGAGAGAGAGGGAGAGAGGGAGAGAGAGAACCTTTGCAATCAGGTATTGACTCAAAATTGAAGCAACCAAAAGTCTGCACTGATATTTCAACTAATTAGCATATAAAGAAAGCAAAATCAATGTCCTGGTCCTGTCTTGCTACATACTTGTATACCTGCTCGTGGGCAAGCAGAGCCTATCAGGTTGTGTTTCGCCGCTGCAGGGAAAGAGCTCAATTATGTGCATTTGACTGAGGAAGAATGGGCAACGCAGAAAGACAAGGCTCCTTACGGGCAGATGCCTTACATCGAGTACAATGGAAAGACGTACAGAGAGAGCAAAGTCGTTGCCTCCTTCATGGCCAAAGAATGCGGCATGACGAGAAAGACTCCAGTGGACGCCATGAGAGTGGATGGGTCACCTGCCTCGTGGGGTCACTGCTAGAAGTCAAGGCCAAAGTGCACTTCGAGAAACATGAAAGAAAAAAGAAGACAGCGGGCGAGGAAGTGATCACCAAGACCATCTCCAAGTTCCTGGGATTCTTCGAGAAACCGCTGAATGAGCCTGGCACTGGATGCTTTGTGGGAAAAGGGCTGACCCTTAAGATCATTTAGTCTTAATAATTAATATAATGTTTATAATGTATATCATTAACATGTTTATAATGACTAATTTAATGCAATATAATGCTTTGTGTCGTGATCATCTTTGTACTTGTCTAGTGACAGCAGCAAAATTTGCTTTTATGCACTGTTCTAAAAGGACAATAAATGATTTGATCGATCGATTGATTGATTGATTGATTGATTGACCTTGGTGGACCTTAGAGTGCAGGACACCACCTACAGTCTGCTGAAGCAGAACCCTATGTTCCTGGACGGCCTCCCCGAGATCCAGAAGATGAAGAAGAACGTGGAGGGAGACAGCACGTTCTAGGCTTACCTCGCCTCCAGACCTGGCTCCGCCATGTAGACTGTTTGATGGGTTGTTGTCGGGTTTGTTAGGGTCTTGGTCCTATTGACAGAACGCGTTCTGTTGCACAGAAATGACTAAGCTGTTATTGCGTTTGCATCTAGAAATCCAGGGATACTGTCATTGTTTATCTAATTTCATTCCAACCCATTGCCATGCTTTGTGGAGATTCTATACTTTGGTTCGATTCTACCTTGGATTGTTGCTAATGTTGTAGTTATTCCATATAATAATACGGAGTGCATTGTTCAAAGTTCCAAGCTTGGCAGGCCCATTTTTCTACGACCTAGAAACTCTAAATTGTCGAAAAACTTCAGTTATGAATTTTAAGGTTCAAAATTCAAATTACACTGTTAGCAATCCATATATTTACAAATGAACATCGAATAGCGATCTATGTTTAACAAACTTCAGTTTATATTGATTAGTCATGTTTGGAAATGTACATATTGTTAATATATAAGTATTTGTGTGTATGAATGCGTGCACACCCGTGTGCATATGTGCACATGTGTGGGTGTATGTGCATGTGGGTGTGGGTGTGTGTACCTGTGTTTGCATATGTCTGTGTGCATAAGTATTTATGTCACTTTACTTTTCTAACTTAGATTTGTTTATAAATAGTATGCATATGCCATGCAACGTGATGTTCAAATCACGAACAAAATGTTTATTCACTGTGTGTACGTGTGTGATGTGTGTGTGTGTGTGTGTGTGTGTGTGTGTGTGTGTGTGTGTGTGTGTGTGTGTGTGTGTGTGTGTGTGTGTGTACGTGCATGCATGCGTGTGTGCGGTTGTGTGTGTTTTGTGTTTATCATATTCTACAGAGTTAACACATACTCAGTATTTCAACTTTGCCATTTGTAGGCTCTCCTTTTTTCCATGGTTATTATGAATTGTATTCAGTCTCTCTCCTTTTTGTGTGTGACTTTTCTACTCAGGTTTTCTTTCCTATTTTGCTACCTTCTTGTCATCGCCACACTGAAGACGGGCTTATGGCCAGAAACGTTTGTCTTGTTTCCAATAAAAGGGACCTCAATCTACCAGCCTCGAATTGAGTGTTTTTTGTGCCTTAACTGGTCCCAGTGGTCATTTATAGTCTCAAGTAGTTGCCAACACTATGTTTTTGGAAATTCGAATACCTACAATAGAATGTAGTGACTATGTAATGCTGAAATCCCATTCCCTAGTCTTTGTCTATCTTTTGGTCTGTAGCTAAGAAATGTGACGTTATTTTATGACTATGATTTGTACAATATTAAATAATTCTGAGCTTGAAAAAGAACTACTTGTAGAACTTACAAAAAGACAACACATGCATGCTTTATTAAAAACAGTTTTTTTTCTCGTAATTCGGTTCATAGCTTTGCTTTAAGCACATCTTTTCAGATGTTCACTCGTTTGGATGTTTGGTCTTTACTGGACGTCTGATGCACCGGAACATACTGTTCAAAGTGTTACGAAACTTGGTCCCGAAGAAATAGTAAATAAAGAAGTTGAAGGATGAATTTAGGTAAGAGAGAAGCTGCTGCACATTCATCAAGAGATAAAAGGTATTGCGGTATTTTCCATTTATACTGAGATCAGGAATGAAAGGAAGCAGCGTCCTGAAAACCAAGGCAGGAACCGTGCAGATTAAAAAGAGAACGTTAATTCCGATCAACATACGCGTCAATGCCACATCTTTGATGTGTTTTCTACTAGAATTGTTTGCTGAGGACTTTTCCCGCCAAACATTCATTGAACGCAATTTGACTACAGTAATCGCCGTTGAAATCGACACACCAAGCACAAAACTTCCTGGTAGTAACATTCCACATAAAATTCCATCTAACCCATCCACAAACGTTTTGTTATTTAAGTAAAACTGACTCGGATAGTGTCCGTAACTTACGTAGTCAGTTTGAGGGTTGTACATGCATACGATTTGATACTTCATGATGATAACAAAACATAGACCATATATGACAACAAAACCGGCAGCAATGATGATGGCTGTTGTTCTCGTTCTTAACATTATCTGGGCTTTCAGCGGACTGACCACACAAAGACATCTTTCCATGGCGATCAAAGTGGACATAAAACCAGAAATATAAATAAAGGAAGCCAAAGAAAGAACCTTGTATTTTATAATGTATTTGGAAACGTGTAGCACTTCAGGTGTGTTCGTGAAACTTGAGCGTATCGTGTCCTGATACAACATAAAAAGAACCGTGACGCTACAAACATCTGCCAGCGACAAACAAAACAAGCACAGGTTGATTCTCCCTTTGATCCCCAGCTTCCAGAAGAGTATCATGTTGATGATATTCAAAGGAACACAGAAGACAAATAATGGAGTTAGGATATAGGCGTTGACTATCCCGTGAAAGAGCCGTTTCGTAGCGTAAGAAACAAGGTCTTCTGGGTTATTCCATGGGGTTGCATTGGACGATTTCAAAAGCATACAGTTTTCTGGAAGGGACCTGGATGTGCTTACATTCATTGTGTTAGTATATTCAAGCATTTCGTTTTTAAGACAGGCTTTTCTAAACATATATCACAGTTGTCGTTGTAGGTTAAAGCGTCACAATGCAGGAAAAACACTGGATGTTGGAGCCTTGTCAATTCAGAAGTAGGCAATAGTAGTACTGCTGCCTTTTGGGTGTATTTGTCGGCGCTGGTGCTTTGTGCATAGTTACATTATTATCATTACAAGAATCACCAGTTGAACCATAGTATACATGTCTTAAATGTTGGATTCTTAATCCAAAAATCGCTACTTATGCAAGTACATGTGTAAGTCTTGAATCAATAAGAAACGGTTCACGAGTTGTTTGCGAGAGAGAGAGAGAGAGAGAGAGAGAGAGAGAGAGAGAGAGAGAGAGAGAGAGAGAGAGAGAGAGAGAGAGAGAGAGAGAGAGAGAGAGAGATTCAAATACTTTATTTATACAACGATACGAATTTAGGCTGGGTCTCGTCTTTTCATTCTGTCCTTGGTCCTAAGCATGCAATACATAACTAATACTATAAACGAAAATGGTAGGCAGAGCATCAACATCAACAATAAAAACAAGGAAAACAGAAAACCAACCGACTGAATAAACTAGCAAAGAAATAAATACATGAAAAACACTTATTTCACAACAATTTACTACCATGATTACTACTCCTACTACTATTACTTCTACTACCCCCATCACCACCATCGCCATCACACCACCACTACTACTACTACTACTACTACTACTACTACTACTACTACTACTACTACTACTACTACTACTACTACTACTACCACCACCACCACTACTACTACTACTACTACTACTACCACTACCACTACCACTACAACTACAGTGCCACATTAATATAACAATGACAGTGTAGACAGAGCATCAATATCAGTAAGAAGAACAAGCAAAACAGAAACCAACCGACTGTCACGTGGGGGACGAGTTCACGACAACAGAAACCAACCGACTGTCACGTGGGGGACGAGTTCACGACAACATAAACCAACCGACTGTCACGTGGGGGACGAGTTCACGACAACAGAAACCAACCGACTGTCACGTGGGGGACGAGTTCACGACAACAGAAACCAAACCATTCACCCAACACTCCACACCCTATCTCTAAGACGTTAATAAGTTGTCACGTGGGGGACGAGTTTACGACAACAGAAACCAAACCATTCACCCAACACTCCACACCCTATCTCTAAGACATTAACAAGGTGTCACGTGGGGGACAGTTCACGACAACAGAAACCAAACCATTCACCCAACACTCCACACCCTATCTCTAAGACGTTAACAAACTGGAGTACGAACGAAAACTATTTTTTTATTTACAAAAAGAACAGAACAATTCAAGACAATATTAATTACTACAAAATGCTTAACATTAATTAAATAATTAATGAATAAATAAATTCCCTAAAAAAAACTACCCCCGCCCCCCCCCCACACAACACACAATATGCTAAGTCCAGTTTCCCAGCTCCCCAGGCCCAAGGGAGACAACCAATCTACAGCCTAAGACAGGAAATCTTTTGCTTTAAAAAAAAATGCTTGTTCAAAAATGCAACTACATCAACGAGGAGAAAACCAGTTAAACACTACCTGGAAATATTCTCCCCTTTTACATTCACCTGCCACGATTTACATCATGTTAATTAGAAAAAAACATATTTAAGCACAAGGGCTTCAACAAGGGCAAAAAGGCCCACTAGCGAAACCTAGCTGATTTTTACTTACTCCCAAACAACTCTGTCAGTCAGACAGAATGCACTGGACTTCACCCTTTTAGAGAAAAGGCAACACCACCTCAAACATCACAAAAGAAAAGCGAAGGCGCAAAGCCCCAAACATCACAAAATCAATGAGTGACAAACAAACTCCACTAAAAGGAAAACACTAACCACGCATGACTCGAGGGTCAAGATCTGTCAAATCGGAAAAGCCTACCAGCTACTAGTTTACTATTATTAAAAAAACCCAATAACTTTAACTTCAGTCTCTTCGTTGTCTCCACGGAAACTATTCTATCTGTCCAGGCGCGGGGGCCTCACGATTCCAATTTCACTACAAAAGTCAAGTAGACAGTAAGAGTCCCAATACACAATAATGTTTAAGTATAAAGTGCCAACAAAGCAAAAACACGTAATGTCCTGAATGACCACCCCCTACATTACCTCCGCCCCAGCCCATTCTCTAGCAGACGAAGGCAGCCCTTGGAGTTCCAGTGTAGTTGAAATAGTAACAGTCTTACGGTTTTTGAAGAAGTGGGGCCCACTCAACGTAGGGGAAGAGGCAAAAGATGACAGGCACCAAGTCCTGTCACTTCCAAGAAACCACCGCAGGACCACAGCTCCTCACGTCGCACGGCGGACTTTGAAGACCCCACGTCTTCAGGGACTTGTCATCGAGGCAACGACCACAAGCTCTGGTCGGGTCCAGCGCAGTGAAGACAGTCAGAACAGGAAGCAGAAGAAGAAGCGATGCACAGTATATGTCACTATAAGTACACTGCTAAAACGCGACGAGCAGTAAAGGTAAAGGGGAAGCAATGGGGTGGCCAACACATTGTGAGAATCTACTCAGCTAAGTTGGCACTCAATACTCTACTGCCTAACCATAAACTTGGGCAATTAAATACAACTAGTCCTTTACCCAAGAAGATGAAAAACCCAAACAGGTTGTAATATTAACTGCTGCTTAAGTCACTATTCAGCTGAAAAGTGAAAAACGCTAGCTCCTCAACCACCAGGAGAAAAACAAAACAAAACCCCAACAACGGAGAGAACCAACCCAACATCTCAATATCTTACATATACAATTTTACAGTGACGAATATTACACCTTAATCAATTTCCCACCACCCATTAATTATAAATGAGTTGATAAGAACAAAGTACAATGCCTACAAAGTATTTAGAACAATCCAGGCTAAAATGGGAAGCACTTGAATCTTGCCCAAACACCCAGCAGTCTTGGAAACAATACTAAGTTTAGATTACATGCACAGAACAAGGACTGCAGAACTTCACAGTAGGCAACATTCTGGAGGTAGTAAACAACTACAATACATTCCTGAGAATAAAAACACTTATTCAGACAACCGAACAAACCTTTTGTTCAAGTTTCGTATTGTCTGCAAAGAAGCAACACTGAGGGGAGAGGAGAGACAGAAGTGACAAGGCGCACCACTAAAGGTAGAACCTAGCCCCTTCCCTAGCCAACAAAACGCCCGAACAAAAATAAAACAAGGGGAAAACACTTTATTCAAAGTTATAATATTTGACTCGGAAACAAACCTTTTTACACTTCAGCCTAAGAATAACATTTGATGAAGGAAACATTTTAAATAATGGAAAAATAGTAGAATTAAAACTCTAGGGAGAAAATAAATGGAAAAAGTGGGGAACTTTTTAACAGGGGAAATGGCCAGAATGAAAATATGGACTAAAACTTGAACCCGATACAAAGATTCTAAAAGGGTAAGATGGACTACTTAAGAGTTACAGCGAACCGGGCTGATAGAGTTATCGTTTAATAGGGGTAGTTATAGAATGAGAGAATTTGGAGCACCTCAGTACAAGGCGAGCAGCATTGTTTTGAATTTTTTAAAAGTTTATCGAGAACAGTTTGTGGGCAGCCAGCAAGAAGGGAATTACAGTAATCTAGTCTGGAGAGCACGAAGGCAGATATGAGAGTTTGGGTAGCTTCCTCGGAAAGAAGATGTCTTAACAGATCCAATGCGCCGAAGTTCTAAGTAACAAGCACGACAGACAGAGGACATCTGGTTTTGGAAGGAGATAGTCTGATCAAGTGTGACGCCAAGATTGCGTACAGTGGTAGAAGTGTGAATAAG
>CM065698.1:43051878-43061878 GCA_017654935.2 Phymorhynchus buccinoides | reverse complement strand
TATGAAATGCTAGTCACTCTAGATTCACAAGGTAAAGATTGTTGGGCAAGTAAAATCAGGGAAATTTTATGTGAAACAGGATTTGCTTTGGTATGGCTCTACCAATCTGTTGGCAATCCCACTATCTTTCTTAAGCAATTTAAACAAAGGCTAATTGACATGTTTGTTCAAGAGTGGTCCGGTGCCATCAGAGATAGAGATAGATATGTGTCTTATAGGAGTTTCAAAACTATTTTTGAAAAAGAGCAATATTTTTCTTTTGTCGACACATACTGCTTTCGTGTTACTTTGTCACATTTACGTTTTGGTGTTCTCCCATTGAACAATAATATGCACAGATATAGTCAGAATGTTTCAGACCGTACATGTCCTGTCTGTGTGTCAAAAATAGAAAACGAAGACCACTTTATTTTCAAATGTCCTTTATATACTGACCTAAGGCAGAAGCTTTTACACAAGTTCTCTCCACTGTCACTACATTCACTCCTTCAGGCAAACTCAATGACGAAATCCCAGCTATTATCTAAGTTTATTTTCCATGCCTTGAATGTGAGGAAAAGGTGCCTCTCTGGTAAACAATTAAGTGATGATGAATGAAAGGTTACTACGCGTTTAACATTAGACATGAAATTATGTTTATCTGTTTTATTTGTATTGACCAAAATGCAAATATTTATATGATTATATACTATATTTTCTCTTTATTCCATCATTTTGCAATGTCCCATATGTAAACCACTAGTTTGCTTAATAAGGATAAAATTCCTCGTGTTACATGCACCTGAGAGTGTTATTATGATTGTCTCACTGCTTTCATCTTTGTTATCTTCGAATTTTGTGGCTTTACACAAGCCATTCTTCCATGTTTAGGTTTTGGGGTTATGACAGTACCACTTGATGTCATCTATTGCTTAACTTTGGAAATGACGATAAGGTAAAATGGTAAGTTTATGGTATGTCTTCCAGTATTATTTTGCTTGATGCTAAGGCTGTCCGCGGATTATTCATATACTGAAGTACTAACGTCAGGTTGACTGTGTTCTCGTTCTCTCTGTTTGAACAAGCTTAGTCGTTAACATTTATTGTCGCAAACTTGTATCAAATATTCTAATGTAAATGTATTATGATAGTTTATTTTTTTCCTTTGCCTTTTTCATTCATCACCCATGTCTGCCCCCACCCCACCCTCTTTCCCACCCTTCCCCATGTTCCACTTCATTTTCGTGTTTGTATAATGGCCTATGGCTGATGTACATTAAACACTCACACTCAGACTCAGACTCAGACTCAGACTCTCTCACTATTCTGGTTTCTCTTGTCATATACTTGAGGATGGTACCACAAGAGTTCCAACCCCAAGCAGAGACGATATCGAAAGCTGGCAAGCTCTCCTTCTCAGGTTTGACCCACACCAAGATCAGTCCAGAACAAATGGAGTCACAACACAAAACATCACTTTTATTTCGAAAACACAAAACAAATACAAATGAAGGTAATGGGTCAAGAGCGGGCCTACCTACAACTAGATAGAAGAAAAGGGAACCTAACCCTCCCTTGTCTAACAAAGATTCCCAAGTAACCAATTAAGATTCTGCCCCCCCTCCCCTTTTCCCCCTTTGCTAAACCAAAACTGTCTAATCCCTTCCGACTTAAGTCTCCCCCACCCCCCCGGGCCAGGGTAGAATAGGGTTTAAACACAGAATCAACAGGTCATGAATTCATGAAAATAAACAAGCATCACACACATCAACAACATATTACAATGGCTCAATCCCCTCTTTTTCCACAAATCACCAAATAAGCATCAGAAACCTTACCGCATGTGCACACACCCAAGGCCTTAAACTAAGGAACAACTACAACACTTTCTCTCGGCTCTTACATTCAATCTGATCTTGAGGACTCAAACATCCCTCTTCCTAAACACAGCAGGTAAAGAAAGATCGCGAGTTCACTATCACTTTCACATAGTGACTAATTACAAGGACGAGTGGAATGAAGATCTCCCACGACGCACGAAGTGTCTCTGCACGATGCTAAGGGTGTCCGACACCGAAGGGTAGACGACTGATGCTGCCCAGAACCATCTGAGCAGGGCTGGAAAGACAGCGAGTTGCGTTCTCCACGCTCAGTCCTCCAGAAGAAGGGATATTAAGAGGAAAATTGTACTGCATCTTAAAGTCTATGTATAACTCTCTGATCTCCTGCGTTAAGGTAAATGGTAAACAGTCGGCGTGCCTCAATTGTGCCTAGAGGCGTACGCCAAGGTGCCGTGGTCTCCGCCCAACACTTTTTTTCACGGTTCATAAATCAACTCGCTAATCATATTAATGATTCAGGTAAGCACGGGGTGCAGTTATTACCAGGTCTCTTAGAGCTCTTCATTCTTCTATTTGCAGATGACATCGCTTTGTTGTCCACACCACCTTCTGGTTTACAGCACCAATTAGATACTTTGAAAGATTGCTGTATAAACCTACAACTAGAAGTGAGCAAAGAAAAAACTAAAATAATGGTATTTAGAAAAGGGGGACATATTTCCAAAAATGAGTATTGGTACTTTAATAAACACAAACTTGAAGTTATTGTTATCTCGGATATATTTTCACTCCAATGCTTATGATCAAACAAGGTCATGAAGGTCTGGTTTCGCGCAAAAAAGCGCCAAATCATCGGTGTCCGAACTTTCAAAAAGTGCTAAGAAATATACAAGATAACTATTCTTTTTACGTGCTTGTTTTTGAAAGTTCAACCGATTTTGTTGTATGTGCACAGCCGACACATTCCGATTTGTGAGTAGCTCGGCGATGCTGCGAGGGGACTTTGCTACCGCTCGGCGTAGCAAACGGTGTATCTCATGGCCGGCTTTTACATTTTAATTTATCTCCTAATTCTTTTTCAAATGTTTAGTCTCTGTCTCAATCTGTGTTTTACCCTCTCTTTGTCGAATAACTATCTGTCTGTCTGTCAAATACTGTGTTTCGACTCTCTAGGTTTGGGTCCTATTTTCTGTCTTAATCAGGCCTGTCTAAATTTTAGTCTGTTATGTTTGAAAACAACAAGTCATGTCTGTCTGTATGTCTGTCTCCCTCTCTTAGTACTGTCTCTCCCTCTCTCTCTGTTCTCTCTGTCAAGGAGTCTGTGATGCTTCCCTGTTTCTGTTTCTGTCTCTCTGTCTCTCTCTAACAGATCTGTATGCTCAAGTTTGGTTTTCTGCAGTGAGAAACAAGGAAAGGTCTGTCTTCTCTCTCTTCTCTCTCTCTCAACTTTTGAAATTGAAAAATACTTCTCTCCCCCCTCTCTCTCTCCCCAACTTCTCTCTCTCTCTCTCTCTCTTATGTTTGGGCTCACTTCCTCTAAATCTCAACTCTCACAGATACAGTGAATCTCTCAGTAAATAAATCTCCCTCTCTCTCCTCCAGAATGTGATAGAAAATGAACACCACTTCCTTTTAGTATGTCCCTCGTAGAGTTAGGATCAGGAGGTACCCCAGTAACCCTTCCCCACCCTCTACAATTGCTTTGTTTGGCACTTCGGCCTCTTCTCAGACAACCGTTCTCTCTGAGGAATACTTTCCACTCTAGGAATGCCATGGTCTCTTGTCTCTACTTTGCTTCACGTCTCTCTGTCTCTGCCACTGTCTGTCTCCCTCTGAAACTCTGTCTCCTTGTCCGACTGTCTGTCAAGACAATCCATATCTGTTAGTTGCTTAAGCAGAAGAGAACAATCTACTTCTCAACTCAGTCGACAAAGTCAACTCTTAAAGAGCACCAGTTATTCCGTTATTATCGGTATTAGTAAGCCATTGGCAACGTTTACTTCTTCCTCGTGTTTGACAAGAGGGTTTAGTTCGAAAGAGAGAGAGACACGGATGGAAAAGATGAGAGAGGTCAGAATGAGAGAGGATGTGTTTGTTCATGTGAGAGATTAGTGGTTTTGATAAGAGAGACACGATGGAGAGGAGGTCTAGAGTTAGAAGGGAGAGAGA
The DNA here is from genome assembly GCA_017654935.2 of Phymorhynchus buccinoides. Lineage (NCBI taxonomy): Eukaryota > Metazoa > Mollusca > Gastropoda > Neogastropoda > Raphitomidae > Phymorhynchus > Phymorhynchus buccinoides. The sequence continues at coordinate 43,057,889 of CM065698.1, read as the reverse complement.
GATCTCCTGATTTAGAGATGAGAGAGATTTTCGCTGTCTTAAAAGCTTTAGAGAAAATAGTTTTTAGAGAGAGAGAGATTAAGTATGTAAGTGAGATGATTCGGAGATGACAGGAGCTGATAGTTTAATAATGTTGACATCTATGTCGTCTAGGCCTCTGGTAGAGAGAGAGAGAGATGAGGAGAGAGATTAAAGACTTCGCATACCGTTAAATAGAGGTAGAGAGAGAGAGGAGCGAGAATTTCTTTAGACAAACAAAAGGAGAGAAGAGAGTTAAGAGAGATTTTCCTCGGATCTAGGGTTTTGAGATAATAGTGAGAGTTAGAGGGAGAGAAATGGACGTTAGAGGGAGAGGGAGAGAGAGAGGAGAGGGAGCTCAGAGAGGGAGAGAGAGACGAGAGAGACGAGAGGGAGAGAGAGAGAGAGAGAGAGATAGAGGGAGAGGCGAGGAGGAGAGGGAGAGGGATGAGGGAGAGAGATGAGAGATTTTTTTTTTCCAGAGAGGAGAGACGAGAGAGAGAGGGAGAGACAGAGAGAGAGAGAGAGATGACGAGGGAGAGAGAGAGAGAGAGATTATAGATATTAGAGAGAAGGAGAGAGAGAGAGTGAGAGAGAGAGCGGCAGAGAGAGAGAGATAGAGAGAGGGAGAGAGAAGACGAGAGAGAGAGAGAGAGAGAGAGAGTGAGAGAGAGGGGGAGAGACGAGAGAGAACTCACAACTCAAACTCAAAACATTTTTAATGTCAGACCTCCGGCCTATATCATTGAGGGTGCACATATACACACATAATTAATGTAATAAATCAAGATGTGCCACCCCCACCCCCTACATTTCTCGGCGCGCGCCTCATTTCAATACTTGCCTTTCTTACAAAACATTAAGCTAATATTTGATTATGTTCCTCGTATCAGTTTCCAAGACTAATTATCTTTGTTGAATAATTAATCGCAACTCATGATAAAGGCCATTATCTAATAGGACCCCTCCCTCCCCCCCTATGTACTGCAGTACACCACGGCATTTGTCACAGTCCCCGGTAAGTTGTATTCACGTTGAGATAGCATGAGACCTTAAACATCATGCTAACTTAGAAGCTCTTCCAATGTCCTATAGATTTAATAGGACTTTTGGAAGAACTTCTAAGTTAGCATCATGCCCCGTGGGACGGTACACATGTCGAGATAGCATGAGACTTAGCATGATGCTAACTTAGATTTAGAAGCTCTTCCAATGTTCCTATAGGATTTAATAGGACTTTGGAAGAGCTTTTAAGTTAGCATCTGCTAAGTCTCATGCTATATCAACATGAATACCGTCCCTGTTCATTGCGTTTTTCCGTCTTGCCTTTAAAACTTCTACTATTATTGAATGCATGTGTTTAATATGTAAAGGGATGAAAATTAGTGTTAAATATAGCAAACGATAGTGGAGGTTTTACTCAATCTGCAGTAAGAAAGCCAAGAACGGAAAAAATGGAAACAACCGAGAAACAACTGGAGGAGGAGGGGGGTGGTGGGGGGAGGGGGGCGACCATCAGCTGATATAATAAGTTCATATATTTTTTTAACGCATAAAATATAAACACGGCAACATCTCTAGTTATGAATGTATTTTCATTGGCAAGAAGGCCTTTTAATTCAATGGGATAGTTGTTTCTAAATTTATTATGTTTGAAAATATGAGCTTTGTCTCTTAGCCTTTATATGTAGTGCAATGAATCAAGAAGGGCAAACTCGTTTTCTATTTGATCGCAGCATGGACAGGTTTGGGGGATTGTGACGTAAGTGTCCCGCGCCGACCCGCTTTCTTTATTTCTTATCTACAACACCCCCCCCCCCTTTCCCCGGCCCCACTTCCCCCCCCCCCCCTCCTTTTCTTTTCTCTGTCCGGCCGCCACGTTAATTGCCACCCACCATCTAAAGAATGCCGATTCCGGGATAGGTCCTTTTCAAGTTCGAATTGTCTACCCGGTCAGCACGTACCACCTACCGAGGTTATCTCCCTTCACCCCCCCCCCCCTCTTTATCTACCGTCTCATCACAAGAAAGTGACAACCTCCGAGGTTATCTCCCTTTGAACACGGTTTTTTTTTTTTCCAATCACAAGGTTAGGAATGTCAGGAATGTGCTAAGGATGGAATAGGCGCGTGATTGTTCAGTACATTTAGAACAGCAAATTGTGACGTGTGGACTGTAATACACCAATAGCAGGATTTCATTGTTTGAAAGTGAAGGCTATAATTGGAGTGGTGAGAAAAAGTTGTCACACAAGATGCTGAAACGTAGCTAGAGCAACACTCACAACCAGTCATCATAAGCCCACTAGTAAGTAATATTGATGGCAGGTGATTGAGATCTTGTGTGTTTGACTCTAGTTTTGATCTAGATCCTATGTTCAATGATGAATAAGGAGTAGATAGATATGTTATAGAAAAGAAGTGGTAAACACTCTATTCTATTTATGTGCACTGATTATTTGTGTGTGTGTGTTTTTGACTTGAACACTTTTGGTACCAGAACCGGAGTTTATGCCTACTAACCCTTTTGTCTATTTTTAGTAGGAAACCTATGGGCCGCAATCTTGCACTTTATGATACCATTCCTTTCCAGGTGTTGGATGGATGAGAATGATGTTGTCTTGATCACCTTTTATGTTTTACTGATCTCAGTTTGTTAACTGAAATTCAGTTTATTTATTAACTACATGTATTGCTATTGTACAAGGGAAGCCTTCAAGCCGGTTGGGATTCACTAATTCCCTGCCGACTGAAGCCCCTTGTCTCTAAGCCATAGAGATCTACATCCACCTTCTCCTGTGATTATCAGCAGGGCATCGTGGGCCGGACGATCATCCCGGACTCCACCAAGCACCAAGACGGGTCCGCCGCCAAGACAACCCGCACCCAGAATCCGCGAGGAGACCACGCCTTAACCGTGCCATCCCGCGAAGCCGTAATAGGAACGACTGGGAGCTACTCTCACCTGACGAGCAAGCCCAGAACTTCAAACAGCTAAGTCTACCTGACTGCGCCAATCATTTGAACTTTCCTACGGACACTAAAAAGATAATTAGTAACCCTTCCGGCATGGGGCGAACCTTATAGAAAGACAAAAGTCTTGTGAATCCTTTCGGATTTCATTGTTTTTTTTCATCCATATTTTGTTTTGGCGCCATTGAGCTGCTTTATTATTATTATTGTTGCATAATCTTATGCAGATTTTGGGAGTAAATAAAATACAAGTGTCAAATAATCCTGAACCCTTTGGTCAGACTGATGAGAGTGGGAGTCTTGTAATTTCATGTAAAACCCTACTCCTCTCTGTCTGTCTGCATTTAGAGCAAATCAACCACTTGTATTTCTTACAATCATACGAGCCAGAACCCGGGCACAAATATAAATTTATTAGATGAAAAGGGGCCGGGAAAGTTGCTCATCTCCCATACCCTAGAGAAGTGGGCTAAAGGCAAATTTTCTAAAGTCTTCCCTAGAGACTTAGCCTTTTAACCCATTACCTCGTCACATCTAATTGGGGGCTCGCGTCCGGGATATTTTTTTTCATAAAGTCTAACAAATTTCAATTCAAACGGTAGTTCCTTTTCAAAACTTATCTTGTGTCCACTGGGAAAGTTATTGTGATTTGGTCCACTGTGTTTTGATTTGATTTGTTTGAATGCTATTTATGACTTTATTTTGATGTGCATGCTATTTCTGTTTATGCTGAAATAGTTAAGTGTTGTTTGATACATTCAACTCAGCAGCTTTGTTTTTATTTTGAATAGTTGTATTTACAAACATGGCTGAGATTGTTAAACTTAGGAAGGAACTTAAAGAATGGGGAGAATCTCTAGGAGTGTCAGGCCAAGAGTTAGCAAATTTTGTCATATCTGAATATGACAAAGAGAAAACTCGCGAGGAGGCCGAGAAAGACAAACAGAGAGCTCATGAGGCTCAAGAGGCTGATAAAGTTCGTGAGGCTCAAGAGGCTGACAAAACTCGACGAAGAGGCCTCAAGAAGCTGAGAAAGACAAACATAGAGCTCATGAGGCTCAAGAGGCTGATAAAGCTCGCGAGGCTCAACAAGCAGATAAAGATCGCGACGCTCAAGAGCAAATCCGTACTCATGAGTTAAGGCAGAGACAACTAGTGCAGGATGCCAAAAATAAAAAAGAACTCGAACTTGAGGCCACTGAGCGAGAAAAGGCACGCGAGACCATGAGCTAGCTATGAAGCAGCTTGAAAACTCAGCAGACTCCGATACTGCTGCCCCTCAAAATTTTCCCCCTCCCATTCATACCTCAGCCATGACCTTCACATTGGAGGCATTCAATGAAGCAACAGAATCTATCGATGCATTCCTCGATAGATTTGAAAGACTGGCCCAGGAATTTGAGCTTGCTCCGGAAAAGTTCAACCTCAAGCTTGCCCAAAGTCTCAGGGGTGTGGCTTATGAGGTATACAGTAAACTTCCGTCAAGCCAAATTACCGACTACCCAGCTTTGAAAGAAGCCCTGCTCAACAGATACGAGTTGACAGCTGATGCCTACCGGAAGAAAGTTCCGGTCAACCAGAAAAGGTAGGGGAGAGTCCTATGCCCAATTTTCAGATAGACTGGGGAACTATCTGACTAAATGGGTGTCGCTTTCTGCCAAAACTGAGTCCTATGAGGATTTACGGGAACTGATGGTTTGCGAGCAACTGCGCGAAACCATGTCCCCAGAGTTACGCACCTTTACTGCCGAACAAGGTGCCACAACTCTGGCTGACCTCATCCAGCTAAGTGATAGGTACACTCTAGCCCATGATGAACCTAGCGCCCCTAAAAGGCCAAAACTACAGCAAGTAGTTGGGTCCACTGCTTCACAGCAGAGCAGGTTTAACCCCAACTCCAAAAGTGGGTCAAACAGTTCTACCCATGAACGACAACCACTGGGACAACCCTTATTCTGCTCATACTGCAAGTCGAACACCCACAATCGGGATGACTGCAGGAAACTTGCTTACAAGCGGCAAAATGTTGCAACTATGCAAGTCGTCTCGACTTCGCAGAATTGCACAAACCCCTCCCCAATCCAGTGTCCAGGCACACCGTCAGTCGTTGGACAGGCGACTGTCAACAACATCCCTGTTCAGTGTCTCTATGACACTGGACTGTCATGCGACGCCATTGTCTGTGGATCCTTAGTCCCCGCGTCAGCATACACGGGAGACTTCATCTCTCTGCAAGGCCCTGATGCTGCAATCCCCCCATCCACTTTGCCAGTCGCCATAATAAATGTCGACACCAGATATGTTAAGGGACCCACCAAGGCAGTGCTCATGGACAGTCCTGTCTATGACCTCATACTGGGATCACAGTATGTGTTTTTAGGGCACCCCTCTCAACCTGCCCTAGTTTCAGCAGCATTCCCTTCTCCCCAATCCACAAACCAACTCCCTCCCTCCTTCCCAAAGAGCAAATCTCCCTCAGCAGGGAAGAAACCTCTCAACGCGGCAAACCAAATTGCCGCGCGAGCCAATCCAGATTGTCCCAAGTCCCCAAGTCCGCCACAACTTGGAAAATCCTTCCCAAGGAATGTCCGCCTAACGACCCAAGACCACTCGCCACCGGTACCTCAGGTGAAAGGCAGCACTGTACCCGCAAACACCCACCGAAGGTACTATCGGGACAGGCCGCCGCACATACAGCCGTCACCTACCCCTCCCTTTCAGCGAGTGGCAGTCGACTTGGTCGGGCCTCTACCTCAACGGAAGAAGAAATTCCGGTACATAGTCACCGTGGTCGACATATGTACCATGAAGTGCGATGCCGCCCCAATCTCCTCACTTGATGCTATCCAGATAGCCACGGCACTCAAAGCCATTTTCACCCGAATCAGCATACCAAACCACATCATCAGCAATGATTAATCCAGGCTAAAGGGGAAACACAGGCAAGAGGTTTTTGCTATCCTGCAATCAACCTTGGGACAACTCAACACAGGATTGCCGCACAAACCTCAGTCGGAATCCA
>CM065698.1:43049235-43051378 GCA_017654935.2 Phymorhynchus buccinoides | reverse complement strand
CACGCTCTTCTCTCTCTCTCTCTCTTCTCTCTCTCCTCTCTCTCTCTCTCTCTCTCTCTCTCTCTCTCTCTCTCTCTCTTCTCTTACAAATTTGTGCATGCTAAAAATAAATAAATAACTACTTATATAAAGTAAGATTAAGTTTGTTGATGTTATGGATATGTATTTACTATACTTTTTATAACGTGTGTGTGTGTGCTTACTTTAAGTTTATTTTTTAGTTGAATATGCGAAGTAGGCCTACAAGTAACTGGGCTCGACTTTGTCATGTATCGGTGTTTTATCGCTGTGTTTATAATGTTATGATTGTTAAAGATGAGTGTTGTTAGGATTATGCTTCTCTCCTCCTCCTCAATCAGGGGTCTATCTATCTCTGTCTCTGTCTGTCTGTTTTGTCTCTCCCGCTCTCTCCTCTCTCTCCTGTCTGCTCTCTACCTCTCTCTCCTCTCTCTCTCCGCTCTCTCCTTCTCCGCTTCCCCTCTCACTCTCTCTCTTCTCTTCTGTATCCTATCTGTATGTGTCTCCTCTCATTTCCAGGCGCCTCTCTCTCATCTTAGTGTGTTTGTGCAACATGCGCGGCCGTGATTGTGTGTGTGTGCGCGGGAGCGCGAGTTGTGTGTGCTTACGTGTCATAAAATAATTATTTAGAATACACATTTTTTTTTCATTTTTTTTTTTTTTTTTTCTTTAGGCTTATATTGTTTTATTTTGGTTTATTGTGATTTAGCCAGAATGTTTATATTTATGTAACGGAAAAGTGTCTCTTTGATATATGGTATTGGGGATCCTGTATGATGAATGAGAGAGAGAGAGGGAGAGAGAGAGAGAGGGGGGAGAGAGAGAGAGAGGGGGAGAGGAGAGGTAGGGGAGAGGGTGGAGAGGGGGGAGGGGAGAGAGGGAGAGAGAGAGAGAGGTGGAGAGAGGGGGGGGGAGAGAGAGAGAGAGGGGGGGGGGGGGGGGGGGCGGAGAGAGAGAGAGGAGAGAGAGAGGGAGGGAGAGAGAGAGGGGGGGGGTGGAAGAGGAGAGGGGAAGAGGAAATAAGGGAGAGAGGGGGAGAGAGAGAGAGAGAAGAGGGATCGATAGGGAGGACTGAGAGAGCGAGAAGAGAGGGGAGAGAGAGAGAGAGGGGAGGAAGGAGAGGAGGGAGAGAGAAGAGAGAGCGAGACGAGAGAGAGAGAGAGAGAGGGGGCCGTGTGTACCCACGTATATTAATTGGGGGCATTTCCTTCCGGGTTACTTGTTTACATTTTTTAATTAGTTTTTGTGGGAGTGGTGATGTGGGGTTAATGAGGAGAGTGACAGTGGCTTGGTGAAGGGAGGGGTGGAGATGTATCTTTTGTGAGTGGGAAAAAAATCCATGTTATTTTCGTTACTTTTTATTTTTCTTTGTATTCAAATGTTGGTGGTGGTAATGACTTTTTTCCTTTGCTGATTTTTAATTAAATGTTTTCCATCTTTCATTTTGCTTTTTGTTTGTAACGTGCAACGAGCAGCATACTAACTATATTGAGTTTTAGCGTGAAGGAAGGGTTTATGCGTATATGAAATTATTATTATATTTGATTATTATTCGTTAATTGCTATTATTATTATTATTATTTGGGTTATTGCTTTGTATGCTTACCGATTATTATAGGATTGGTGTTTTTTCTTGTTTTGCATTCCTTGTTATGCAAATAAAAATGCCGTGCATGTTAAAGATGAGTTATGTAGAATAATTTTTTGGTTTTATTCTGTCAATGTGTATGTGCTTACATTTAAGCTTGATGTATTTTTTAAGATTAGTATGTAAAATGGGCTTAGGCGTAATTGAATTTTTATTATGTGTATCGGCTTTAAAATTTTTTTAAATGTGTTGTTACATGTTACGAGTATGTAAAATAAGAATTAGTTTTAATTTTGTGATGAGTTAAATTTTACTTATGTGCATGTTAAAGACGAGGACTAGAAAGTAGAAGTTTTTTTTTTTAGGCTTGATTTCGTTATGAGTAGTATTTTTTACTTTTTTTTAATATGTGTATTCGCTTGCAAACAATATGACTAGGTCTGCTTTTGTTATGAGTGTTGTGGGGTCTACTTTTTAATTATGTTCATTCCATGCTAAAAATGAATAATGGAATGTAGGAATAGGTTTCATGTTGCC
>CM065698.1:43004235-43044235 GCA_017654935.2 Phymorhynchus buccinoides | reverse complement strand
AAGTTCGCCGGCAGCAGGCCTCCCATGTCTTCATCGTCATCGACCGAGAACCATGACAAGGCCGAAAGTGACCAGGGTCGTCAGAGCAACAACTTGAGGTGCTTCAACTGTGGCTCAAGAGGACACAAAGCCATACTTTGTCCACAGAAGAGCACCCCGGGTGGACAAAATCAGTCTGAAGGTAGTGGCCATAGACCTGTTCCAGACCACGCCCCACCCAGACGAGGTGTGCAGGCACATCAACATCGTGCTGCTGCTGCCCTGACCAACGACTCAGCAATGGTGTAGGAAATCCTGCAGGGAGACAGAAGGCGACACCAGACCAGATAGCTGCCTTCATGAAGATTGAGTGCATCCGCATCGCAGATGGGTCAACATTATTGCCGGTCTCCAATGTGGCTATGCCTGAGAAAGAAGTCCACAACATGCCAGTGGTGTCTGGTCGTGTGGGCACTGAGACTGTGAATGTTCTGAGATACACTGGGTGCAGTGCTGTCATCGTCAAAGAGAGTTTGGTGTCAGAAGAGCAGAAAACTGGCGAATGGACATTGCTCATCTTGGCAGATGGGACTGTACGTCTGATCCCTTTCGCCCAAATTGAGGTCCACACCCCGTACTTGTCGGGCAGAGTCAACGCCCTATGCATGAAGACACCAGTCTACGATCTCATCATTGGAACATTGAAGGGGCCCGTCATGCTGAAGACCCTGACCCTGAGTGGAGCTCCAAGGCATGCTCAGTGACCACGAGGCAACAGGCTAAGAAGAAAGACCAAACCACTCCCCTGAAGGTGACAGACTGTAAGGAGATGACAGGAGTCAACAGAGAGAAGCTGATTCAGATGCAGAAGGTGGATCAGTCCCTGGAGAAACTACGAGCCCGAAGTGAACCTACCAAGAAGAAGGGAAAGGAGGTATTCTTCGAGATCAGGAAGGATGTCTTGTTCAGAGTCCCCAAAGACCAAAATGGCAAAATAGTACAGCAGGTGGTGGTACCGACACCCATCCGAGAGCAAGGGATGAAGCTGGCACACGATTCCTTGATGGGTGGACACCTAGGGACCAGCAAAACCCTTAACCGGATCCAGGCAGCCTTTTACTAGCCTGACATTGGGGGTGACGTGATCCAATTCTGCAGATCCTGCGACATCTGTCAGAAGACTGTACAGAAGGGAAGAGCTCCGAAGGTTCCTATGCAGAAGATGCCTCTAATAGATCAACCCTTCAAGAGATTGCTGTGGACCTGTTGGGCCCGATCACCCCTCCCAGTGAAGATGGGCACCGATACATCCTCACCCTGGTGGACTACGCCATGAGGTATCCTGAGGCTGTCCCCCTGAAGAAGATCGACACTCCCACAGTGGCTGAGGCCTTGGTCGACATCTTCAGTCGCCTGGGAATACCAGAAGAAATCCTGACTGACATGGGGACCCAGTTCGTTTCTGACTGCATGGAGGAGGTCAACCGGTTGTTGAGCATCCGCCACTTGACAACCACTTCGTACCACCTGATGTGTAATGGACTGGTCGGAAAGTTCAACGGTACCATGAAGGCTATGCTGAAGAAGCTCTGTGTGGAACAACCCAGGCTGTGGCATCGCTATGTGAATGCCTTGCTGTTCGCCTATCGAGAAGTCCCACAAGAGTCCACAGGATTTGCCCCTTTCGAATTACTGTATGGCAGGACTGTCCGGGGACCCATGCATATCCTGAAGGAGCTATGGACTAAGGACCTTGGAACCCCTGAGGTGAAGACCAGCTACCAGTACGTCGTCGATCTGAGAGAGAAACTGGAAGAAACCCTCAAATTGGCTCAACAAGAACTGGAAAGGGCCCAGACCAAAGGAAACCATTACTACGTCTGTAAGGCAAAAGACAGGAAATTCCAGCTGGGAGAAAAGTTGCTGATCCTCCTGCCCACTGATGCCAACAAACTCTTGATGCAGTGGAAGGGTCCTTACATCATTGAGAAAGTGGTTGGTCTGAAAGTGAAACAGAGGACCAAACTTTCCATGCCAACCTCCTGAAGAAGTATGTTGAGAGAAAGGCTTGAGACAAGCAGCAGGCAGCAGTCATCATCCACGATGAAGAAACTGTTCATGAAGAAAACCTGTTTGACCTGAACGAGATGAAGCCTGAAGAAAGCTTGAAGGACGTTCATTTCGGGAAAAACCTGAATGACTGTCAAATTGATTAAATGAGGAAGCTGACAGAAGAATTTCAAGACAGATTCACTCCTGATCCTGGCACCAAAATCTCCATCCAGCATGAAGTTAACCTCACATCTGAGAAACCAGACGAAGCTTTATTGATTGATTCCTCTTCCAATTCACATGAATCCCACCCTTCATCTGTAACTGTTGGTGAAAATGTCATTGCCTTTTCTGATTCTGCTCGTAATCTAGGTGTTGTGTTCAACAAATCTTTGTCAATGAGTGCTCAGGTAAACAAAATCTGTCAGACTGGATACCTTGAACTTAGGAGAATCAGTTCTATACGTCATTACTTAACGAAAGATGCTACTGCAAAACTAATATCTTCACTTGTCCTGTCTCGACTTGACTATGCAAACTATCTTCTGGCTGGTCTTCCACAAAAGCATGCAGATAAAATTCAAAGAGTAATGAATTGTGCTGCTCGTTTAATATACAGGTCTTCTAGGCGTGAGCATGTCACTCCTCTTCTGTCTGAACTGCACTGGCTGCCTGTCTCTCACAGGATTCACTACAAAATTGCTCTCATCTGCTTCAATGTAATGTCTAACACCGCTCCTCCATACCTCTGTCAACTCTTGGAGTTATGCACTCCCTCCAGGTCTCTCCGCTCCTCTTCTGACACAAGAATATTTCGTGTTCCACAATACCGCAAGAAGTTCCAGGGAGGCTGTGTGTTTGCCTACGTTGGCCCTGTGATCTGGAACAGCCTACCTTTCTCTGTCCGTCATGCACAAACTCTGTCCTCTTTTAAGTCTCAGCTCAAAACTCACCTCTTCTCTCTGTCTTACTCCTAACTACACCGAGCCCTGTTTGGTCCTGGTACCGTGGTCGTGGGTGCGTCTTGGGTGGTTGATGCGGGTGGTGTGATGTGGATTGGACTAGGCTGGCAGAAGTACTGGCAGTGTGGTCTGTTTTGCATTTTGCTACCCGTGTTGGCTGACTGGGTCATACTCATGATTTCAGTATGCGCATGCATGTAAAGTAACCTTTGGGTAAGAATATCTTTTCTGTGTGTTTGTGTGTGTGTGCTGTGCGTGTGTTTGTGTGTGTGTGTGTGTGAGTGTGTGTGTGCGCACGCGCATGTGTGAAGCATCAGATTTGTATTTAATATATATATTTCTGAATGTTTTGTGTTTATTACTATTGTTATTGTTGTTGTCAGCATCTGAGAGCCATGTTTTAGAAACTGTAATATTGTGAACATTGCAGTACTCTGCTTCCAGTAGATCAATTTTGTTTCTTATGCTACAAGTATTAACATGTATGACATTTATATATCGTTTTAGAGGCTGGACCTGGATTCAGTTCTACATCACCAGACAAGATCAAGAGAGATTGATGAATAAAGCAAAGCAAATATTTTGTACCACCTCTTTATCAGCTCTTTTAAAGTTTGGAGCAGAACTTTGTCTGGATGTGAAAAACTGACAAATTTTACGTAATTTGCTCTTCGTGGAAAGAAAACGAACAAAAACAGAAATGTTATAAGGGTATTCTAAAAGAAATTCATAATTAAGAAATTTTGTAACATTACCGACCCATCTAAGAAAGATAAATATCTGGATTTTATCGCATAATAAGAACCAAACCTATTGCGATACACATCTAGACTAACAGGCATTTATGTAATAAATCCCGTTAAAATGGAAAATAAGGGGTTGGTAGAAATGATAAGTTTGAGATCCCCCATCTCTTAAAAAACCCACTGACTGGTTCACCATGGCTGGAAAATGTATCTAAATGCGTTTAAGAGACACTGAGATGGTCTGAGTTGGCAGATTGCTTGAATCTGGATTATCACAGCACTATGTGACACAGGCCATGAATGTCGACCAAAGTGTGGTCTCAGGAATGTGGAACTTGTTCAGAGCTACAGGTATTATCTAAAGAAGGTATTCTGCTGGGAGAACTGGTGTTTCCATTCAGCGGGAGAACGGATTTCTTGTCATTAAGATCACTGACTTCTCTTCTGCAATGCACTTCAGCTTCAAAAACGGCCTTGACCTTGCAAATGAGAACAGAACTTCAATTGAAACCGAAAGGAGGTATCAAGAGGTCAAGAACACCCCCAATCTCCATTCCCCTCACCTACAATTCAGGCAAGCCAGGTTGACTTGGCCAATTGGGCGCAGCAGAATGCCACATGGACCATCATTGTGACTCCAATACATTATGATCTCCCCATTACTCTGCACATTCTCCATACGGGCTTCAATGCGCTTAAGTGGACCTCCCTGAAATCTTTGTATTACTTTTTTGTAAAGATTTGTGTTCGCGGCTGTTGTTCTACAGTAAAAGAATAATGATAATAATGATTTTTTTATATAGCGCAACACTTCTCAGTTAAACTGGAGCTCTTTGCGCTTTACAAATGATTAAAATAAGATACATAAATAAGCACCACATAAAGTAATACACAAAAAAGCTACAACACATACAAGCATGAATACAGTACATCTGTATGCATAATACAGATTATATAAACATCAAATAATTTTATAGCACACGAAGACAAACGAGGATCAACACATTAGTACATTAACATAAATTAACGATATAATTTAAACATCAAAACCTAATCTTTCCTTCACACAGAAATACGCACGAGCATGCACACACACACGCACACACACACACACACACACACACACACACACACACACACACACACACACACACGCACACACACACACACACACACACACACACACACACACACACCCCACCACCACCACCAACAACAATAACACACCTACATAAGCGCGTGTACAGACAAACGAGCATCAACACAATAGTACGTTAACAAATAGTGGAAAAAATTCAAATTACCTGTTCAAGCACCTTTTAATCCTGCCTTCACACAACACACACGCTCTAGCGCGCACAGACACACACACACACACACACACACACACACACACACACACACACACACACACACACACACACACACACACACACGCGCGCGCGCGCGCGCACGCAAGGAAGCACGCACTCGCCCACAGCCAGTCACACACACATGCACGCGAGACTGCGCGCACGCACACACGCACAAATCCTTAACATTTTACAGTTCAGACAGCAAAGCACGAGCTCAGTTCAATGGAAAAGGATAGGGGCTAATTAAACGTACAGTTTGAACAAGTGGGTTTTAAGGGCTCGTTTGAAAGATTCAGAAGAATTAGAATGCCGTATTTCAAAGGGGAGAGGATTCCAGATGGTTGGAGCACAGAAAGAAAAAGATCGGTGGCCAAAAGACAGTCTTCACTTGGGGAACTTGAAGAATCCTGCTGTCTGAAGAAGATCGAAGAGTACGAGAGGGTGTGTAGCAAGAGGGAATGTCAGTGCTGAAAGAAGGAGAGCATCCTGAGAAATATGCAAAGCACAGAAAGAAAGCTTGTAGTCTATCCGAGCTTGAACGGGAAGCCAATGAAATTTAAAGAGAAGAGGACCAGCATGATCACGCCTTTGGGCCTTTAGCACTAATCTAGCAGCGGAGTTCTGGATACGTTGGAGTTTAAGTCAAAAGATTAGAAGGGCAGCCGGAACGAAGTCGAGTTTTGACAGAACCAGAGAACAAGCTAAGGTATTGGTTGCTTTTACAGAGAGATAGCGACGAATATAACTGATCCTTCGAATTTCCATGTATGCTAATTGACAGAGTTTTGACACGTGAGGATTCAAAGACATATTGTCTGATATCAAGACTCCAAGATTTCTAACAAACTGAGAGAAAGGAATATTCACTGCACCGACTTGTATAGTAGAAGGCTGTGAGGGAGTAAAAATTGTTCTCTTAGAATGTGTAAGGAGCGCTTCAGTCTTGTCGTCATTGACCTTGAGTCTAACATCCACGTGTTTACGTCATTGATTTGTGAGAGCTGCGTGTGGTTGTAAATGACCGGCTACAGATGGTCAAATCGACAGACTATAACCGTTGTGACCTTGACCTTGACCTTTCTTGTACTAAATATTCGGAATTACCTTAAGCCAATGCATCTGCACATCATATTTGAACATTTTAAAGTCCAACGATGTGAAAAATATGGCCACAAGAAGAAACGTAGATTTTCAAGGTCAAGCTTCAAGGTCAAGGTCAGCATGGTTATTATTTTTTATATGGGACCTATTGCGCACCGTGATGCACCACCACAGTAAATTTGAAGCGATTCCATGCAACAGTTCTTGAGATACAGCTTTCTTTGGGGTTCGAACCCCGTGATTCGCTCACACACGCTTGCATGAGCGCACAGACAAATTCGTCATTGTAGCCCTTTCATCAGAAAACGTTGTGGGAAAAAGCCCTGCATTTAAATACGTGCAAAAGTTCGCGAGATATTAGCGATTAAGTGTTTTGGGGTTTGAACTCCTTAATCAGCATGACCTTGATCTTAAAATAAAACTAAAGCAATCAGTCGATAGGTAATATCCTCTAAAACTTGTATACTAAAAGTGATTGAAAAAATGACTGAACGATTTTTAAGAAAACGCGGCCGGATGGATGCACGGACGGACGCACGCACGGACGGACGGATGAAACAAAAACAGTACTTCCCGAAGCTTCGCTCGGGAACTAACAACTGCTAGGATGTACAAGGCATGGCCAAGAGACTTAAAATGCAAAGTGACATTATACAGGCTCAAGGTTATGTTGGCGGTACCATAGCCGATGAGGTTTAACCGAGGCGTGGTTACGCTACACCTATCTGTATTCTTAAAAAATCGTGACTTTACTGGTGTTGCACTGCCTCCGGGCATTGCCTCCAGTATTGTTCCCACCATCTTTGTATTTACAAATGTCCCATATGTGTCTGTTCCAGACCGAGAGGACGTAAAACACCATTTTTTCTTCTTCTTCTACAGGCTCAAGGTCAAGGTCAGGAAGGTAACAGTTATTCAGAATGCCATATCACCTCAAACAAATGTAACACTTTACAAAAGTTACGAACTCAATAATAATAATAATAATAATAATGACGAATATTTATATAGCGCTCGTCCTACTATGTAGGCTACAGGGTGCTTTACACATAACAATATTGAAAAATACAATAAAAAAAAACATGTAACAGAATCCAATAACGTGAGCAGCAAGTGCAGATAACAGTCAATAACAACATCTACTTCTACAACTTGTGCTACTACTACTACTACTACTACTACTACTACTACTACTACTACTACTACTACTACTACTACTACTACTACTACTACTACTACTACTACTAGTACTACTACTACTACTACTACTACTACTACTACTACTACTACTACTACTACTACTACTACTACTACTACTACTACTACTACTACTACTACTACTACTACTACTACTACTACTACTACTACTACTACTACTACTACTACTACTACTACTACCATCACAACCACCACCACCACTGCTACTACTACTACTTCAGACCTGATACTTAAGTAAGCATTGACACACTATTATGAAAGCACGAAAAGAAACTATAATTATACTCACATGAACGCATGAACCCGTTCGATACACGTACACAACACACACACACACACACACACACACACATACGCGTGCGCGCCACGCATGCATACGAAACATGTCTCGGCCGATTATACTTAGACCCGTGATCTGTAGTGTTCTCTCTTGTCGACTACTACTAACCAATGAAGCTCCCTCAGATATTTGAAATTAAGTGGGAAATGCATAGTGGGAGGCAAAACTCAACACATTCTCTTAGTCTAGTCACAAGCAAACTAAAACCTGCCTGAGTCAACACTGTAGGAACAAACCCTCTGCTGTAACCTGCCAGTCATTCTATTAGCTCATCTCGTGAGTAATATTGAATGTGTTTGGGTGTAAAATCATTGCTTTGTATTTACGTCTTCTGTTTGATTTTTACTTTAACTATTTTGGTGCAAGAACCGGATTCTATGCCAACTTTTCTTTATCCTTTTTTATACATGTGTGTGTGTGTCAAACTACTTGGGTGCAAACTTGCAGTTTTAACTATATTTTAGCTGCATCTAAGTTTGTTCACTGTACATTCCTTTCCAAGTGTTGGACAGAGTGATATTTGTTGGCTTGATCGTAGATTTTGATCTAGCTTGTTACTGAATAATAACAGTTGATTCCAGTACACATTTTATGTTTTATTTCAGTTTGATAACTGAAATTCATATTATTTTACATAGTGCTATTGTACAAGGGCAGCCTTCTAACCGGTTGGGATCCACTAATCCCTGCCGGCTGAAGCCCATATATCTAATCCATAGAGATCTACACCCACATTTTCCTGTGATTCCCAGCAGGGCATCGTGGTCAGGAAGCTGAATCCCTGACTCACAAGCAAGAAGACGGGGCTGCCGCCAAGTCGCCACCGCACCCAGAACCCGCAAGGAGACCACGCCTGTGCTGTGCCATCCCGCGACGCTTCATCCATAACTACTGGGAACTACTCTCATCTGAAGAGCCAGCCCAGTCACCCCAGCACTCGCCGTTCCCGACAGAGGAAACCAACGTCAGATAAGTCCTCGGGACAGTGCAAATAATTCGAACTACCCAGGACACTTGATAATATTATTGACCCTTCCAGCTTGGGGCTAAACTTTTCAGACAGACAAAAGTCTTGTATAATACTTTTGGATTTCATTTTTTTTTTTTATACATATTTTGTTTTGGCGCCATTGAGCTGCTTTTCTTATTGCTGCATAATCTGTTATGCAGATTTGTGAGTAAATAAAATACAAGTGTACAAATAATTCTGAACCCTTTGGTCAGACTGATGAGAGTGGAAGTTTTGTAATTTTCATGTAAAAACCTACTTCTTTCTGTCTGTCATTTAGAGCAAATCTACCACTTGTATTTCATTCAATCATACGAGCCAGAACCCGGGCAAAAATATAAATCTATTAGATGAAAAGGGGCCGGGAAAGTTGCTCATCTCCCACACCCTAGAGAAGTGGGCTAAAGGAAAATGTTCTAATTGAAAATGTATCACTTTGAAAGTCTTCCCCTAGAGACTTAACCTTGAGCTCATTCCCTCGTCACAGCTGCCTAAGTAAAGACTGGAGTAATTAAAGCAATCACATCCAATGCTCAAGCTCTCAAGCTGTGGCTGTTCACCACCCGCTTTTCAAGTGTTCATGAGCCTGTCTTTCACGTTGGCAACGGTAGGGGAAGACGGGGTAAAAAGCGCATGGGCGGGTAAGAAGCCCACCCCAATGATCTCATGAAATAAAGAAAATTTCAGTCAAATTTACCCATGAGACGAATGCTAGACATTAACGCTCGTCTCATGGGCAAAATGAGACTGAAATTTGCTTCATTTCATGAGATAATTGGGGTGGGCTTCTTACCCGCCCATGCGCTGTTTACCCCGTCTTCCCCTACTTGTGTTCACAAGGATATTTTCTTTTCATGTTCTCGCACAAACACCTAGCCCAGGTCATGCACTAAACGCTGGCTCTCTCGACGCCGTTTTAAGCTTTAATTAATTAAAACACAAAGGCAAACTGAGCAGGACTGCTGCGTGTGGTATGGTCTGCAACGTCTGCTGACATGGCCGTGCTTCTTTTGCCTTGCTTTTTGTGCGCCCGGTTCTATAGAGCGGGAGTACGTAGCAATTAGAACGAGCCTGTTCATCCCTCTGTCTGTCTCTATCTCTCTCTGTCATGGCGGTTTTACGGATACACATTAGCTTACTTTTATGTTTCCATTAAGCGGGCTTAAAACTTTTGCAACGTGTTTCAACGATGATACCAAAATTATAGTTTCTCTCTTGATTCGATTCGTGCTTTTATTTTGGTATTCGCGTTCGGAACTGGGAGTAATGAGAGAGAGAGAGAGAGAGAGAGAGAGAGAGAGAGAGAGAGAGAGAGAGAGAGAGAGAGAGAGAGAGTATGTGTGTTGATGCTTTCTTCAACTGATTGTATTTTGTATTGTGTTCTTGGGTGCGGTGAGTGGTGATGATGGCAACGGTGTGTGTGTGTGTGAGAGTGTGTGTGTGTGTGTGTGTGTGGATATGTGCGTACGTGCGTGCCTGCGTGTATGTGTGGGTGGGGGTGTGGGGGTGTATGCATGCCTATTTTGCATGTGTGTGAGCGATTACTTGTTTTTGTTTTTGAATTTCTTGCTTTTAATTTTTGTTGTTGTTAAGCGCATAGAGCTCCACATTTGGTGGAGGAGTGCGCTATATAAATGATTCATTATTATTATGATTATTATTAATATTATTATTAATGCTCATATGGCCCTGTCATCTTCTTGAACATTGGTTTCTTTTTTTAAATGTACGTGCCTGCTAGATTGTGTTTTTGGGTTTTTGTGTGTGTTTTTTTGGGGGGGGTTGTACATGAGGGGTGGGGTGGGGGTTGGAGGGGGGAGGGAGAGCGAAGACTAAAAACCCCCACACCCAAACAGACACAAAGTGTAAAGACAATACAACTTTTCTAGCTTACCATACGATGGTCCCTGGGCCGCTTTTTGTGTCATCGATTTTTGTGAAGCTTCAGTACGTTGTTTGGTTCTTTTAAAAATATCATTGTCTTCCTTATAAATTATTACTTCAGCTTTACAGCAATATTCTATGGTTCTTCTATGGTTGCTTGGTATGTTCGTTTGTTTTCCATTTCGTAAAATACTATACCCTTCTTCCCTTTTCCCATTCCCCTTAGGCTAGTACCGCCCCCTCCCCCCTCTCTCCCCCCTTCTCCCTTTTCCTTTCTTTTTCCTCAAATGAGCGAACACTGCACAGTGCGTGCTTCATTGTGATCATAAACGAAAGGGAAAGACATTGGAACACCATTGAAAACAACGCTGCTTCTCGATTTGACACGCGTTTTGCCCTCATCCTATGTACAGAAGTTAGAACTACAACATACTGTCTTCATCTTCGTTCACTCAGACAGTTTCCTATCATATCAGCGTAAATGCGTCATGCTGCCGTTATGCGACTAACTAAGAAATAGTTAGGTCCAGTATGTCCGACTTCGGCTGAAGACATTTTTGTAAGAATTTATAGAAAAAAAGGCAGGAGAATGGACCAGTAAGGTAGAAAGATAGTAGATGACAGTAGGCAAAGAGAAAAGGCAGAGTCAACGAGAGTGACAAATTAGAGGAAGCTACAAGCACAGAACATCCAGAAGGTGATGGAACTATTTGTATGAAAGCCCCTGTGGCGGCACGGATTGTCTCCGCTGCACAAATTGTCTCCGAGACAATCCGTGCAGGGAGACAATCCGTGCCGCCTAGAGGGCACGGATTGTCTCCGCTGCACGGATTGTCCACCTGTATCGACCCTTACAGCACGGATTGTCTCCAGTGCTAGCTTTCTTTCTCTTATTTTTATGTCACTTTCTCTTTGTCACTGTCTCTCTCTTATCGCAGCCACTGAAAACAGTTTAGCAAAAGTTCATATTCCTTTATTGCTACATGAAAATTACAGTCTTTTAGAAAAAGCATCCTGGGATTCTGTGTTTAGAAGACAAACTGAGACATTACCCTCTATAAAAAAAGAACGAAAAGGGAAAATTCGAATGGATTAAAAACAGGACAAAATCTTCATCAAGGGCGGATTCTAAAAATTTAGTTTTTAAATTCAGGCTTGATGCACTGAAAACTAAATTCAGTAAAAATGTAACCTGCATTTGTGGCCATCATATTACACCTTTCCATGTGATTTTTCTTTGTGAACATATACAAAAACTATTTACCTGCTTGGTTGTCGGACACAAAACCATCAATGACAGCCTATCAAGACATTCTTTGTGATGAATCAAAGATTCTAGAAGTTATTCAGGGACTTATTAGGAGCCCAATTGGACCTTTGCTTTGATGTTCTTGTTAAGTATTTTATTTTCCTTTTTTGGAGTTTATAATATTGTTCATTTATTGTTTTGTCACCTTTAAATGTTTAGAAGTAATTCTAAGTTTATGTATTTCACTGACGTTTCATTAACATAGGGTCTAAATCATACAGGTACTCAGATACACATACCCTCACTCAATTTCTTCATGTAAATTATATGCATGCATAGATTAACAATCCTCCCGTATCTTCCTACACGCACACCAACAAACCCCCTTAAACGTACATTTGCACATAATCATACACATACATTTTATTTTTATTTGTTGTCTAAGTTGTCTAAGATCACTGTAAGGCGGAAAGACGTTAAATTAAAGAACGAACGAACACACACACACACAGACACACACACACACACACATACAAATACTAGAAGATATATATTTCTATTCTCCTTTTCAGTGTGTGTGTTGTGTCGTGTGTGTGTGTGTGTGTGTGTGTGTGTGTGTGTGTGTGCGCGTGCGCGTGTGCGTGTGAGTGCGTGTGCGTGTGTATGTGTGTGTGTGTTTGTGTGTGTGTATGTGTGTGTTGTGTGTGTGTGTTGTTGTTTTTTTATTGTGTGTGTGTGTGTGTGTTGTGTTGTGTGTGTGTGTGTGTGTGTGTAAGTGTGTGTGTATGTTTGTGTGTGTGTGTGTGTGTGTGTTGTGTTGTGTGTATGCATATACATATATATATATATGTGTGTGTGTGTGTGTGTGTGTGTGTGTGTCTGTCTCTGTGTGTGTGTGTGTGTGTGTGTGTGTGTGTGTGTAACATAGGAGTCGTTTCTGAAAGCAGCGCGGCTGGAAGACTGGCCGCGCTGGCCGCGCTGGAGTGGCGCGGCTCGCTTTAGGTGTTGCATTTCTGATACTTTTCTGGCCTTCCTCCTTTTCTTATAATTATGCTCTCCGTGGAATGCAAGATGGCGGCTTCTAGGAAACAACACTGCTATTTGGTTTTCAAGGGTGGCGTTAAATGAAAGGAGGGGGAGAAGGGCAAAGCGGCTTAGATAAATTATATACAGTATTTGCAAAGTTTGCGTGGGATAAGACTTGTTTCTTTACAACAAACAACTACACGACAAGTGTAAAGTGACGTTATTTTATTCACAAGAGACAAAACAAAATGAGCGTCAGAAAGCGCGCATAACAATAAAGTCCAGTGTCAGAAAGCGCGTAACTGATTTCGATAATTATTTACTTTTATATGATTATACACGCACACACGCACGCACACGCGCATTCACATAGTTCATAAACATCAATATGAGGGTTATTCAAAGTATCCCCAAAACATACTTTGTACATGTCAAATATATTAAGCCACATTTTGTAAGCAGGGACTCCTCTGCTTATTAATAAGTTCAAATATTCATCAAAATTAGATAGAAGTGATAATATTATTGGAACATGTTAATCATAATATTTTAATACATTTCAATACATTTCAGGGGTTAATGACAAGTTTTCATTGCTCATAAGATAATTAACAAGAGGCAAAGCCTGCAAGGCTCACGTCTGATTTTTATTACTATAGCAGGCATGGGAATTCCCATGACAATTCCCATGCCTGTATAGAGAGAATACTGTTATGTAGACACTTGTGCATCTGAAAACAGAATTAATTTTTATTTTACTGTGTAAATTAAAATTATTTCTATGCATTAAATTACCCCTACCCCTTTCTTTAAAATTTAATTATATGTATGCGCATGTAACATAGTGGAGCCCTATTTTTATTTTTGGCAAACAAGTAAAATTGAAAAGCATATTGACCAAGCTTTCAGAAAAACATAGTGACCCCCCCCCCCCCCCCCCCCCCCCCCCCCCCCGCCGGGGTAAGGGGGGTCTACGGACACCTGTAGTAGGCCTACAGTCTTTGCCTGTGGGTCTAAGCCTCTTACTCTTAGAAAATTAATAATTGAAGTTGCGTGATTCGTAAGGCCATACTCCTGATCTGTTACTGTTTTAAACTGATTGTTCATGCGATGAAAACTTGTTCCACATCATCTACATTTCTGTAAGATATTTTATATTAGTCCTAATATTTTATTTTCGTTTCGTTAATTCCCCCCCCCCCCCCTCTGCCACAAAGCAAAGGTCAAGGTCACAGCCAGCAAGCTCATCCATGTTTATCTTCCCCTGTACAGTCTTTGCACATGGTGATCAATCGTCTAGGCCTAACAAAGGATTCGTACGTCGAAGGCAGTGAAATCGACGAACCCTGGATTTTCCGTATATTTTTTTTCAAGACTGAAATGAATGTGGGCTAAATGTTAAGTACGTCGTCTTGATTATGAGGTAAGGCATGCAGATCTCTTATTCTCTAGGCCTAGGCCTTGTTGCCGGAAGTGCGGTAGGCTAAGCTATGCGCAGAGATGATGTGCGAATGAACACGAACAACCGTTACTCGAAGGCGCAAATAAAGCTAAACAACCGGGCCGTCAACGCACACACTCGGTACATCCATTTGTTACAGAAAATATAAGTTGACGACGTTAAAATGTACCTATTTGTACACACCTGAAGTCTTGTGTTTCTTTTTAAAGAGCGTTTTTGTATATCTAATGGAGAGTCTTCTTTCCAGTATCTCCTACTCGGTACAACACAACAGTAATCTCTGCAACAAATGATTTTCTTTCTTTTGTTCCTTACCGATGTATCTGACTGCTTTGATCGCCATGACTTGAAGGCTCACGTCAAAATCAAGTATCCTGCTAACTTTAACCCTCTAACATCTTATGTTTTTTTGAGAAAATGACAACGTTAAAGTTTCAGTGGAGAGTGAGAGTCTTCTTTAGTTTGAAGAGTGTGACTGAGTCAAGGTTAAAGGTTGCACAACAGTAATCTCTGCAACAAATGATTATCTTTATTTTGTTCTTTATCAATGTATCTGACTGCTTTGATCGTTGTGACTTAAAGACTCACGTCAAAATCAAGTATCCTGCTAACTTTAACCCTCTAACGCCTTATATGTTTAGAGAAAATGACAACGTTAAGGTTTGAGTTAAGGTTAAAGGTCGGGGCCACGGACGCAACACACACACACACACACACACAGACATACAACCGAACATGTACGATACTATAGACTCACTTTGTTTTAAAAAACGACTTGAGCCAAAAATGATGTTTTAAATCTTCAAAAATTTGGTTCAGCTTTTAAATAAATAGGAAGCTTATTCCATAACCAGCTACCAGAATATGAAAGGCTCGATTTAAACAGTGTTATGGAGGGCAGTGGTAGATCAATTCTACGACTGTGCCTAAACTCGTTGACTGTGAACATACCACTTATTGAAGATGGACAGTTTCCGTGTAAAATCCTATGCATTAAGATTCCTTTATTGAAAAGTAGTTTGTATTTGAGCGGAATAATATTTGAAGATGCATAGTCAGAAATAGTTAAAGTTGATTTATTTAATGTTACTCTAATGGCACGTTTATGAGCGCTGACTGATGGTTTCAGTGAGTTGTCACTTGTCAAGTCCCAGAGGGTAGATGAATAGTCTATGGCAGACTGATTGAATGAATAGAAAAACATTTTCCGAGCATGAAAGTTTAGAAAGTGTTTTATTTTATTAAGCTGATAAACTTTAGAAGCAATGCTTTTTGATAGGTTATGCACATGATATGACCAATTTAAATTATGATCAATAGTTGTTACTCCTAATAGTTTATGACTTGAAGCCTCTTCTAACACTTTATTATTTATGTACAAAGGTGGTAAGATTGATTTAATATTTAGAGGTTTTTGTCTAGTAGCAATCAGCATACATTTTGGGGGTTTTGAGGATGTAGGGCTAGGTGATTTAGGTGTGTCCATTTAACGAGTAGGTTTATGTTATCTTGTAAAATGTGGCAAACTTGAAAGGGATCTTTATAATATGTATCCATAGGTGTGTCGTCTGCAAACAGTTCTGTCGATGTATGTAAGTAAATAGACGAATCATTTATATATAAATTGAAAAATAGTGGTCCAAGTACAGACCCTTGTGGAACACCATATTTATTAGGGAGCCGGTTTGACATTATGTTATTTAAATACACTGCTTGCTGTCTGTTTTCTAAAAATGAGGACATGGTTGACAGTATCAAAAGCTTTAGCGAAGTCCACGAATAGTACGCCAGAAAACAAAGATTTATTCATGTTGGAAAGCCATCTTTCTGTGAGTTTCAATAAAGCTGTGTGGCAGGAGTGTTTTGCCCTGAAGCCAGATTGACTAGGGTGAATTAGATTGTATTTGCTTAAATGTACAAGGAAACATTTATGGATATGTTTTTCCAGAGAGAGAGAGAGAGAGAGAGAGAGAGAGAGAGAGAGAGAGAGAGAGAGAGAGAGAGAGAGGGCTACATTCTTCTGCCTGAGGAGGAGAAGAGGTTATGCATTTGAGTGACAAAAGGGCAAAATGGCACTCCCCGCCAAAGGGAAGTCACGTGCGGAGTCCTGCGGCATAAATAAAAAAGGACGAGATGGGAAAGGGCCAAACGGGACCTACCCGATCTGATCTAGGAAGCCTAGGGAATCATTCTGTCTAGTTTCGTTAAGATTGGTTTAGTAATTTAGGCTCTGAGAAGCGGAAGAAGTTGCTGTCACGCACATTCATACATACACACATACGACAGACAGAGAAACGCACAGCTCTCGCTCCCATTCCAACATACTCCTGTTCTTACCAAACTGGAAGTACAAAAGGACACCCATTGATTTCAGTGCGCATTTTGTGTTAGTTGTCAAGCAAAGCAGATTGAAACACTGGGTGGCAGGTTTTGTATTAGTGAGACTAACTACATCTTGATACTTTAAAAATTATCGGGATTTCCCCGTTACTGCAGTGCCTCCAGGATCGTCCCGCCATCTTTATATCTATTAATGTCCCACATGTGCCTGTTCCAGGCCGGAGGACGTTAAACGGACTTTTCTTCTTCACACTGGGTGGCGCTTGATAACAAGTGCGTCGTCACAGTGGAAAGACATATGTCTGATCATAAAAGGCAACGATTAACAAATCATCAGTAAATTAGTGTTACACGGTAACAGACAACATAATTATCTGAAGTCAGATCAGAGAACGGTTAAAGGATTTCTTTTTTAATTATTTAAAAGAGAAAACTGCGTTAAACAATAGTAAGAAATTACTGCCTGCCTTTCTTTTTATATTTTCAAACTAGCGAAGACTTACCCGTCAGTTCCGAGAGACTTGTAATATAATAAGCTTACTAAAACTACTAAAATGGTACTTCTGTGCTTGTCAGTATCCATAATATCTTTCTTCGCATTCACGCCACTTGCTTCGAGCAAGGAGGTCCGATTCGTTAGGCAGACCCATCTCCAAGACATGGTGTTTGAAGAAAACGTCATGGCGGAGACCTCAGCTTCCTCTAAGCTTAAATGCGGTCTACTTTGTGCCAGCAGTGTGTCTTGTAAGAGCTTCACTATCACGAAACGCGGTTCCCAGAACGGTGGGCTGGCGTGTCGGTCCTATTCCAGGGCCATGGATGCCAGTTACTCCAGCAGCCCGTCCGAAAACAGTGCTACGTTCGTCAGACGTCAAGAAGACGACGTGACAGGTTTGTTGACTTTTGGTATTCTTATTGGATTACACACACACACACACACACACACACACACACACACACACACACACACACACACCTTCCCTCCCCTTGGGGATACTCGGCGGTCTTTTTGTA
The DNA here is from genome assembly GCA_017654935.2 of Phymorhynchus buccinoides. Classification (NCBI taxonomy): domain Eukaryota; kingdom Metazoa; phylum Mollusca; class Gastropoda; order Neogastropoda; family Raphitomidae; genus Phymorhynchus; species Phymorhynchus buccinoides. The sequence goes on along the minus strand of CM065698.1, from coordinate 43,026,498 downwards.
CAAATAGTTCCCCCACCTTCTGGAAGTTCTGTGCATGCAGCTTCCTCTAATCTGTCACTCTCTTAGACTCTTCTTGCCTTTTCCCTTTGCTTACTGCTGTCATCTACTATGTTTCTGCCTTACTACCAGTCCATGAATTCTCCTGTCTGCTTGTTTTCAAGATACTCTAGGGGAGATTTTCTCCAGCCAAAGTCGGACATGCAGCTGGACCCTATAACTATTTCTTAATCGCATAACGGCAGTATGACAGCATCTGCACTCATATAATTGACAGGAAACGGTTTGAGCGACCGGGACGAAGAAGAAGTATTGGTATGCATACATATAAAAGGGGGGTGGGGAGGAGAGTTTGGAAGGATGGGTCGGGGAATGAGTGGGGAGGAGGTTATGGGAAGGAGGGGGTGGGTGGGTATTGGGCAGTAGCTAAGGATATGAATCAAATGAATTATTATTGGCTCTTGCAGCTAGTTGGGCTTATTCTTTTGTGAAGAATAAACTCCCCAATAGAGGCTCAGGGTGGCTAATTCGGCTCTGTCTTTTGAGAAAGATTGACTCACTACAATAGTTCGGTTTGGTCGTTTGTGAGAGATTGACCCAAACAAAGTTGATAATGAAAACTAGACATTCCATTAGAAGTAAGTTTGTAAATTATTTGGGAATACAGAGGTCCACGCCTGGGGCCCGGGGAAAGGACTTCGGGTAGTGGGACCTTCTTCGCTTAGCTGTGGCTATTGAACCCTACCACACTGCCCCTTTTACAGGGGTCCCTTCTTCGCTTAGCTGTGGCTATTGAACCCCTGTCCCCCCAACCCAGGCGAGACACACAGGGAAGGGGGTGTGGGGGGGGGGGGGGGAAGGGAGGGGGGGGTGGGGGGGGGGGGGAGAGGGGGAATTTTGGGACGGGGTAAAGGAGGGGGGTAGATGGGTTCAAAAACATGTTAAAGCAAAATGAAAAATGACACAGGATAATATAATAAGGCTTAAGGTTTTTCATTCAGTCCATGTGACTTCCTGGTACCCAGTTTGTTGATGAGGTGTGATTCCATGTCCTTTCTGTTGTTGGTGTTTTTTGTGAACAGGAGCCACATCCCTTTGACGCGTATGTCTGATGTGGAGTGGTCAGGCTGGTTGAAGTGGTGGGCTATAGGTTTGTCTCTGTGATGCACGATGTCAGCTACATGTTCTTTGAAGCGGGTGGCAAGGGTTCGGACAGTTTCACCAATGTACAGTTTTTTGCATTTGAGGCAATGAATGACATACACGATGTTCTCAGTCTGACAGGTGAAGTGTTTGGTGATGTTGAATTTCGAAAGATGTTCATGGACCTGTGTTGAAGTACAGATGAATGGGCACACTTTGCATTTGGGGTTTTGGCATGGAGAGGTTCCTGGAGTATGTTGGCTTGTCGGTTTCAATTTAGACCGAACCAGTAGGTCACGTAGATTTGTGTCACGCTTGTAGATCACGAGGGGCGGTTGGTCAAACATGTTCGCTACCTGTTCACGGGATTGTAGAAGTGACCAGTTGGAGATGAGGATGTTGAACACACGATAAATGGATGGGTGGAACAGTAGGCTGATGATGGGTCTGTCATCTGATTCTGGTCTCTGCTTTGTTTGGAGGGCTTCAGAGTGAGAAATTCTGTTGACACGGGTGAGGGCAGACTCGATTGCTGTGAGAGGGTAATTCCGGTTTAGGAAGAAATCCACCATTTCATGTGCTTTGATTTCAAAGTCATGATCATCTGAGCAAAGGCGGCGGAGTCGGAGGAGTTGAGAATATGGAATGCTGTTCTTTGTGGCTGGGGTGTGGGACGAACGGTAGTCCAGGTAAGAATGTGAGTCTGTAGGTTTGTAGTGGATGGATGTATGGAGCTGTCCTTGTACGTAGCGAGATTTGCATGTCCAGAAATGTGACTGATTCGCTGGAGATCGTATTGTTTGTTGTTTGATTTTGCTTTCATTGCAAGGCCATGCCTCTTGTGTATATGACTGCCAGGTTTTAAGTTCTAGATGCAAAGCGTTTTGAATCTATGAGCAAATAACCAAAACGTGTGTTTTGAAAGTGTTCCCTAACTTTTTGTGGGTGGCATATATTTAAAAACAAAAACATAAAAACAAAACACTCACCAATTACATAAAGAGAGATACAGGCCCTCTTTATCAATCCATGGACTGAGAGTCTCATGATTCGGTTATAACTTGTTTTACCATGACATTAAACTCTGACTTTTTAGCATGTTATTCGGTTATTCGGTTATTGCTTTTAGCATGCTATTCGGTTTTCCATGGGAAAGCTGCTACCTTTGCTCTTGTGATGCTGGTGTGCTGAAAATTCCTTAATGGAAAAAGTAATAGAGATTCTTCTTCTTCTTCATCTTGACGTCCACCTTCATCGTTTTGAAGGTTTTGGTGACTAAAATTAGGGTTCTACGAAGAACATAAAAGTACTGGCAGTCAGGTGTTGAAGACGTCGTGTATGGAATGGGGTGTGTGGACAGAAAGGGGTTAGGATGTAGCAAGGGTGGTGGCAGCAGAGGGAGTAGGAGGGATGGGAGGGGAGGTAGGAAAGTGTGGAGGGAGGGGGTAGGGGAAGGAGATGAGGAGGAGAGGGAGGGGGTGGGTGGGGTATAGCTGTTTTTTGAAGGCTTCCACCGTGGCTGATGTTACTAGCACGGATGGAAGCAGGTTCCACTCGGCAATGGTCCGAGGGAAGAAGGACTGCTGGCGGTACAGAGTCCTGCATGCTGGCAGCTGGTACGCCTCAGCATGCAGGTGTCGAGCAGATCTTGTGGGAGGGCAAGGGGTGTAGGCTTCCTGGAAGAGTTGATGACCACCTCACCACGGCGGTGTTTTAAGAAGGTGGTGAGGCGAGCCTTCCTTCGTCGTTCAGCAAGTGGAGACCAGTTGAGTTGGTCGTACATTTGCTGCACACTGGACGTTTGTCGATGCCGGTTGACAACCCATCGTGTTGCCCTTCGCTGCACTGCCTCGATCTTGTTGCAGTGTTTTACGGTTTTCTTAGTGTGTCTTTTAGCTCCAGTCCTGTCCACTCGCGGATGTTGGCCTCCCATCTCTTCTTCTGTATGTCCCTTCTTCTTTCTCCATGGATCGTGCCCTGTAGGATTGTTTTGGCAAGGCCTGATGAACGGGATGACCGTAGGGGCGCCTCTGAAGATTTTACAACCAGTCTCTTCCACTCTTCCCGGTTTTCGGCTTTTCTTAGTGTGTCTTTCAGCTCCAGGCCCGTCCACTCGCGGATGTTGTCTTCCCATCTCTTCTTCTGTCTGCCTCTTCTTCTTCCTCCTTGGACCGTGCCCTGTAGGATTGTTTTGGCAAGGCCTGATGAACGGGTAACATATCCATACCATTTCAACTTGCGTCTTTTGACTAGGGTCACTAGATCAACATATGGTCCAATTGCATTTACAGTTCGTTTATTGACTTCTTCATTGGTGACATGATCTTCATAGGAGATGCCGAGGATTTTTCGAAAGCATCTCATCTCTACTGCTCTGATTCTTCTTTCAATGTCTGCTGTCAAGGTCCAGTATTCGCATGCATATGTAATATTGACATGACCAGTGAGCGCACCAGTCTGATTTTGAGCCGACAGCGACGTTCTTGTCTTTCCAGATGGCTTTGTGCTTGGTCATTGCAGCAGAGGTCTGAGCTATCCTGGAGAGTACTTCAGGCTTGGATCCTTCGTCTGATACAATTTCTCCTAGGTATTTGAAGCTGCGTACGGTCTCAGGCTTCTGATTATTGACCCTTAAAATGTCGGTATTAATACCGTTGGAGCTGTTGGTCATCAATTTGGATTTGTTTCTGCACTTATCTCCATGCCGCATGCTAATACTCACCATATTTGATTTTCTTTTTTTGTGTGTGTGTGTGTGTGTGTGTGTGTGTGTGTGTGTGTGTGTGTGTGTGTGTGTGTGTGTGTGTGTGTGTGTGTGTGTGTGTGTTTATGTGTGTGCATGCGTGTGCATGCACGTACATGTATACACGAGCACGATTGTGACACGGGCGCTTGCCACCCTGACAACCACGCGATTAAGGACGAGCCGTTTCGGGCTGTCACCGCGGAACAGACACAACGACTCTGCGAGAAAGACATCACTCCACCTGGGTGGTACCGTTTCTACCTGAACGGGGGAAACGCCGTGATCCCCACCTACTGCGTAGAGGTAGGCGTAGCGGGCACAGAGCAGGGTTGGGGGATAATTACTCGTTAGAAAAGGAATGCACGGCCCTTTAATGAGCCGACCCACTGAATACGATTCAATCCAACTGCGACCCGACTGACATTTGTGGGGCATGATTCTCATGAAATTCTACTGTCTACATGAATGTGAAGAAATCCAATTAGTTTTGTTTCATGTCTATTTGTCATCCCCATCGTACATGAATCTCATGAAATATCTGTATTTTTGTATCAGACATTTGATGTAATTCGTGCGGTGCATCAGTCACACTTCGTCGAACGACAGTTCGTCGAACATGACACTTCGTCGAACGACAGTTCGTCGAACATGACACTTCGTCGAACGACAGTTCGTCGAACATGACACTTCGTCGAACGACAGTTCGTCGAACATGACACTTCGTCGAACGACAGTTCGTCGAACATGACACTTCGTCGAACGACAGTTGGTCGAATACAACACTTTGTCAAAATCTGGTCGAACACAACATTTCGTCGACGTTATCTTTCTGTTTATTTCAAACAAAGCCTTCAAAGTTACCTGTTCAACTAAGCATGAGAAAGCTTGTGTACTTATGTAAATAGAAAGTGCGCGCGCGCGTGTGCGTGTGTATGTGTGTGTGTGTGTGTGTGTGTGTGTGTGTGTGTGTGTGTGTGTGTGTGTGTGTGTGTGCATTTGTGCGTGTGCGTGAGAAGGTCCTCAAGGCCAACCCATACTTTGCCTGCAATGCTAGAATGCATGTGTGTGTTTCTCAATTGCAAGTGTCTTTCTACATTCGACAATGTCTCTCTCTCTCCCCCTTCTCTCTCTCTCTCTCTCTCTCTCTCTCTCTCTCTCTCTCTCTCTCTCTCTCTCTCTCTCTCTCTCTCTCTCTCTCTCTCTCTCTCTCTCTCTCTCCCTCCCACCCCCCACCCTCTACCTCTCTTTGTCTCCGTGTCTCCGTCTCTCTCTCTCTCTGTTATTGTGTGTGAGCGCGAGTGGGTGTGTGTGTGTGTGTGTGTGTGTGTGTGTGTGTGTGTGTGTGTGTGTGTGTGTGTGTGTGTGTGTGTGTGCGTGTGTGTGTGTGTGTGTGCGTGCGTGCGTGTGTGTGTGTGAATTTGTAATTCACCTTTTGCTATAACGTGCATGCGCGTTTTACGTACGTGTGTGTGTGTGTGTGTGTGTGTGTGTGTGTGTGTGTGTGCGTGCGCGTGCGCGTGTGTGTGCGTGCGTGCGTGCGTGTGCGTGCGCGTGTGTGCGTGTGCGTGCGCGCGTGCGCGCGCGCGCGCGCGCGCGCGCGCGTGTGTGTGTGTGTGTGTGTGTGTGTAGGTGTGTGTGTGTGTGTGTGTGTGTGTGTGTGTGTGTGTGTGTGTGTGTGTGTGTGTGTGTATGTGTGAATTTGTAATTCAACTTTTGCTATGACTTGCATGTGCTTTTTACGTACGTGTGTGTGTGTGTGTGTGTGTGTGTGTGTGTGTGTGTGTGTGTGTGTGTGTGTGTGTGTGTGTGTGTGTGTGTGTGTGTGTGTGTGTGTGTGTGTGTGTGTGTGTGTGTGTGTGTGGGTGTGGGTGTGGGTGTGGGTGTGTGTGTATGTATGTGTGTGTGTGTGTGTGTGTGTGTGGGTGTGCTTGCCCCCCCGACCCCAAATGTTCTTCAAATTGATTTTTTTAATTAATTCTTTTCCTGTATTTTGGACCTTTTTCTTCTTGCTATTTGGGTTTGGGTTTTTTCCCTCGAGGGCATGGTGTAAAGAAGCTTAAGCTTATCCGCTTACCCTCATTAAACATTCGTATTCATACTCCCTCTCTCACTTACTCTCTCTCTCTCTCCCTCCCTCTCTCTATCTCAATTGAAAAAGGTGTCTTTCTTCGAAGTGTCACATTTGATAGTGTCGTTCGACAAAATGTCGCATTCAACGACGAGTCGTTCAACGAAAATTCGCATTCGACGAAGTGTGCTTCAACGAACAATCGCATTCGACAAAAGTGTCGTTCGACGAAATGTCGCATTCAACGAAGTGTGTTTCAACGAAAAATCGCATTCGACAAAAGTGTCGTTCGACGAAATGTCGCATTCGACGAAGTGTGTTTCAACGAAAAATCGCATTCGACAAAAGTGTCGTTCGACGAAATGTCGCATTCGACGAAGTGTGTTTCAACGAAAAATCACATTCGACAAAAGTGTCGTTCGACGAAATGTCGCATTCGACGAAGTGTGTTTCAACGAAAAATCGCATTCTACAAAAGTGTCGTTCGACGAAATGTCGCATTCGACGAAGTGTCGGCCACCGGAGTCGTGTATTTGAGGTCTGTTTGAGTTTAGTGAACGAAAAAAGTTGCATTATTTTAAGAGATAAATATTTCACAAGAATCATGCCTTACAGACATTATCACAATAGGATCGCTAGGGGAGAGCACTTCCTAATAATTAGAGTTGTTTACCTCCATTACTCGGTCAAATACCGTAGCGACAATGCAACAATGGCGTCGAAGCTTGAAACCGCAGGATGCGAGTCAGCGACTTCCAAACATTTTTTTATAGAAAAATAAGGGGTGGCCAGTTGCTACAAAGTGATAGAACTTGCAAACTGTGACGTAAAAATATGAATTACATCAACTTTAGAATGACGCACTGCGTTCTACATGCTGTGTGTCTCCTCAAACACAAGAAGCGAGGGCTGGGGATTTACCTGATGGCAGAGTAACTTCCCCAGTTTGACCGATTGAATTAGGCAAGATAACTCCTACATACCATGAAATTACTCCCCTTAATTATTTTCGAACACTTCCTATTGGAATAAGTCATATGTAGTGGATCGGCCCATTTACTCCAGTTGTTGACTTACCCTGGCTTAAAGACTCCAGGGATCATCCCAACAGCCGAAGCACTTGAACATTAGGCTTATGGTACAAATGCACCAGCTAGGGATGAGAACATTACGTGACCGTTTTTGATTACCCCGCCACGTGGGCAAGCCACACTCCAACTTCGGAGGATTTTAGACTGATGATGTAATGCTCGGAGCTTGTCATTGCTTAAGACAATCCCCGCACAACCATGCAGAACGTAGCAACATTTTGATGTAGCCTTGGTGTTCTAGCTTATGTCAAGTGGTCTGACGCAGCTTCATACCAAGGCGCTTTACTCCAGTGACTTTCATCATTGGTCGAAATCAGCCTGAACGTAGTTGGGTTTGTTAAGAAACTTTCTGCAATTATAAATGATCATCGCCAGTAATGTAAAATCAATGTATGGCTTAGTGAAAGATTACGATTCTCAACTCTAGAATTTGTTGTTGTTGTTTTTCCCATTTCTTGTCACCCTTTTGTCCTTATTTTCATGCTGAGTCAATGTTTTGCCCTTTCTCAGTTTTCTTTCTTTCTTTTCACCTGTACCCGTTTTGCCCTACGCATGGGTGCAACTCCCCAAAATGAAAAATGAAAATGGAAAGGCAGGGGTCCAGGGGCCACCCAGGGCCCCGGAGGGGTACAGAGGCAGGCAGAGCCCTGATGGAAGGTTAACTCAGGCGGGCAATGCAAGAGAGAGAGAGATAACGAGACAGACAGTTACTGATGGACAAAGACAGACCGAATCCGATAAGCCTTGTAAAATGATAACATTGCTTTTGAAAACAATATGGCATCATCATGCTGTTTTTTAAGATTCCCTGAGAGAGACTTCCAGGATAGAATAACCAAGTTCAAAACACCCCAAATCACTTGTTGCCATTTTTAGAGGGATGAATGTTAAGTTCAGTTTCTGGTAACATTTTAAAAAACCCTGAAATGAGTGTAAAACTAAAAGAGTTGCACCCATGCCTCTGTGATTTGATTGCCTTTTGTGTGAATTAGAATCATATTACGTCAGTCCACTTTGAACCTATTGTCAGTCCACTTTGAACCTATTGTTGATGGTTAGTGTGTGAATTAGAATCATATCACGTCAGTCCACTTTGAACCTATTGCTGACGATGGTTTGTGTGTGAATTAGAATCTTATCACGTCAGTCCACTTTGAACCTATTGCTGATGGTTTGTGTGTGAATTAGAATCTTATCACGTCAGTCCACTTTGAACCTATTGCTGATGATGGTTTGTGTGTGAATTAGAATCTTATCACGTCAGTCCACTTTGAACCTATTGCTGATGATGGTTTGTGTGTGAATTATAATCTTATCACGTCAGTCCACTTTGAACCTATTGCTGATGATGGTTTGTGTGTGAATTAGAATCATATCACGTCAGTCCACTTTGAACCTATTGCTGATGATGGTTTGTGTGTGAATTATAATCTTATCACGTCAGTCCACTTTGAACCTATTGCTGATGATGGTTTGTGTGTGAATTAGAATCATATAACGTCAGTCCACTTTGAACCTATTGCTGATGGTTTGTGTGTGAATTAGAATCATATAACGTCAGTCCACTTTGAACCTATTGCTGATGATGGTTTGTGTGTGAATTAGAATCATATCACGTCAGTCCACTTTGAACCTATTGCTGATGATGGTTTGTGTGTGAATTAGAATCATATCACGTCAGTCCACTTTGAACCTATTGCTGATATCACGTCAGTCCACTTTGAATCTCTTGCTGATGCTTTTTTGCCAGAGGTTTCACTGCAACACCGACGCCCCTCAGTGGCTGGATTTGCAGGGTCAGCTCTTGCCAGAAGTGGGCCAGGAAACTGGAGCACGTGCTTGTGCTACCTGGGACAACGGCTGCTGCCATTTTTCCTCAGCGATCAAAGTGCGCAACTGCGGCTCCTTCTTCGTCTACGAGCTCACCCAAAGCGGTGTTTGTAACCTGCTTCATTGCGTGGAGCCCCAGGCTTAAAGAGAGAAAGGAGTTTGATGTATGAATTTGGTGACCGATAAGGCAGGCGATGAAACCCTATAAATTATAGTAAAGAATTGTTTTTTTGAAATAATGTTGTTTATCAACATATGTTTATCGATTCAAAATTCGGGAATTTCCTGGTATTGCAGTACCTCCAAGATCGTTCCACCATCTTTATATCTATAAATGTCCCAAATGTGCCTATTCCAGTCCGGAGGACGTTAAACCGATTTTCTTCTTAGAGGTATCTTTCCAAGGATGGAAGCTGAAAATGTTGACTGCCAGGTCTAGTCGCAAGGATGAAGAAGCAAAAGATGGGAAGGAAGTTCTGACCTGTTGTAGGATACATCGAAGAGAGCTTGCGAACGTATGTTCTTCGTCAGCCTTGTTGACAGAGCTTGCGAACGTATGTTCTCCGTCAGCCTTGTTGACAGGTGTGTCAACAAGGCTGACGAAGAACATACGTTCGCAAGCTCCCTTCGATGTATCCTACAACAGGTCAGAACTTCCTTCCCATCTTTTGCTTCTTCATCCTTTCCAACGATGTTTATATTAGTCATTACATAATGTGTAATATAATGCGCATGTTGATATTATATATATGTAGTAGATATATATGTAATACAATATGTAATGGCAGTTTCAGACGTGCACCCACAAGCATAGGCAGTATTATTGCTCATTTTATGTTACAATAGATGCATAATTATTCACTAAACTAGTAAATCTACAAATTTCCTGAACATTTTATCAATCTATAAATTTATTGTTTCACTTAATCTCTGCAACATTACATTGCTTGAGTCTTACTGGAGCATCAGGCCCCGGAGACAAAAATAGTTATCAATGGCCCTGATCATCATTGTGGTCTTTTTGTTGTTGATAGTAAAGAATGTGTGGTGCTGAAAATTAAAAAAAATAGTTATCAAGACGATTAAACATTAACACTCGTCTCATGGGCACAATTTGACTGACATTTGCTTCATTTCATGAGATGATTGGCATGGGCTTCTTACCCGCCCATGGGCTTTTTACCCTGTCTTACCCTACGCAACTTTGAGATGATCCTGATATGTTATGACACTTCGTTTGAATCAATGAGAATTTTACAAACTTACCCTAACAAATCTGCTTCAGTACTTCAATAAAAATGATCCCCCCAAGATGGATGGGAAATTTTGTGAGACAGTGAGGTAGTGATTAAGTATGATGCTTTAACATTGCTTATGTGTTAACTTTGAAAGCGACAAGGTCCGTTTCTGCGACTTGTCCCTAATAAACGTATCTTAAATGCATTACAAAAGTCAGCAAAACATCCCTATGTTTTACTGCTCAGCAAAAACATTTCGGGATGCCCAAGAGAATAAAATGGAGATGCACATAAAAACTACACATTTGGTTATGATCTTGAGCTCGTTTTCGTACCTAAATCGGGGTAGTGGGTGGATGCCTCGTGCCTCCATACGGGGAGCTGGATGAACCTGCCCCCTCCACGAGTCTCTCCCCGTGGGGATACCGAGGGGTCTTTCGTCAAGAAAAGTTCCCCCATCTTCTGTGCTTGTAACTCCCTATAATCTGTCACTCTGTGACTCTGCCTTTGCTTTCTGTCATCTACCAGGCTTTCTGACTTATTGGTCCAGTCTCCTGCCTTTAAAAAAAAAAGTCTTCCAAATAATGTTTTTCATTTGAGCTCATCCGAAATAGGAATGTGTCGGCTGTATGCAGCGGGGCGATCAGTGAAAACCGGACACATGCGTACTTACCCATTATGACCATATAGGCCTGGGAACGCAGAGGAAGTACCTAAATAACTCTCATTTCCACAAAATATAACATTTTAACTGTGCACCAGTACAGAAAATAGAACGAATCCAACTGGTGGTCCTTAATAACTTTTGTTGATGTTAGTATGTTGAACCACGTAAAAGGGATCACAGAACCTTCTTTTTTATCTTTTTCTGAAATCTCTTCTTCTTTTGCGTTCCCAGGCCATATGGCCATAATGGATAAGGTACGTATGTGTCCAGTTTTCAGTTTTCACTGGTCTCCGACCTGCATGCAGCCAGCACATTCCGATTTTGGAGGAGCTCAAAAGAGAAAATTGGGAAGATTTTTTTATTGGCAGGAGAATGGGCCTATCAGAAAGATAGTAGATGGCAGAAAGCAAACGGAAAAGGCAGAGTCAAAGAGAATGACAGATTAGTGGAAGTTACAAGCACAGAACTTCCAGAAAGTGTGTGTGTGTGGGGTGTGTGTGTGTGTGTGTGTGTGTGTGTGGGGGGGGGGGGGGTCTATTTGTACGAAAGACCCCCTGATATCCCCAACATAACCCTAAATAGTATATAAAGTATGGTGAGACAGAGTTTGAAGTGATGGAGAGGGAAGGGAGAGGTGATCTATATGGGGGAATGAGAATGAGAAGGCATAAGAGGCAATTAAATCCTGATATTGTTGATGGGTATGGGGGTGGGGGGTGGAAGCGGGGTGTGGCTTGGTTATGGCCACTAAAAACATAATCCTGTTCGCTACCATGCACACTTCAAGTGTGTGTTCTGAAAAGTATACATGAAGAAAATATAATTTAAGCAAAAACAAGATTATATTAGTGTTTGTGTGAGTACATGTAGCCTATTTAAAGCTCTAATAAACAGCAACATGATGACAAAAACCTTTCTTGGTAAGAAATAGGTGATACATGCAAAAACTGTTCTTCACCTTTGTTGTTTATAGTAATTCGTACATCCCACAAAGTTCGCTTCTGTCACGAAATCCCCCGCTCGATCCTGATCAGAGATCGGGAGAGGGAAATCGCGAACCCCGAGGAGAGTCTCGCACGCCCAGACAGACAAACTCGCAGGAGAAGGCACACGCGCACACCAGAAGTACAATACAAAACAAGACTATTTATTATAAGCAAGCACACACACACACTTACACAATTCAATACACGGGGATGAATGTTTAACAAATTATCTACACAATATACAAGGCATTCAAAAGTTTGTCCAAAGAATACCTAATAAAGCTAGGCAACTTAACTGAATAGGCTAAAAGAGGCCGCAGAAACACACAAATTGAAAGGAAAAACGACGAAAGGGCAGACGAAACAAAGGAAGTCCAACAAAAACAGCAGAGCGTCCGAAGAAGAAGATAAAGCGCGGAAAACACGCATTCAGTAGAAAAATTGCTCCCCCTCCTGGGGCACTCTACAGCAGCAGAAACGAAAAACGATGAGCACGGCAGAAACACACCCAGACGAGCCAAAACATTGACGTCGAAGCCTGGCCGAGTTCAAGTACCAAACAGACAGGCCCACCTATCGGGCCTAACACGGGGCCAGACAGTCAGTTCCTTAGCCTCCCACAGCAAAAACGGAGAAAAAATAGCGGTTGAATCAACCAGGCAGAAAACAGGTCACACAAATATACATGTCAGCAAACCTCAAACTGTATGAAAAACAAAACACGCGCGCGTTGTTGTTTTGAACACCCAGATTAACAACAATTTTGTGTTTACTGACCAAACTTCCAGTCCTCTTCATGAAGAAGTAAAAACCCACCCTCTTTAAACTTGGTTCTCTCCAAGAACTCGGGGTAAACGCTGAAAAACACTTTCTTTACAATCCTTTTCACACGACTCAGTCTAGGGGTAATATTTCATCAAACAGATTAACTAAAAGGTTTCACTTTTTCTGGAACAACAAGGATTTCATACATTTAGAAAATTCTAGCCTTTGAGGAACCAAATTAACAATTACATTCTTCTGAAAATTTCACAGCTTTTGAGGTACAAGAATGGACACTGTAAATTCTTCCGAAAATATCACAGCTTCACCACCAAAAATATGTCCGTTCCATAAACAATTTCTTCCAGAAGGCGGACGAACTACAGGCAAAGAATGTATTTCCCCAAAACATTCACAATGTACTTCAAAAGGTCAAAAAGCCTTGAAAACCGTAATTACACTTTCTCTCAAAAATAAAAACAGAAACGGGGATGAACGCTTTACAAAGCCCCTGTTCAGCATAGCTAGAAGGAAAAACTGGAATAACCCGTTGTTACAGCTCTCCGCAGAGTCTCTTAATACCTAATTAAGCTAGAACAGATGACCGCGAGGCTAAACATAGGTCGCGAGGCTAACATATACCACAAGGCTAAACATCGGCCGCGAGGCTAAACATTGTCTCGATTAGGCTAAACATATACCGCAACAAGGAATAATCTCGCGCGCGTGCACGCATTTAGTGATTCTGAATCTCTGTGAACTCAAATACGCTTTGCACCGAAAAACGATTTCACTAAACTCACAACGAGCTTCCATCTGATTAAAAAATATGTGCCGAGTTCAAGTACCAAATTCTCACCGATTAAAAACCTATTGACAACTCATGACCCAGCCATTTCTTCTTAGAACCTTATGCAAAAATCAAGAAAATAACACAAAAATGAACCAAAGAAAACGTTGACACAAATATACATGTTAGCAAACCTAAAACTAGCTATTCTCATTGTTTGCGTTGTTTAGTTTTCATTAAACGAGCTACTGACCAAACTTCCAATGGCGGATATCCTTCAGTCTGGCAAACATGGAGTACACTCTATCCCCTGACAATATTCAAATCCTTATGGACAAAAGAATGACAAGAAGAAAGGATGAAGCGATGAAACGATGTAGACTAACTGAAGCAAAAAAATATGGAGTGACGTTCGACCGGTACAAAGCTCATGAAGTCGCAAGTTGAATGAGGAGTCTCACGGGTTGCACGGATTTCACATGAAGAAGAAGAATCGTGCTATTTGCTGACGATGTTGTTCTTCTTTCCACCACTATCATAGGTCTCCAACGTCAGATTTCACAATATATTATATAATACTGTTCAGAAGAACTGACTCGTAAACTGGGGAGGTTAGATGGAGACAACAACTGTTCACCTGTTAATCATAAGGGGAAAAATGCATTCAAAAGCTCACCAAGTTATTTTCAGAAACGAGTTGTTCTTCTTTCCACCACTATCATAGGCCACGTCATTGCTTCTAACTGGAAATAATGGCCACATTGCTTTAAGGAAAAATGGTTTTATGGGGGAGTTAAAATGGAGGTAGTTAATCAATATTGATACCTTGGAATAATTTTTTCGTCAAGATTTTTTTTTTTTTACTCTGGAACAAATGGCTCTTAATGCAAAGCAAAGTCTATTCAGCATTCTAAGATATCTTTGGTCTTTCGGTAATAACTCTCCTAAACTCTTCTTTAAAATATTTGACGCCCAGTTACAACCAATGTTAACTCATGGATCAGAGGTCTGGGGTCTTACTGCAGACCACCCTGTCACAGAGAGAGTCCATCTATATGGTGTTAAGAGACTAATTAATGTAAGTATTAAAACTCCAACTGTACTTGAAGATATCCTCTATATATTCAAACATTTACTAACTCTGTAAGATACTGGCTGAAGCTAACAAGAATGGAAGAGAGTCGTTTGCCCCCCAAAGCTTATAATATGCTCCTTAGTCTTCATTGCCAGGGCAAACAGAACTGGGTCAGTAGTATTTGCTATACATTATACAGACAAGGCTTTGGCTATGTATGGGAAAACCAAGGTGTCGAACACATCAAACAATTTTGGTCACTCTTTAAGCAGAGATTAGTTGATAACCATTTACAAGATCTAAATTCAGCTGTCTGTACAAAAGAGAGATTCCAGCTATTTTCTTCCTTTAGACAACTACTAGAAATTCCCAGTTACATGAGCACTATTAACAACCCAATGCTACGCAAACATTTGACTAGAATGCGACTTGGTGTATCCCAACTAAAATGTCACAAATTTCGGTACTCAAAGTCACAACTCAACATGGACTGTCCTTTTTGCACTGATGTTCCCGAATCTGAACTGCACTTTATGTTGGTATGCCCTAGGTATAATAACTTACGTGAAGTGTTTATTCCCCCAAATACTATGCTCATCCCAATGCCTTCAGACTTACCCTTCTGCTAGCTGATTCTAGAATGTGTCCAGAACTGGCTTCTAAAGCATTCACCCTAAGAAATACATTACATTAACACGGCTATAGCTATTATGGTCATGTGATTTCAAAATATTACTGATCAATCATGCCTGTGTGGCTCACTATCTAGTCATTCCTGCTGAAAAAAGATTGTCCTTTATTCGTGCCAATAGAAACTCCATGCATGGGGATTAAACATGTCCATACTATATTTTGTTTATGAATCTTGAGTACCTTGACATAACATGTCTTTATACGACAGCGCCAGGTATTACATGCATTCTGCTATTCTTTTTGTATACGATGCCTTAGTGAGCCAGTGTGTGTAGACTACTCTGAAATGTGTGCACATGATGTATACTTTGTTACTTCTCCACAATTCACTGCATAGCACATCTTTGTTCAATGGTACACATGTGTAATCATGCTTTGCGTGACTTCGATATATATCTAACTTACATTTCCATGCCATGGAGTTTTTACTTAACTTTGTGTGTAATGTGTGTCTTTTTATAAATTTGCTCACTATGATGCTAGTTTGCTTTTCCATAACTTCTTGTAAATGTTGTTTTTGCGGGTTAAATTAGGACCTACATAAAATGCTGGATTTGCACGTATTGCTATGTATTCGCTATGCCTCCCATCTCCCTTTTGTCAATACATATTGTCAAACTGCCAACTGATTAGGTATCGTCCTACATGGTTTAATACATGTTATACAAAGTGGACGTGCGTATACTCGCTTGAATTTGTTAGCGCTGAACCAAATGTATTCTGTGTGTTTCATCCATGTTCTTACACACATACCCCACCTTCACTTACGGAAAGCGTATGTACACAGCGTAACAATGTGTCCTTTAATTATTTTGCTAGTTCTGGGTCTGCCTTTTGATCTGCCTAGTTAGTTGGTAATCTTAATGTTTGATCCATTTATTTGTCCCATAATGAGCGGTTTGTCGATTGTCTATTATATTGATTTTTTGGCAAGTTGTCAATGCTGGCTCACTCCTTTGCTTTATATATCAGATGGTTAGTAGTAACTGATTTACAGTAAAATCTACTTATTTACAGCTCATCGATTGATTATGTAATATTCTGAGCCGTTTGAAAGCTGTTTAATAGTTGCTGATGGGTTGGTGAATATTGTGCTTCAATGTTTTGCATCAATTGATTGTTTAATAGTTTTTGATAGTAATGCATATTTATTTTATTTATTTATTTATTATATGTGTGCTTTCATGCTGCATGGTTGTGTTTGGACTTTCAATGATGTATGATTTTGTTAGAACTGTTAATTTGATTCATTGTGTCCCCCCTTCCCCACCCCTTCATATGATACGGGCAGAAAGGCCTATTCATTAAAATTTTCTACTTCGACTTCGACGCACACACACAAACCTTCCCCTCACTTTTCTGTATTTGTTACCTGGAGTTCTGACGGAGCGTGTCGATGTTTTGTGGGCTCAGATTCCAAGCTGAACCGTTGGCCCTGTAGCTGTTGCCTGGGGTTCTGGCGGAACGTGTGGGTGTTTTGTGGGCTCAAATTCCAAGCTAAAACGTTGGCCCGTAGCTGTTACCTGCAGTTATGGCGGAGCATGTGGGTGTTTTGTGGGCTCAGATTCCAAGCTAAAACGTTGGCCCAGTAGTTGTTTGTTGCCAGGAGTTTGGGCTGAGCGTGTGGGTGTTTTGTGGGCTCAAATTCCAAGCTAAAACGTTGGCCCGTAGCTGTTACCTGCAGTTATGGCGGAGCATGTGGGTGTTTTGTGGGCTCAAATTCCAAGCTAAAACGTTGGCCCGTAGCTGTTACCTGGAGTTCTGGCGGAGCGTGTGGGTGTTTTGTGGGCTCAAATTCCAAGCTAAAACGTTGGCCCTGTAGCTGTTACCTGGAGTTCTGGCGGAGCGTGTGGGTGTTTTGTGGGCTCAAATTCCAAGCTAAAACGTTGGCCCAGTAGTTGTTACCTGGAGTTTGGGCTGAGCGTGTGTGTGTTTTGTGGGCTCAAATTCCAAGCTAAAACGTTGGCCCAGTAGCTGTTACCTGGAGTTTGGGCTGAGCGTGTGGGTGTTTTGTGGGCTCAAATTCCAAGCTAAAACGTTGGCCCAGTAGTTGTTACCTGGAGTTTGGGCTGAGCGTGTGGGTGTTTTGTGGGCTCAAATTCCAAGCTAAAACGTTGGCCCAGTAGCTGTTACCTGGAGTTTGGGCTGAGCGTGTGGGTGTTTTGTGGGCTCAAATTCCAAGCTAAAACGTTGGCCCAGTAGTTGTTACCTGGAGTTATGGCGGAGCGTGTGGGTCTTCTGTGGGGTGTCTCGGCCTACTGCTGCCAAGGCCTTGGAGTACTTGCTTTAGACAGAAAATAAAACAGAGAAAGCATTGAACACTAAAGAAGCTGTCACCTGTAGTTCTGGCAGAGCGTGCAGGTGTTTTGTGGGCTTTCCTGGCGTGGTGCTGCGCGGCGTTGGATGACTTGCTGGCCCTGAGGGCGATCTCCCCCTCGCCCAGAACCTTCCTGTGGCACTGCTCCAGCTTCCCCTCCAGCTCAGCCACCAACGTCTGCACACACACACGCACACCACGCACGCACGCACACACACTCACACACACACACCACGCACGCACGCACCACAAGTGCACGCACACACCACAAGTGCACACACACACACACACACACACACACACACACACACACACACACACACACACACACACCACAAGCGCGCGCACACACACACACAGACATGTACCAGTTCCTGCGTGAAAGCACACATCAATGTGTGTGCGAAAACACATTCAAGACACACACACACATACACAGACACATAGGCACATCGTGTTTTGTTTTTCATTGTGTTATAATTTCAATCTGAATCAAAATCAATAACATAGAATTGTACAATCTGGATCATCTATAAGCACTTCTAAGTGAAAAGACGTCAAATTAAAACCAAACAAAACCCACGCAAGTATCCCATGCAAGATCCTAAAACACATCGTTGTCAGCACGTTAATGGGACACGCCGAAGCAAACAAGATACTGAGTGAGGAGCAGCAAGGCTTCCACAGAGGCAGGTCCTGTGAGAGCCAACTTCTGGGTCTGGTGGACGAGCTCTCAGGAAACATGAAGAGGGGGAAAACAGACCGACGTCCTAATAATGCTATCATTGGTTATGGTTATGTTAGCTCTTTTGATGGCCTCTGAATATGGGAGGAAGGTTTCGGCTCTGACTCTGTTGGCCCTAAGCCTCAACTGGTATTGGGGGCAGCCCTGGTAAGCAGCTGAGTGACTCCCTCTACAATTGATGCATTTCAAGGGTTGGGATTTACACTCTTTTACGTTGTGACCAGACTGGGCACACCTTACACATACTTCCTGTTTTACTCTGCATTGGTCTTGACTGTGTTCCAGCCTGGCACACTTTCTACATTTTCTTACAGGAGCGACAAAGGGGTGTACTTTGAATTCTTCAGCGTTGATTTTGATAAAGAAGGGTAAGGAAGGCTTGTTAAAGGTGATCTTAACTACCCGGGAAAACGAGAAAACTGATTATCCATTTAACAAAGCGAGGACATATATAGTAGGAGAGGAGTTTAGTGGCCAGTAGATGAGGTTGGATGGTGTTGAAGGAAGACGATAAATCAATAAAAAGGATTCGTACAAAAGAGCCAGGTTTTTCCAGGTGTGTGAATGTGATTAGGATCAAGGAAAGGGGTAGTCTGTGCTGTGATGTATTTGAGAATGAGTCTTTCAAAGCATTTCATAACGATGGAGGTCAAAGGAACAGGGCGATCGTCATTCAAGGAAGAGGGCTTAGTTTTCTTTGGGACAGGACAGATGATAGACGTTTTCTTCCCCAGAGATCAGGAACAAATCAAGCATTCACAGACCATGAAAACAACATACTAAAAACATGACATAATTGACTAGCACGCACACGATTTCAAAAGATGAACGCTGATGGTGTCAGGGCCCACAGCTTTTCTAATCTTCAGTTTGCTAAACAAACCCTCCACTGCTGCAGCCTCAATCACACATCACTCGCATCGTCCACACGCTCATCACACATTCCATCCAGTCTGTTCACAACATGATCCAAATCCTCTTTCACGTCATCACGCTCAAACCTGCAGTAGAATTCGTTCAATTTCTCAGAAAATTCTTGTTGTTCCTCCAGGGGCATGACCGATGTCTGGCTGGCTGGCTTATTCTGCCCAGTGAGAGTTTTCAATCCATTCCAAACATCAGCCATGTCCCCCTGTTGGAACTGGGATTCAACCTTTTCTTTATAAACCTTTTTCTGTTCACGTATCTCGTCTGACAGTGTTTTTTGGATGGTCTTTCTCTCGGCTTTGGTTCCAGTCTGAAAAAGAAACTTCTTTTGATTAATTGTAGTCTTAAAAGACTTGGCCACCCAGGGGTTTATTGTTGGGGAAAATCTTTACAGTTTTCTGGGGAATAATCATGTCTTCACAAAATGAAATGTAATCAGAAACAACATCAGCGGCTTCACTCACACTCTCAGACGAATCAGTCAATACACTCCATTCCATACACTAAAAGCATCCTCTCAGTTCTTCCACACTTTCAGGCGTCCAAATTTTCACACACTGTTTTACCACAGGGTCAGTCTGGATTTTGGGTCTGTACTTAGGTATGAGACAGACAGAGTTATGGTCAGAACCACCGATAGAAGGCAGAGCAACCGATTTAAAAGCATTTGGGATATTACCATAGCACTAATCAAGGGTCTTTTCATTCCGGGTGTAACAAGTAACATACTGTTTAAAAGAAGGGAGACAGGTTAAAAGGTCACAGTGATTAAAATCGCCGAGCACAAAGCATCAGGGTTAATCAGTTGAAGGGAGCGCACGGTATCAGCGATCTCAGCAGCAGCACGCGCAGCACAGGCAGAGGGGGGCACGTACCACACGGTGACGAACAGCTGACCGAACTCTCGTGGCAAGTATCTGGGTCGCAGTGACACAGATAACAGTTCACAATCAGCTGAGCACGATTGTCGTCTTACCGTCACATGCACCCTGTCGCAACACCGTTCGTTGACGTCCAGGCACACGCCACCGCCCTGTTTTTTATTTGCTCTGTCTCAATGTGGCTGTTTACTAGGCGAATTGGTGCCGAGAAGAACATTGGTGAAGGGAGTTAATTTTAGAGATTTATTTTCCCCTTATTTCACTCTAATAATGTTTTTCTTTCCCCTCTTGTCTGAATGTGACATTGTTTCATAAGATTTACTTGCGGTGTTGAAAGCTCCATGCACATTTTGTTAAGAAACAAGTGAACGCCTTGAACGGCTGAGCCAAGAAAATAATTGAGTGAGAGAGAGAGAGAGAGAGAGAGAGAGAGAGAGAGAGATGAGAGAGAGAGTGAGAGAAAGAAAGAAGATGAGAGAGAGAGAGAAAGAGAGAGTGAGAGATAGAGAGAGAGAGAGAGAGAGAGACGGATACCTTAGAGAGAGAGAGAGAGAGAGAGAGATGGGAGCGAGAGAGAGAGAGAGAGAGAGAGAGAGACTTCAGACTTCAGACTTCAGATATTTAATATACTCTGGCCATTGACTCATGTACAACGACGTATACACAAACACACACACGAAAATAACAAACAAAACAAGAACAAAACTTAATAAACACACATATACTAACTGCTAAACAAACACAAATATTAGAGAAACAATACACAATGACAACTGCAGCATAAACATATGGCGAGCATACATCCACTATGAAAATAATTGAATATACGCTACGGGATCAAAGATTTCTGATCTAATAACTTATATGAAAAAACAAAAACAAAATAATTAACGGCATGAAACAATGCTCACCATAATCAATTTACTAAAGAATACCATCACCTAGATATATATGAACACCGTTATCAGTATACATTTGTCCTTTGTCATAATTATTATGTGATATTAATCCTCAGCATGTCAACATGATCATAAAAAACAGTAAAAAAATCAAGTAATTATTAATCAACATAAAATTTCCTTCTTGTAATAGCATGGAAAACAAACTTGGCTACCATCTCTGAGAAGAGCATGAAGTGCTAGAACAAATTGATTGTACAGTTTGACTGAGGAATCTGCTTCTTAAAATCAGAATACAAGGGACATATTAAAAGGAAGTGGTGTTAATTTTCAATAACATTCTTGCAATAAACACACTATTTGTTTACTGGGGATTCACTGTATCTGTACAAGCTGTTATTTAAAGGAAGTGCCCTCAAACGTAATTGAGACAGTGCTACACGGAAGCAATATATGTCAACTTGAGAAAAGTATTTTTCAATTTCAAACGTTGATTTAAAAGAAGTATATAACTCGTACCTTTCCTTGTTTCTGATTGCAGAAAACCAATCTTGAGCATACATATATGTTAGTCTTTGTTTCAGCATCTTCAAAAATACTTTTGCATCACCTACTCCTTGCGAAAGGCAAACAAAGTGGAATCCTGATGTACTAAAAATGTCATTAACTCTACTAGCCCAACATGTCTTGCTGTTTTCATTCATATTAACTAACATTTTATAGGCCTGATTAGGTAATCGATCCTGACCCATGCCTAATAGTCGTAACCAGTATTTGACACAACGAACACAACTATTCACAAAGAGAGGGTACCTCCCAAGCTCAACATATACTAATTTATTTGGGGTACGCTTAGGGACATTTAAAAAGTATTTGCAGGCCATGAGATGACCCTTTTCTATGTTGTCAAGTTTCTGATGTCCCCACACCTCTGAGCCATACAACAAAATCGGTTGAACTTTTGAATCAAATACCTTAAAGAAAGTTTCTCTTGTCATTTCGTTGCACTTTTTGAAAGTTCTACACAGATAAAATGTGGTCTTTTTTGCTTTAGAAACCAGACCTTCAGTACCTTGGAGTGAAGATATATCTGAGATAACAATAACTTTTAACAACTTCGAGTTTGTGATTATCAAAGTACCAATACTCATTTTTGGAAATATGTCCCCCTTTTCTAAATACCATTATTTTAGGTTTGTTCACTTCTAGTTTTAGATTTATACAGCAAGCTTTCAACGTATCTAATTGGTGTTGTAAGCCAGAAACTGTCGTGGACAACAAAGCGATGTCATCTGCAAATAGAAGAATGAGAAAGCTCTAAGAACCTTGCATATGCACCCCCCCCGCGCTTACCTTGAATCATTAATATGATTACGGTTGATGTATGACAGTGGAAAAAGTGGTTGGG
>CM065698.1:42976893-42999393 GCA_017654935.2 Phymorhynchus buccinoides | reverse complement strand
CCTTCTTTTCATAGCATGAAATATATACCTGGATAGCTTGTACATATTGTTACTATTGGATGCTTCCAATAACTTAAAAACAGATGCACTTTTACAACCTTGCAAAAACTTAACCCTAAGATCAGTATATTTTGCACATTCAAACAAAACGTGAAATTCATTCTCAACGTTTGTCTTGCAGAAAGGGCAGTTTCTATCTTGATCATGGCTGCTGCAACGATGTACGTTATTGTTTATAGGTAATACATTCAATCGTGCTTAAGTAATAGCCACACGGAAACAGTATGCATCCATATTCAAAATATATCTTTCTTTCTCAAAAATTAACTTAAATTTTCTATAATTTTCAAACCTTTCCCTGTCCCTAATAGTACCTGTCCATTCCTGTATATAAATATCAACAAGTCTTTGTTTAAGATCACAAAGGAACAATTTTACATTACCAACATCTTGTTGTAGCCATACAAAATTATAACCTGTTAAACATAAAATTTCCCTTACATTAGATACCCAACACTGTTTTCCAGATTCATCAAGCTGCAGAAGCATGCGGTAAGCTTTATAGGTTAATCTGTCATTATTCATATGCAAAAGTCTACACCAGTATCTGATAGCAGATATATAAGAATTTACATACAAAGGGTATCTTCCTAAATCACCATAGATCATCTAGTTCGGAGTTCTTAATGGAACACATAAAAATCGTTTGCAAGCTAACATGTGAATTTTTTCTAAATGATCTAATTTATTAAGGCCCCAAATTTCAGATGAGTACAGTAGTATGGGCTGTATTTTAACATCAAATATTTTTAAATATATAGCTGCAGACATTTCCTTGTACCTTTGAAAAGCTTTATTTAATTGAATCACTGCTTTCTTACCTTTTGCTACCAAATGTTCTGTACCCCTTTTGTTGCTAAGCATTGTAGTGAAGTTAAATCCAAGATAACAGTAACTATTAACAACATCCAGTTTTTTACCATCAAAGAACCATTGCTCATTTCGACCCAAAAAAACGCCTTTTCTGAAAACCATTATTTTAGTTTTATCTACATTAACATTTAGATCAGTACAACATTTGTGTAAAATATTTAACTGGTTCTCTAGGCCATTTGGGGTTGTAGACAACAAAGCAACGTCATCAGCAAACAACAAAATAAACAATTCCATAATGCCCGGTAACATCTGAAAACCATGCTTACCACCTATATTCATATGGGCTACTAGCTGATCAATGAAGACTGAAAACAATGTAGGGCTCATAACACAGCCTTGTCTTACTCCTATTGGACATTCGAATAAATCTGACATCTTATAATTTGCACGTACACATGAAAGAAGAGACTGGTACATTGATAAAAAGATATACTAAAAAATGTCCTTTAACACCATGATTTTGTAAACATTCCAGCAGTTTATTATGACGTACAGAATCGAACGCTTTTTTAAAATCAACGAACGCTACATATAATTTTCTACCTTTTCTCTGTAAACACTTTTGAACAATTGCATATAAATTAAATATCTGGTCAACTGTCGAATACCCTCTGCGAAAACCTGCTTGATTGTCAGAAATCATGTCATTATCTTCTAACCATTTATACAATCTAGTATTTAAAATGGACGTATAACATTTTGATATAATGCTTAATAAAGATATTCCTCTATATTTGTCTACATTTTCTTTGTCACCCTTCTTATGTATAGGAATGATGATGGCCTTCGACCATTCTCGAGGATATGACCCTGAACGGAAAATGACATTAAACAATTTAAGAAGAAAAGACATCACATCCGTATTACCAGCTTTTAACATTTCGGCCGATATGTCGTCAATACCACATGCCTTTCTTTCATTTAACTTTAAAACTGCTCTCCATAATTCTTCTTCGGAAATATCCTTATTAAGAATATGCTCCTCTTCTTCAATCAAATTAACATCAAAAGTAATTTGTTCATCATCTTCATTCTGATTTTGAAAGAGATTTCTGAAATGAATGAACCAGTCCTCATTACTAATATAATTTATATTTTTATTTACATTATCACATCCCATATTTCTAACTTCCTTCCAAAATTCAGATGAGTTTCCCATTTTATTAGTCAATGATTCCGTTTTCTTCTTCTTGAACTCTTTCTCCTTTATGCTCAACAGCCGTCTATATTTTTTCTTTTCTACAACATACTCTAGTGCATCTTCTTTTTCTCTAGTTCTTCTAAAGTGGTTCAGCTTCTGTCTTGTTTGTTTTTTCATTTGAAGACATTCATCGTCAAACCATTCTGATTTTTTCTTCGTTTCATGAGTTGGTATCTTTCGAATCATACATACGCTTGCATCTTTCAGACAATTCACAAAAATGTCTAAAGCATTATCTATATTACATTCTAATTCAGTGTTTGCCTCCCTTAGCTTACTTTGAACATAATCACTTTGAAGACCACGTAGAAAATCATTTTCTTTCTCCTTGTCCCAAACAAACTTTTCAATGTAAACTTTTTTCTTCTGTCGTTTTTCTTGATCAGATTTCAAAACATCATTACTACCTTTAATTTCCATTACATCCGGTAAATGGTCAGATTCAACCACACTCTCAACAAGCAATGAACAAACATTAATATCAGACAATAATTCAACAGACATAATGAAGTAATCTATAGTGCTTGACCCAGAAGATGAAATATAAGTGAAACTATCATCAAAACCAAAATTGCATAAACCGTTTAAAACAACACAATCCAACATATTACACAGTTCGATCAATTGTTTTCCAAACATATTAGTGCCATTATCTTGTGACTTTCTTGGCCAACAGCTATCTGGTGAAAGATACAAACTTTCAAAATCCTCATTTTCATTATCAATGTAATTTTCACATGCTGTGCGGGAATTAAAATCGCCCATTAACCAGAGAGAAAATTTTTCATATTTACCTTTGAGGTCCAGCATGCATTGCTCCAGAACCTCCATGCCATAAACATCATGTGTTGTTTTCCAAAAATCGGAATCATGAGGGTACACATATGCACAGATCAACATAATATCATTATTTGTCTTCAATAAATCTTTGTGCAATTTTAGAACAATAACATTCTCATAATCAATGTCAACTCTTTCTACAAAGGGACCAAATGATTTTCTTACCATCACAACCACGCCT
Source organism: Phymorhynchus buccinoides (assembly GCA_017654935.2). Taxonomy (NCBI): domain Eukaryota; kingdom Metazoa; phylum Mollusca; class Gastropoda; order Neogastropoda; family Raphitomidae; genus Phymorhynchus; species Phymorhynchus buccinoides. The sequence continues at coordinate 42,996,235 of CM065698.1, read as the reverse complement.
CCGGAGTACCTTCCTTTTTTAGACAACTTTTTAGCATTAGAAGAAAACAAAAGATGATCACGAAATAAAGATGAATCCAAATCATTTGCAACATATGTTTCAGTTAAACAAATAATATGTTTGATAATGAAATTAACAAACTCTTTATTATTCAATTTTGATAAAAGACCATTTACATTATAAGTTAGAAGAATAATATGAAAATCCCTAACATCTTTAGTACAAGACCCCTTTCTTTGTAAATTATCGTTCTCCCCATTTACTTTCTCATCGGTATGAATAGTACTATCTGATGGTATTCTACAGTAAGTGGTCCGGCCGTGTCCCTATTTATCGGTATTAGATTCATTCGCAGATTTACCTTTTCCTACTGTCTCTTCACGAGTAGGTCCCTTCTTGAACGTGTCAGGTATGGTACTCTGACTTGCTGACCGTGTTGTGACCTTTGTCTTACACTGTTCAGAAGAGCTCCTTGAGGGAGCGTTGCGAGTAGAGCGTACAGACAGAGGAGAAGATGCTGACTGAGTACTGTTTTCTAATGCTTGTGCATGAGTGTTGCCTGTGGGCTGCACACGTGTTTGGTCATCACCCGCCTCTCGAGAGCTTTTGTCAGTAACGTCAGTTCGTTCCTCCATCTCAGTGTTAGAGAGAGAGAGAGAGAGAGAGAGAGAGAGAGAGAGAGAGAGAGAGAGAGAGAGAGAGAGAGAGAGAGAGAGAGAGAGAGAGAGAGAGAGAGAGAGAGAGAGAGAGAGAGAGAGAGAGAGAGAGAGAGAGAGAGAGAGAGAGAGAGAGAGAGAGAGAGAGAGAGAGAGAGAGAGAGAGAGAGAGAGAGAGAGAGAGAGAGAGAGAGAGAGAGAGAGAGAGACAGAGAGAGACACAGACAGACACAGAGAGAGAGAGAGAGAGAGAGAGAGAGAGAGAGAGAGAGAGAGAGAGAGAGAGAGAGAGAGAGAGAGAGAGAGAGAGATGGAATGAAATGTTTATTGCGGAAAGCTTTACAAAGCCGTTCATGAAGAAAGAGTAGGCTGATTCCGGAGGTCTTCATGGAGGGAGTTCCAGATGGCAGGTGCTCTGAAAGGCCTCAACCATCGTACCAGTCCCCAAGAAGTCGTCTCCCAAGGAGCTGAACGACTACAGACCAGTGGCACACACTTCAATTCCATTCAAGTGCCTGGAGAGGATCGTTCTTGGCCACCTCAGAACAGAGACTGCTGACCACCAAGACCCACTGCAGTTTGCTTACTCAAAGAATAAGAGCACGGAAGATTCTATCCTGGCCCTCCTCCACAACATCTTGCAACACGTCGACAAACCCAAGACCTACGCCAGAGTCCTCTTCATTGACTTTAGCAGCACCTGCAACTCAATTCAGCCGCATATCATGGTGCAGAAGCTGCAGGCCATGTCCGTCAACCCCCTGCTCACTCGGTGGATCTTCAGCTTCTTGACAGAACGGTCACAACGAGTCCGAGTGGGCGGGGTACTGTCCAGCAGACTGGTCACCAACACCGGAGCTCCCCAGGGATGTGTGCTGTCTCCTGTGCTCTTTGTCCTCTACACCGCCGACTGCCGCAGCACAAATTTGCGGATAACGTCGCTGACGGGCCTGATGGAGCAGGACGAGTCCCAGTACCTGACTGCTGTCCAGAGGCTTGTCGACTGGTGTGACGCCAACTTCCTGGAGCTCAACGTGTCCAAGACCAAAGAACTGGTGATTGACTTCCGTAAAGTCAAGACGGACGTTCAGTCCATCGTCATCAAGGGCCAGCCAGTGGACACCGTTGACTCCTACAAGTACTTGGGCACCATCATGGACGACAAGCTGTCCTGGACCCCCAACGTGGACGCCTGCTGCCGGAAGGCCAGCCAGTGGTTGTACTTTCTGCGGAAGCTGAGGTCCTTCCAGGTCTGCCCGAAGATACTGTCACTCTTCTACCAGGCCACCATCCAGAGTGTCATGCTGTTCAACCAGCTCTGCTTCAATAGCAGTGCCAAGCAAGCTGACACCGACAGGCTGGAGAGAGTGATCCGGACTGCCGAACAATTAGTGAAGGACCTCACGTCACCAGCTGTCATCTACCAGCGAGTTATTAATTCTTTGTGTGTGCATGGAGTTTCTCCAGATTTATTAGTTCTTTGAAATGGTTCTTTCTTATATTGTTTTTTTGGATACGCAAAAGGGATGTAATAATATGCGCGTTGTGGGATGTCGTCAGTTCCGGTTGATGCCTCAATCTGTCAAAACTGGTCGATAGAAGCAGAATCTGAAGTTCACTCTGTTGAATTTTCACTTAGCAAAATGGTCGATACACGTTGAATTGATTGAAGCTCACAGCCTGTTTTCTGTGACTACATTCCATGGTCTGAGAGGGGCATTCACAGTGTGTTTTATTGCTTGTGTGTCTGCGTGTGTGCGTATGCAGGTGCGCGCACATGTGTATGTGCGTTATATGTGAATCTGCATGATTATATGTCTTACATAATTATGCGTGTGCATGTGTATCAATAAATGCATGTGCTATGCATTTGTATTAAAATTGTGTTCGTGTATGTGCTGCATTTGTAAAAACAACAACAACAACAATACGCACACATGTGCGCGCGCACCCACGCACATGCACACACACACACACAAAATACCTTCCTAAGCGATTTAACTCACTCAAACCTTGACTATGTTTATCAGCTTAGGGATCCTAACGATGCTACTAACTTTTGGGTAAGTACTTTTAATGAGATCTATGATAAGCATGCTCCTTTGGTTAAAAAAAAAGAGTGAAACACAACATTAAACCGCCTTATATATCAAGTGAAATTGACAATGAAATATATAAAAGAGAACATTTGCTTAAAATAAATGACGACGCACAGTTTAGAAAACAGAGAAACAAAGTTAATTCCATGAAAAGAAAAGCTAAAAAAAATACTTTCAAGAATTAGTATCTTCTTCACAAAATTCAAATGCAATTTGGAAAGCAATAAACCTTTTAACCAGAAAACCTCAACGCACTCAATACAGAATCCTATAAATGAACTCCAACCAGATGATTTGAACCTTCATTTTTCAAATATAACAAGTAAGATTATCAAAAATGATAGAACAAACGAAAACAACCTTGAAGCTTTAGAACAGTTCTGCTATGCAAACAATATTTCGTCAACTTTTTGCATCCCATCAGTATCAGTTCATGAAATAGCCAATTGTCTATTACATCTAAAACAGTCAAAGTCTAGAGATTTGGATGATTTAGACAGCAAAATCCTAAAAGTCGCCTCACCAATTATTTCTCATACATTGACTTATCTTTACAATCTGTGTCTTGATAAGCAACAGTTTCCTCAGAAATTCAAACAAGCTAAAGTGATACCACTGTACAAATCGGGTGATCCTACATGTCCTTCAAACTACCGACCTATATCTATATTATCGCTTCTGTCAAAACCTCTGGAGAGACATATCAAATCCAACTTGTATTCACATCTTAAACATTATGACTTACTTCATGAAAATCAATCTGAATTTCGAGAAAATCGCTCATGCCACACAACTTTAAAACAACTCATAGACAAATGTCTTTTAAATATTAACAATAACGAATTTACTGTGATTCTCTTTGTCGACTTTGCGAAAGCGTTCGACGTTATCAACCACTCTCTTCTACTTAAAAAACTTAAGTACTACAAAATATCAAGTGAAGCCCTAACATTTATAAATTCTTTCCTTACTAATCGGCAACAGATTGTTCAAATTGGTTTAAAAAGATCTCAGTTACTCCCAGTACATTTTGGTGTTCCTCAGGGGTCTGTTTTAGGACCTCTTTTGTTTTCTATGTATGTAAACGATCTGCCCTTATGTCTACAATGTCATTCTGAAATGTTTGCTGACGATACTTCCTTACACTCAAACAGTAATAACCAAACTGAACTAGTTAATAATCTAATAGCATGGACTAAAAAGAATCACATGTCACTCAACATTGAAAAGACCAAATATATGTATGTAACTACTTGGCAAAAGCGACAAAAGATGACTTCTCCATTTCCACCATTGTATGTGCAAGGCAGCAAAATTGAAGAAGTGGCTTCATATAAAGTTGTAGGTATCACTGTTGACAATAACTTACTGTGGTCAGATCATATATCTAAACTGGGTAAATGTATCAACAACAACAAAAAGATTTATCAATTGGCAAAAATTAAAAACTTTTTAAATCTTCAGTCACGAAAAATATTTGTCCATGCTCACATTATGTCTCACATTAATTACTCATCAACCCTTGGGACAGTACTAGTGAAGCTAATCTAAAACATATAAGTCGGTTACATAAACGAGCTGTGAAACTAGTACTGATGAAATCCAGCACCCTAACAGCTAATGATTACAATAAATTAAACATTTTGCCACTAAAAGACAGACTTCTCTTCAACAAATGCCTCTCCATGTTTAGTGTGGTAAATGGAGTCGCTCCCCAAAAAATTATCAAGACTTTTGCTATTAACCCAAATAGACACACCCACAAGTTTTCTTTCGCCAGACCACGAAAAAATGTTTTTAAATCTAGCTTTGTTTACTCAGGGGGCACATCATGGAATAATCTGTCTTTTTCTCTAAAATTGTGTCCTTTAAAACAAACGCTTAAAAAAGCACTTAAAAAGAATATGCTTGATGCTTTGTAAAAATACCTGATGTGAATATGAGAATGAGTGCCTACGGCTCTATTGTTGTTGTTGTAAATTGCTTTGTGTTTGTGCTGCCTTTAGTAGTAGACGAGGAGACATTACAGGGGCGTGCAAATTCATGCTAAAAAAAAAAGAAGATCATTCACTTCCTTCTGCGCTGTAGATGTAAGCGGTGTTCGTTGTTTGTTTCTTTTTCTTTCTTTTTTTCTTCGTTGTGATTTTGTTCGGACATTTTTCTTCTTTCTCATGTTCGAGTAAACTATGACTCTCTCTCTCTCTCTCTCTCTCTCTCTCTCTCTCTCTCTCTCTCTTCTCTCTCTCTCTCTCTCTCTCTCTCTCTCTCTCTCTCTCTCTCTCTCTCTCTCTGTTTTATCTCTCGATTCTGGTGTCTCTGTTGTCTCTCTGTCTCCTTGTCTCAGTCATTATTACTTTTTCCCAAACTCCCTCTTCCTCTTTCCTTTTATTTTACCACTATGATTACATTTGTACATATGTATACATAATCATTGTATTGTGCTTGTATGAAGTGTATGTATTTTCCCCATGATTTTTGATTGTGGTTGATTTTTTTTCTCTCAGTTTATGTTTTTTATTTATTTACCTGAATTGTTTTTCTTATTAATTTATGACGACAGGATGCAAAAAAGCTTTATCAAGCTTATTTTTTTATCGTCAATAAAGATCATTTTGACTTGACTTGACTTCACACACACACACACACACACACACACACACACACACACACACACACACACACACACACACACACACACTCTTACACAACACACACACACACACACACACACACACACACACACACACACACACACACACACACACACACACACACACACACACACACACACACACACACACAGAAAAGCAAACCTACCCAATTCCGCATATATTGACCATAACGCTTTCAGGTTTAGAGTTCCTCTCCACTTCACTAATGTTAATTAAATAGTCAGATGAGTGAAACTCACAACCTGATTCACTTGACTAACTTGGACAGTCAGACACGGCCTTTCAGACAGAGTCCCATACATCTAACTTAAGACGCACATCTGTTATTTCTTTCTTTCCTTCTCTCTTTCTTTCTTTCTGTCCTGTCTTCTTTCCGTCTTTCTTTATATATTTTTCTGTGTTCCTTTGTTCCTTTCTTCCCCTCCTTCCTTCCTTCTTTCTTTCTGTTTCTCTTTCTTTTTCAATCCAAGGTCTTGCCCAATAATGTTATATTTGTTTGTCCATATACCGGTATATTTTTTCTTTCTTACTTTCTTCCTTCTTTCTTCTTTCTTTTTTTCAATCCCAGGTTTGGCCAATAATGTTATGTTTGTTTGTCCAAATACCAGTATAGTATTTAATAATAATAATAATAATGGTTATTTATAGAGCGCTTAACTCCCTTTGCAGGGTGCTCAAAGCGCTGAACAAAAGCCTAAACACTAACATACAGATAAACAACAAGCCAAGAATAATCAACATGAAGACAAGTATCAATGAATATAAACATTAAAAATAAGTGAGACTGTTCATACAAAATACATGTATTAGTCTCTCTCGCCCTCCCGAGTCTTTTAGAAGTCATTATGATGGCTTCAGTTTTGCTGTCATTTAATTGGAGTTTGTTTTCATTCATCCATGTTTTGACATTACTGACACATCCTTGAAGACCTTGAACAGTGGAGTCGAAGTCAGAAAGAGTTGTTTCAGTGAATAGCTGATTATCATCAGCGAAGGCATGATGATTTACAGAATGATTCTTAACAATGTTGAAAAGGGGTTGCGTATACAATACAAAAAGCACAGGTCCCAGGACAGAGCCCTGGGGAACGCCATGCTTACCAGTCGATGGAGTGGATGTATGGCCTGCTACTGAGATTGTTTCAGTTCTGTTTGAGAGATAGGCTTTAAACCAGGAGAGAGTAGAGCCAGAAATACCAAAGGAATCGGAAAGTCTGTTTAGTAGGATAGCATGGTCAATAGTATCGAAAGCGGCAGAGAGGTCTAGTAAAGTAAGGACGGACATTTTACCATTGTCGAGGGATGTTAGGATATCATTCATGATCTTAAGAAGGGCGGTTTCGGTGCTATGATGGGGTCTGTATGCTGACTGTAAGGAACTGAGTAAATTGTTGCGAGTCAAATGTTCGTTTAGTTGCAAAAGAACAAGGCGTTCAAGTACTTTCCTTCTTTCTTTTTTCCTTTCTTCCATTTTTCCTTCTTTCTGTCTTTCTTTTTCAATCCAAGGTCTTGCCCAATAATGTTATGTTTGCTTGTCTATATTATACCAGACTATTCTTTCTTTCTTCCTTCCGTCCTTCCTTTTTTTCTTGTTCTCTTTCTTTTCCAATCCAAGGTCTTCCCAATAATGTTATGTTTGTTTGTCTATTTGCTTCTATTTCTTTCTGTCTTTCCTTTCCTCCTTCCTTCCTTCTTTTTTTCTTTTTCTCATCCAAGGTCTTGCCCAATAATGCTACAATATGTTTGTTTGTCTATATATCTATATGTTCTATCTTTCTGTCGTTCTTTCTTCCTTTCTTCCTTCCTTCTTTTTCTCTTTCTTTTTTGTTTCAATCAAAAGTCTTGCCCAAGAATGTTATGCTTGTTTGTCTATATATGTCTTTGTCTTTCTTTCATTTTGTTCCTTCCTTTTTTCTTTTTCTCTTTCTTTTTTTTTTTTTTTCAATCCAATGTTATGCTTGTTTGTCTATGTAATTTTCTGTCTTTTTTCATGTTCTTCCTTCCTTTTTCCCTTCTTTTTCTCCTTCTTTTTCAGTCCAAGGTCTTGCCCAATAACGTTCATATGTTTGTTTGTCTCTCTTTCCTTTTCTTTCTTTCTGTCCTTCTTTCGTCCTTACTTCCCTCCTCCCTCCCTTTCTTTCTTCCTTTCTTCCTTCCTTTTCTTCTTTTTTTTTTTTTAACCCTTTGCGCTGTAGATTTTGTGTCATCGATGATTTTTGTGTATGTTCGCTCCATAATTTAACTCTTGGCACTGTCAAATTGTGTGTTTTTAATGCTTTTTGTATATTCACTATATAATCCAGCTTTTGGCGATGTTGATTTGTTGTCAATGTTGCTTTTTGTGTGTATATTCGCTTATAATGGAGTTCTTTGTGCTGATGATTTGTTGTCATTGTTGCTTTTTGTGTGTATGTTTGCTTATAATGGAGTTGTTTGTGCTGATGATTTGTTGTTGTTGTTTTTGTGTGTGTATGTTCGCTTATAATGGAGTTCTTTGTGCTGATGATTTATTGTCAATGTTGCTTTTTCCTTTTGTAACCCCCTACCCTCTGACATGGGCAGAAGGCTTGGATCAGTAAACTTTGTGAATTGCGTGAATTGTGAATTCCTCGTTCTTTTCCCAAACCCAAGGTCTTGCCCGGATCGCCCCCAGCCGTGCGGAGACCCAGCTCAGCTGTTGAAGGGAGCCCTGGTGGGGGGACCCGACCAGTCCGGTAACTACAGGGACAGCAGGGAGAACTACGTCAACAACGAGGTGGCCGTGGACTACAACTCTGGGTATACCTCCGCCCTGGCGGGTGAGTGTTGGAGAAAAAGAAGGGCTAGAGAGGAGGAAGAAGAAGAACAAGAACACGCACGCGCACGCACGCACACATACATACAAGCAAGCAAGCGCGCATGCACACAGACACACACACACGCGAGCACACACGCACGAACGCACTGAACGCACACATGCACACCCATTTCCCCTAAACAGGAAGAAAGAACTGAAAAGACCATGTACACCCAGAGAGACTAAACAGGAGAGAGAACTGAAGATCAACGTGTGTGTGTGTTTCCCCTGTGTGTGTGTGTGTCTGAACTGTGTGTGTTTGTGTACACCCATTGTGTGTGCGTGTGTGTGTGTGTGTGTGTGTGTGTGTGTGTGTGTGTACACCCATTTCCCCTGTGCAGGAGAAGAAAGAACTGAAATCAACGTGTACACCCATTTCCCCTAAGAGAGAGAGATGAGTGGGGGCTGGCTCTTCTATACTACTCAACACTTGCTTTGCATCATTGTTTGTTTTGAAATTTGTAGAAACGTACTGCTTGATTTGCTTAAGTGGTTGATTGATACTGACACTGACTTCAGTATGTATTTTCCCTGTAGTGTTGAAAACGTGAGTAGTGTTCACTTTATGCACATTTTTTGCGCGATCCCACGACGTTTACATGGCCCAGCATGACCGTTATGGAGGAGGCTCACTTCTGGCCTGGGGTGGAATCAGTGTGCAGGGAAAGACCGACCTCCATGTGCTCCTGAACGGAACCTTGACGGCAGCCAGATACTGGGATGAAATCCTTGATCCGTACGTGAGATCCTACGCTGGAGCTGTTGGCCCGGAGTTCATCCTCGTGGATGATAATGCCCGTCCACACACAGCACATGTTGTTTACCAGTATGACGAATCAATCGAGCAAACGGAAGGCCCAACCAAGTCCCCTCCCTGCCATTAACCATATTTGGGACATGATTGGAAGAGCTGTTTGAGCATGTGTCAACCAGCCACAAACCCTGGTTCAGCTTGGGCAGGCCTTTCAGGAGGTGTGGGATGGGATTCCCCAGCAGACTGTTCCAAGCCTCATCTGCTCTATGAGCAGGCGTTGTCGGGCTGTCATTGAGGTGCGTGGAGGTCACACAAGTTACTGACAGTCCGTTTTTAATTGTTTATCAAGAATTTGCAAAGTTTTTAATTCAATGAAGTTTTTGCCCCATATATGCCAAAACCCCTGAAAGTTGAGGGTAGGCTTGAGTTTGTGTCCTTCAAACCTTTTAAGTATTCAAAACTCAATTGTTATTGATTGTGTCTTGTTGTCAAATGACCGGACAATGACATGGTTACATTTTTATTTAAATAAAGTCAATGGGATATACGACAGCGTTTGTCAAAAAAAGTTATGCAAAGCAAGTGTTGAGTAGTATATACGTGTATGCGTGCGTGTTGAGATTAGAAAACGCACTTGTGCATCAACATCTGTATGTGTTAAACGGGGGCATGCTGTTCTCTTTTTCTCTTTCTTGAATGTCTTCATTTATAATCTAAAAAATATGTTAACTATTAACCCTGTGTTTCAGGTATTCTGCACTTGCAAGCCACGGACAACTTACCGCCCACTAATAACAAGTGCCCTTGCAACCAGTAAAGAGACACAACTCCTGCTTTGAAGAATTGACTTTCAAGGACGAGTAGACTCCCTTGGGTCATAAATTTACATGGTCTTGCAGAAACTGATAAGAGGAACATAATACCATTACAGAAATACATTTATTAATTTCAGTATGGATTACGCGCGCGCGCGCGCGCGCGTGTGTGTCTGTGTGTGTGTGTGTGTGTGTGTGTGTGTGTGTGTGTGTGTGTGTGTGTGTGTGTGTGTGTACGTGCGTGTGTGTATGTGTGTGTGTCAATCAAGTCAAGTCAAAATGATTTGTATTGAGGATAAAGGAGGAAGCGTGACAGCTTTTTTCCATCCTGTCCTCAGAATGAAAAGTAATACGAAAGCAACTCGAAAAATAACTCATGTTGATGCAAAACAAAACATTCCAAACTACTAAACATTAGCCTAATAAATTTTGCATTGGCGATTTTCCTGATTTATAGTATTAGAGAGAGATGAGAGAGAACCAAAGAGAGAATGGAAGAGAGAGGCCCAGCCTAAATTCTTTGGTGTGTGTGTAAAATAAAGTGGTGTTCTGAGTGTCTCTATGTCTCTGATTCTCTCTCACTCTCTCTCTCTCCCTCTCTCTCTCTCTCTCTCTGATCTCTCAAAAAAAGCTTAGTACTCAAAAACAAACACCACATCAAATTACCCCCAAAAAATTGTGAATAGTCGTTGAGGGTGTCTTGTGGGTTTTTTATGTACTTTTTTCCCCCTTAATGTTTGTGTGTATTGTGTGTGTGTCGGTGGTGTGTGTTTGTGTGTGTGTTCGTTTGTGCGATTCCTTTGGTGTCCTTGCAGTTGATTGTTTCATAACTTGTTTCTCTCTCTCTCCCCCCTCTCTCTCTGAGACCTCTCTATGTCTCTGTCTGTGCGTACGTGTATCTGTATGCATGTCTATCACTCTCTTTCTGATTCTATTTCACTGTCTCTGTCTATTTTTTGTCCAGACTGGTTGTTTATGTCTAATCTCTTTATTGTCTCTCTCTCTCTCTCTCTCTCTCTGGCTGTCAATTGTTTGATCTCTCTGTCTCACTAATTGAACTCTCTTTCTGCTTTGATTGAGTGTTTTATGTATTGATCAAGTTGGTTGATTGATTTCATTGATCTAATTTCAATTAATTAAATTCTATTTTTATTTATTTAGTTCTCTAGGTATCTCTGTTCTCTTCTCTATTTATTTCTTTATCTATTTCTCTCATTCATTCTTTTTTCTTTTAATTGCTTGGTTCAACATAATTGATTGATTTTGTTTCAACTATTTAATTGAGTTATCATTTATTTGTGTCATTCATATTTATTGCTATCTTTTATTCTTCCCTATTGTAATCCCCATCCCCATGACATGGGCATCATGGCCTGGTTCATTAAACCTTCCGAATCCGAATCCGAATCCGAATCTCTCTCTCTCTCTCTCTCTCTCTCTCTCTCTCTCTCTCTCTCTCTCTCTCTCTCTCTCTCTCTCCCTCCTCTCTCTCTCTCTCTCTCTCTCTCTCTCCTCTCTCTCTCTCTCTCTCTCTCTCTCTCTCTCTCTCTCTCTCTCTCTCTCTCTCTCTCTCTCTCTCTCTCTCTCTCTCTCTCTCTGTATGTATATATATATATATATATATATATAGTATGAAAGAAAAATCTCAGTGAATAGCCAGCTCCGTACCCCTACTCTGAAGGACTGAAAAGTTAGTGCATTTGAAATGCAGAATAGTTTGCTTTGATAAAACATTTCTGTGTCCAATGTCTTTATTTGTGAACCTCAGAAACTGGTTTTGTTTCTGAGGTTCACAAATAAAGACATTGGACACAGAAACGTTTTATCAAAGCAAACTATATATATAGTATGACAGATAAATCTCAGTGAGTAGCTGAGCTCCGTACCCCTACTCTGAAGGACTGAAAAGTTGGTGCATTTGAAATGCAGAATAATTTGCTTTGATAAAACTTTTCTGTGTCCAATGTCTGTCTTGTAGAATGTCTTCTTGCTCAAGTTGACATCCACTGGACAGTCAAATTGCAGGCCAATCATGCAAACTGATGAGATCTGCACAGATCGAAGCAGCTGTCTTTGCATAAGGCACTGTCCCTGCCCCATTGGGAGAAAAAGTAAATCAGCACATTTTATTTTAAAAAACAACATTTTTTTAACACGGAACATTTCATAAAGTTAACGTTAACTGGTTTTGTTTCTGCGGTTCACAAATACAGACATTGGACACAGGAAAGCTTCATCAAAGCAATATATCCCTCTCTCTCTCTCTCTCTCTCTCTCTCTCTCTCTCTCTCTCTCTCTCTCTCTCTCTCTCTCTCTCTCTCTCTCTCTCTCTCTCTCTCTCTCTCTCTCTCTCTCTCATATCAAAGATTGAGGTGATAAAGACCTCAGTAAAGAAGGACATCAAACTTCATATCGATCGTGAGGTAGAGTCACTGCATAACCACATAGATTAACTGAAAGCAGTCATTTCAAGGCTAGACACACAGGTTACACAGTTGACAAAAGACAACCAGTCTTTGAAAACCCGTTTGGGCACACTTCAGTCTGAACTGAAACAAGTAAAGGTCAAATCCCAGAAACAGACTGAATGTGCAGCATTAGAAGTTACTGACTTGTTTCAGGGTCAACATATGTTTCTTTCCCCATCACAAAATCTAAATCAAGTTCACCACTGATGAGTGATAGGACAGATGGCCACACATCACAAAAGGACGACATGGTAAATGACCACATATCACAAACAGTGGATCATAAAATGAACAGTAGCCACCGATCACCAATCAAAGATGCCACGTGCAATGGCTGCACGCCGCCCGAAAATGGCGACAAACCACAAAGAGAGATAGTCACACCCAGCAAATGAAAGACAGTGTGCAGTATGCATCTCAAGCAAAGGCAGTCACACAGAAAGACACAGACGTACCTTGTCAGGCTAACGCAACTAATGAAGATCATAGTGCTGTGTCTGTACAAAATAGGTTTGGCGTCCTGTCTAATCTTAGCCAAGAAGAGCATTCTGCCGCCATGGCTAGTGAAATGTCGTACTCCCACAAAGTAAATGGGTCTCCTGATCGCTTAGATAAAAACCATTCTTCTGCACAGAACTTAGAGAAAGAAAAGAAAACCCCATTTCAAGTTCTGTGTGAAATAAGCATTCCCTCTCGAACTTCGTCCCTTATCATTGGTGATTCTGTAGTGAGATATATTGATCCAAAGCGATTGCAGACACCACAAGATCCACTATTCAAAAGTTGTATCCCTGGTCTGACCATTGTTGACATCATAAAGTCGTTACAGGGGTTAGGCAAACATGACCAAATAAAGACCGTCATTGTGCACGTTGGTGTCAATGACTGCCCTGCAGGGCCAATTCCAACCCAGAGTGGGATGGGATTCCCCAGCAGACTGTCCCAAACCTCATCTGCTCTATGAGCAGGCGTTGTCGATCTGTCATTGAGGTGCGTGGAGGTCACACAAGTTACTGGCAGTCCGTTTTTAGTTGTTTATCAAGAATTTGCAAAGTTTTTAATTCAATGAAGTTTTTGCCCCATAATGCCCCAAACCCTGAAAGTTGAGGGTAGGCTTGAGTTTGTTTAATTAATTGAACTGTGTCAGATTTGTTTTCCTTTAGCATATGTAGCACTCAGTTCAATTGTTCCAGCAAAAGGCAGACACCCCCTCTTCCCTTCCAGAGTGATAGGCATATAGTAGATACTGCTCAGTCAACCCAACAAAGCAACTCCCACTCCCAGGGTTCGACATTTTAGCAGCAGGCAAGGACTAGAGATAATCTAGTTAAGCGCCAGCACAGTTGTTTTGGGATATATGTTAGTTTTTTTTTATGTCAATCGAACATGATTTGAGGATGCTGTATCCAAATCCGTTGGAGGCCAAGTTGTAAATGTTGAGCATTTTGAGCTATGATGCAATTTTCAAAATGGCCGTCATGGGATTCTAGATAACTGTAAGACAAAGGAATCCACACACTTATTGTAACTATTTTGTACCGAGTGCTTTTTGGGGGGGTACGAAAAACAACAAAAGCTGCTGAAATAATTCAAACTATCTGAATGTTTGTGTTTATTAGTCCCTTGCCGCTCTGCAGAGGAGGGCGGTTGTGTTCACTCGTGTCCTTGTGCCAACCGTCTGCACCATTATCTTATAAACCATTCCACAGAATTGCTTCAAATGTTTATTGTGGTAGAATATTTGTTGTTTTTAGTATTTGTTGTGGTAGTATTTAACCTGAAGCCGATGAGTCCTGTCAAACGACGCATGTCTTTTTGACCTCCCCATGGCCTTGAGATTTGACCTTGAAGATATGCGCTTGTTGTTTTGGCCATAACTTTTTTAAATTTCGCAATTGCAGCCCTAAAAGGACTAGTGTGGTTTTAGCTTGGGTTTATACAGAACATTGAATTACTGACGTCTTTTGAGCTTGACCTTTCACGTTATACTTGACCTTAACCATTGACCCTGAATGCTTCAACTATTTGTTTGGATCATGTTTGCAAGTGTTCGCAGCTAGTCTCAAAATTGATACATTGGCTTAATGTACTATTGATTATTAGTACCAATGACATTTGGTCTTTGTTGTGAGGTCATATGTGTGTCAAGCAGTACAGTGCAATATTTAAGTGTCGATTAACATGTAGGGAAAATGGTGGCCCTGTCATGGAATAGAGAGAAGAGTGGAGGAGAGTAAGATTGGGGAAACGAAAGCATCAGAAGACGTGTGTAGGTACAGAATTCTTGCTTCTCCACTTTGGCTATGGTCAGAGAAAGGATCACCTTCAATGATCTCAGTGGTCATGCAGACTGATGTCGTGAAGCACACAACTTAGAGTGACGTGACACGCAAAACATAAGAATAGCAAACCAAACAGTCTTCTGGTTTAAACAAATCTTTCATATTTCCAAACAACACATATAATAGAAAGCAAAAGAGAGCATCAACAAGCTAGCGTTTATAGCTCCTGAAATATTTCATGAAAAATAATTGGTCAATGACAGACTGTGTAAGTACAATAATACATCATTTATACTTAATAATTGAGCAAAAGAAAAGGCAAAAAGAAAAAAAGAAATTAAATAAAAATCAAAGACGCAGTCGTCTTTCTTTCAGGGGTTGTAGTACAAAATGCAATGATACTTTGTCAGAAAGTAACCAAATACATATTACACGAACATAACTGGAGTTGTGTCCAAAACGGGTCCATTGCCCGCAACGCTCTATTCATCATTTGATCCTATTCTGGGTCTCTCATAACAACTGTCATGACATGTTTGCACTCAAAGTCTCCTATGCCTTTGTCAAATTATGTGCGGATGAGTGCTGGCCTGCTAGCGTGCCCTTATCTAATCAATTACAAAGAGGACAAATTAAGTCTGTTTCAATGTGTAGAGTGGCACAGTGGTAACGCGTTCGCTTCGTGTCAAGTAAACCCGAGTTCGAACCCGAGTACTGGGGATTTTCCTCTCACTTTGCACTAGGCCTTACGGTCTGAATGTGGAGTCTTTCGGATGAGACGATAAACCGAGGTCTCGTGTGCCCATGCACTTAGCATACGTTAAACCCAGTGGCAACGAAACAGTTGTCATTTGGTCAAAATCTACCACCACCACCCTTTCCTTCCTCATCAATCACACAAAAAATCGCATGCCAAAAACAAATGGGTGCGACGCGACGCGCTCTCCAGGTGGGAGCAACCCGAATTTCACAGAGATGCCTCCGTGACAATAAAGTACCTAACACCTAATCTTATAGCGATAGCGATGTACTGAAATCTCTGAAACAATCTCTGAAACAATCTCTGAAACAATCTCTGAAACGCCACACCTAAGTCTTTACATCATGAATTTCAAATATTTATCTAAATCAAATTTCAAATATGTTTTAACATCATGTATTGAGAGAGAGAGAGAGAGAGAGAGAGAGAGAGAGAGAGAGAGAGAGAGAGAGAGAGAGAGAGAGAGAGAGAGAGAGAGAGAGAGAGAGAGAGATGAAATAAAATGAAAAATGTTTTATTCATCTAGGCCATGGCTCTTCAGGAGAGAGAGAGAGAGAGAGAGAGAGAGAGGAGAGAGAGAGAGAGAGAGAGAGAGAGAGAGAGAGAGAGAGAGAGAGAGAGAGAGAGAAGAGAGGAGAGAGGGGTAGGTGGGAGAAAAAGTAAATCAGCACATTATTTTATTTTCTTCTTTTCAGAACACAGAACATCGTAAAGTTAAATTAAAGTAATTGAGTTTCTTTC
Organism: Phymorhynchus buccinoides; assembly: GCA_017654935.2. Classification (NCBI taxonomy): domain Eukaryota; kingdom Metazoa; phylum Mollusca; class Gastropoda; order Neogastropoda; family Raphitomidae; genus Phymorhynchus; species Phymorhynchus buccinoides. The sequence continues at coordinate 42,980,152 of CM065698.1, read as the reverse complement.
TTAGGTTCACAAACACATACATTGGACACAAAAAAGTTATATTAAAGCAAACTATATATACAAGAGGAAAGTTCTAGTTTGCTTTAATATAACTTTTTTGTTGTCCAATGTATGTGTTCGTGAACCTAAGAAAGAAACTCAATTACTTTAATTTAACTTTAAGATTTGTTCTGTGTTCTGAAAAGAAAACGTGCTGATTTACTTTTTCTCCCAATGGGGGAGATAGACAATGCCTATGCAAAGACAGCTGTTTCGTCTTGAGAAAGACTCTTCAGGCTGCATTTCAGCCTGCTTAAACAATGTCGACGAAAATGATGTTTTACGTCCTCTCGGTCATAGACACATATGGGACATTTGTAAATACAAAGATGGTGGGAACAATACTGGCTTCTATGCCCGGAGGCAGTGCAACACCATTAAAGTCCCGAGTTTCTAACAATGTAGATAGGTGTAGCGGTAACCACGCCTCAGTTAAACCTCATCGGCTATGTTACCGCCACATTGACATAACCATTATATTGCAAACAATGTCCACCGTGAACATTCAAGCTGAGCTAGAAGACTTTATCCAAGAGAATGGTTGTCCTCTTTGCACCAGATTGAAAGTCCACAATAAAAGCAAACCAGCACTTAATTCAAAAGAAATGGTAAAAATCTTATGTAAAATAACAAAAATAATAATGTCCTAAAATTACAATCCCTCGAAGAGACTAGAAGAGATGTGATGCCATGTTGGTGGATCCAGTGAAGGATTCAAAAGGGGAGGTCATAGAAATCGTAGTAAACACCAACAGACACCCGGTGATGAGGAATGTAGAGAGGTGTGCCTGGATCGGGTAGACTGATGCTCTTTCCTTATATATATATATATAGGTATAAAGAAATTTCAGTATACTGCTGGCACCGTTCCCCCAGCCTACGGGAATCAGAAGTTAGAGCATTTGAAATGCAATGATAATAGAATTCTAGAAAACTTCCTAATAAGGAGGAAAAACTAAGCTAGCACTCTTTTGTTTAAGAACATAATCAAATACCAAGTTATTTTAACTGGTTTTGACTTTAAAAGTTCACATCAAAGACATATGGACAAAAACGGGTTTTTTTTTAGAAGAGAGAGAGAGAGAGAGAGAGAGAGAGAGAGAGAGAGAGAGAGAGAGAGAGAGAGAGAGAGAGAGAGAGAGAGAGAGAGAGAGAGAGAGAGAGAGAGAGAGAGAGAGAGAGAGAGAGAGAGAGAGAGAGAGAGAGAGAGAGAGAGAGAGAGAGAGTCGTAGTGAATGTCGTAGTGAATTCCGTGGAGAAAGTTTGTATGTGTGTCGTATGAAAACAAAGATGAACGGCATTATTCTAAATTTGGACTTCTCGTGTCAAATAATTAAAAAATACATTTCTAACGAGATATTGACGACATCGATCCTCTCTCTCTCTCTCTCTCTCTCTCTCTCTCTCTCTCTCTCTCTCTCTCTCTCTCTCTCTCTCTCTCTCTCTCTTTTGCATATGCTTTGATCACACACACACACACACACATGCGCACGCACGCACGCACGCACGCACGCACACACACACACGTGCGTGGGCGCTCTCGTCTGTACCAATACACGTGCCAGAGAGAGAGAGAGAGAGATTGAGAGAGATATTGATCATTGAAGAAGACTAAATGAATGTGGATAGTAATTGCGTAGCCTAATTGGCGCGTTTAACATTGAGATGTAATGATTTGTGAGTAAGTTCATAACAGATCGATCGTGAGTGCTTGTGTGCATGCACACTTGCGTACACATGCCTGTTGACTGTGTGTGTGCGTGCGCCCATGCATGCATGCACTTATTGGTGTGTGTGTGTGTGTGTGTGTGCGTGCGTGCGTGCGTGCGTGCGTGCGTGTTTGCGTGGACGCGCGCACGTCTATTTGTATGTGCGTGCGTGTGTGTGTGTGTGTGTTTCTTGAATACAGAATGATGGTACCTTAGCTTGTCCTGTACAAAAACGCTTTATTAAAGCTATTCAGTTACACCAAGAAGACAGTTACAATTATTGCGATCGCTCAGATCTTTAAAACAATAGGAGTAGGCTAGGGTGCTAACGAGATATTGACCAAATCGATCCTCCCTCTCTCTCTCTCTCTCTCTCTCTCTCTCTCTCTCTCTCTCTCTCTCTCTCTCTCTCTCTCTCTCTCTCTCTCTCTCTCACACACGAACGAACGAACGAACGAAATTCTGCTTAGCGTCCTCCGGTCTGGGACAGACACATATGGCATATTAGTAGAAATAAAGATGGTGTGAGCAATCCTGGAGGCAATGCCCGGAGGCAGTGCAACACCAGAAAAGTCCCCAAAGTTGCATTTCCAATTAGTGTGCTTAGCATAAATCGCATGCATAAACCTTCAATCACACACACACGCGCGCGCGCTCGCACGCTTGCACACGCACACACACAAGCAAGTACACACACACGTGCGCACACGCATGCACGCAAGCAAACAAGCAAGCGCGCACACATACACACACATTACAATTGATGAACATTGGTTGAAAGCGGAACAGGAATTATGTATTTGGCGCATTCCACATCTGCTCAATGGTAAATACAAGTGTAAGTTCATAGTTACGTAAGCAAGAGCGCGCGCATGTGGTGCATACATACTTGCATGCGCAGGCACGTTCTGTGTGCGTGCGCGCGCGCGCGCGCGCGCGCGCGCGCGCGCGTGTGTGTGTGTGTGTGTGTGTGTGTGTGTGTGTGTGTGTGTGTGTGTGCACACGTGTGTGCCTCTTGTATACATAAGTCTTATTTATGTTGCCCTACCCACTTTGTTGAATACAAACACGCTTAAAAAGGTACTTGGATAAGTCAACCATTTGAATAGGTCTTTGTGATGGCTCACATTTCTTACACTGTAAAGTGTATTCAAATAATGTTTGTTTGTTTTTAATTGTTTTCTTAAACTGCTTTTATTCAGGTATCGGTTGACCTATTTCCATATTGCAAGTTTTTGCTTCTTTCTAATTTTCGACATCTTTTGATAATCAATTTAAGTTTCGACGAGGGTGATAAAATGTCGGGGGGGGGGGGGGGGGGGGGGGGGGGTCGTGACTTAGTGAGAGTGTGGAATGCTTGTACTACAGCGTGAGGTTATGAATGCGGTTTAGAACTATAATATGGAACACATCTGAAATCATGCATATGAAATCATAAAACGTGCGCTCTTTTACGTCTGTACACTCTTCTGCATTGATATACATTTGCCAATAAAACAATCAACTCTGCG
>CM065698.1:42956893-42974393 GCA_017654935.2 Phymorhynchus buccinoides | reverse complement strand
CCATTTTCTTAACACCCCCCCCCCCACACACACACACCCCTTCCCTTAGAGAAAGTGTATGTACACAGCGTAACAATGTGTGCTTTAATTATTTTGCTAGTTCTTGGTCTACCTTTTGATCTGACTAGTTAGTTGATAATCTTAATGTTTGATCCATTTATTTGCCACATAATGATCGGTTTGTCGGTTGTCTATTATATTGATTTTTTGGCTAGTTGTCAATGCTGACTCACTCCTTTGATTTATGTATTAGATGGCTAGTAGTAACTGTAGTTTGATTTATATATCAGATGATTATTAGTAATTCCTCATTGATTGAAAAATTAAGGGATTAACAATGACAGATTGACTTACAGTAAAATTTACTTATTTACAGCTCATCGATTCATTATGTAATATTCTGAGCAGTTTGAAAGCTGTTTGTTGCTGATGGGTTGGTGAATATTGTGCTTCAATGTGTTGCATGAATTGATTGTTTAATAGTTTTTGCAAGTAATGCATATTTAATTTATTTATTTAATTAGAATAGAATAGAATAGAATAGAGATTCAGAATGAGAATAAAATTGAGAAGTAATGTGGCCTAAAGGTTGTGATGTAGCTTGAATAGGTGGGTCTTGAGAGCCGATTTGAAAGATGGCAAGGACTGGATATGGCGAATTTGGCGTGGTAGGGAGTTCCAAACAAATGGGGCCGAAAAAGAAAAGGAGCGCTCACCAAACATTTTTGTTCGTGTACTAGGAACACAGAGAATTTTGGAATCTGAAGATGACCGCGGTTGCCTTGATGGAGTATAGACAGAAAGCATGTCAGAAATGTAGCTTGAGAAATGTTATTGACATAGAGTGGAAAAGTTTGTAGTTAATATGTGCCTTGATGGGAAGCCAATGGAGGGGCAGAAGGAGTGATTGAATATGATGATATTTAGAGGCCTTCAGGACACGTCTAGCAGCTGAGTTCATATTTGCTGGGTAGGTAGGCTAGCTTAAGGATATATGGAATGCTGACTATTTATGACCTTCAGAACCATGATGATTTTGATCTTTGACCTTGTTTTTTTCCCTCTCTGTTGCAATATCACAATACGTATTTATGACCTTCAAAACCATGATGATGTTGACCTTTGACCTTTTTTTTCTCTCTGTTGCAATATTACATGAAGTACTTATGACCTTCAAAACCATGATGACTTGACCAATAACTTTGTTAGTTTTTTCTCTGTTGCAATATCACACAAATCGATACAGAAAATTGCTTAATGTTTTTGTAGAGTGGTGTATCAAATAAAGCTCATGTGTCCTATTTAGAAACTGACCCTTTCTGACCTTAACCTTGGACCTTTGAATGGAGTGTATTTGAAAGTGAACAACATGATGATCTTGACCTTTGACCTTGATTTTATTTTTCTCTATTGCAATATTACATGAAGTATTTATGACCTTCAAAACCATGATGACCTTGGTCTTTTACCTTTCTTTCTCTGTTTCAATATCGCATGAACCGCTACACAAGATCGCTTAAATGTTTGTAGAGTGGTGTATAAAATAAAGGTGATATGCCCAATTGCGAAATTCACCCTTTCTGACCTAGCTTGACCTTGGACATTTGAGTGTATTTGAAAGTGAACAATTTGGCTTTTAGATCTGTCTACAGAAACTCTAAGCAACTGAGCCTTGAGCATCTTGTTCCTTTTTCCTGCATTGTATCGTTTTGAACTACTGCGAACATTGTGACATTTGTTTTCAAAAACCTCCTCAGACAGTATGCTCGGTTATAACGCTACGATGAACGTAAGCACACCCAACACAGCTCCAGAAAACTGTGTGATTTTGAAACTGACTCAAAATACACCCTGGAATAAACCTGACGATCCAATCTCCTACGCCACATGGCAGCTCTTTCACGGGATAGTCAACGCTTATCTCCTAACACCGTTATTTGTCTTCGGCGTTCCTTTGAATATCATCAACATGATAGTCTTCTGGAAGCTGGGGATCAAAGAAAGAATCAACCTGTGCTTGTTTTCCTTGTCGCTGGCGGATGTTTTTGTCGTCGCAGTTCATTTTCTGTTGCATCAGGACCGGATACGTGCACAATTCACAAACACAGCCGAAACACTAGACGTTTCCAAGTACCTTATAAATTACACGGTTCATTCCTTCGGCTGTTTTATGTACATCTCCGGTTTCCTATGTACTCTGATCGCCATGGAGCGGTGTCTGTGTGTGGTCAGTCCTCTCAAAGTGCAGAGCATGCTGCGAACCAGAACCACAGCCATCATCATTGCAGCCGGTCACGTGATCATCTATGGTCTCCATTATCTGATCGCCTTGAAGTTTCAGATCGTTTGCATGTACAACCCTCAAACCGGGTACTTAACTTACGAGTATTATGCAAGCCAGTTTTATTTAAGTAATAAACATTTTGTTGACAAACTGGAAGGGATTTTCTTTGGAATTATCCTACCGGGAGGTTTTGTACTGGGGGTGTCTCTTTGCACGGTGGTAACTGTGATCAAGCTACGTGAAATGAACCTTTGGCGGGAACAGACGTCTTCAGTAAATGTGTCCAGTGGAAATAAGGTTAAAGATATGGCCTTGACTCGAATGTTAATCGGCATTAACGTTCTCTTTTTAATCTGCACGGTTCCTGCCTTGGTTTTCAGGACGCTGATTCCTTTCATTCCTGATATCAGTCTGAATGGAAAATACCGCAATACCTTTTATTTCTTGCTCCATGTGCAACAACTGTGTTCTTACATAAATTCGTCCTTCAACTTCTTTATTTACTATTTCTTTGGGACTAAGTTTCGTACGACTGTGAAAAATATGTTCCGGTGTTTCAGATTTCCAGTAAAGATAAAAGAATCAAACGAATGAACATATGAATAATATATGCTGATAAAGTAATGCCATGAATCGAATTACCAACAAAAAATGTTTATAAGAAAGCATGCGCGTGTTGTCTTTTCTTAGGTTATGCAAGTAGGTAGTAAGTCAGGACATTGATTTTGATATCTTTATATACTAATTAGTTGAAATATCAACAGAGAGTTCCGTTTACTTCGATTTTGAGTGAGACTTAATTGGAAACTCTCTCTCTCTCTCTCTCTCTCTCTCTCTCTCTCTCTCTCTCTCTCTCTCTCTCTCTCTCTCTCTCTCTCTCTCTCTCTCTCTCTCTCTCTCTCTCTCTCTCTCTCTCTTATTTATTCAATGCAATATATGATCAGGGCACATACCCCAAAAGAGTGGGCAAAAGCAATAACAGTTCCAATCCACAAGAAGGGTGATGTGAAAAGCACTGATAACTACAGAGGTGTATCACTCCTAAGCATTATAAGTAAAAGTTTTACATCAATTTTAAATGCAAGGCTCTGTGCGTGACTTGAAGAATATGGTAAAACAATAGAAAACCAAGCTGGGTTTCGTAAAAATTATTCCACAACAGACCAGATCTTTAATTTATACTCTGTAGTACAGAAGGTGTCAAGTAAGAAAGGTCAAAAGCTTTATATTGCCTTCGTAGATTTTCGCAAGGCTTTCGATTCCGTAGATCACGAAAAACTTTTAGAAGTAATGCAAGAAGAAGGGATAAGAGGAAATTTGTACTGCATCTCAAAGTCTATGTATGACTCTCTGATGTCCTGTGTTAAGGTAAATGGTAAATATTCAGAATTTGTCAATTGTCCGAGAGGTGTACGCCAAGAGTGTGGTCTAAGCCCAACACTTTTTTCACTGTTCATAAATCAACTCGCTAATCATATTAATGATTCAGGTAAGCGCGGGGTGCAGTATTGCCAGGTCTCTTAGAGCTCTTCATTCTTCTATTTGCAGATGACATCGCTTTGTTGTCCACGACAGTTTCTGGCTTACAACACCAATTAGATACGTTGAAAGCTTGCTGTATAAATCTAAAACTAGAAGTGAACAAACCTAAAATAATGGCATTTAGGAAAGGGGGACATATTTCCAAAAATGAGTATTGGTACTTTGATAATCACAAACTCGAAGTTGTTAAAAGTTATTGTTATCTCAGATATATCTTCACTCCAAGGTACTGAAGGTCTGGTTTCTAAAGCAAAAAAGACCACATTTTATCTGTGTAGAACTTTCAAAAAGTGCAACGAAATGACAAGAGAAACTTTCTTTAAGGTATTTGATTCAAAAGTTCAACCGATTTTGTTGTATGGCTCAGAGGTGTGGGGACATCAGAAACTTGACAACATAGAAAAGGGTCATCTCATGGCCTGCAAATACGTTTTAAATGTCCCTAAGCGTACCCCAAGTAAAATAGTATATGGTGAGCTTGGGAGGTACCCTCTCTTTGTGAATAACTATGTTCGTTGTGTCAAATACTGGTTACGACTATTAGGCATGGGTCAGGATCGATTACCTAATCAGGCCTATAAAATGTTAGTTAATATGAATGAAAACAGCAAGACATGTTGGGCTAGTAGAGTTAAGGAAATTCTTAGTACATCAGGGTTCCACTTTGTTTGGCTCTCGCAAGGAGTAGGTGATGCTAAATTATTTTTGAAGATGTTTAAACAAAGACTAACAGATATGTATGCTCAAGATTGGATTTCTGCAATGAGAAACAAGGAAAGGTACGAGTTATATATTTCTTTTAAATCAACGTTTGAAATTGAAAAATACTTTTCTCAAGTTGACATATATTGCTTCCGTGTAGCACTGTCTCAATTACGTTTGTGCGCACTTCCTTTAAATAACAACTTGCACAGATACAGTGAATCCCCAGTAAACAAATAGTGTGTTTATTGCAAGAATGTCATTGAAAATGAGCACCACTTCATTTTAATATGTCCTCTGTACTCCGTTTAAAGAAGCAGATTCGGTAATCAAACTGTACAATCAATTTGTTCTAGCACTTCATGCTCTTCTCAGAGATGGTAGCCAAGTTTGTTTTCCATGCTATTACAAGAAGGAAATTTTATGTTGATTAATAATTACTTGATTTTTGACTGTTTTCTTTATCATGTTGACATGCTGAAGATTAACACATAATAATTATGACAAAGGACAAATGTATACTGATAACGGTGTTCATATATCTAGGTGATGGTATTCTTTAGTAAATTGATTATGGTGAGCATTGTTTCATGCCGTTAATGTTTTTGTTTTTTCATATAAGTTATTAGATCAGTAATCTTTGATCCCGTAGCGTATATTCAATTATTTTCATAGTGGATGTATGCTCGCCATATGTTTATGCTGCAGTTGTCATTGTGTATTGTTTCTCTAATATTTGTGTTTGCTTAGCGGTTAGTATATGTGTGTTTATTAAGTTTTGTTCCTGTTTTGTCTGTTATTTTCGTGTGTGTGTTTGTGTATACGTCGTTGTACATGAGTCAATGGCCAGAGTATATTAAATATCTGAAGTCTGAAGTCTGAAGTCTCTCTCTCTCTCTCTCTCTCTCTCTCTCTCTCTCTCTCTCTCTCTCTCTCTCTCTCTCTCTCTCTCTCTCTCTCTCTCTCTCTCTCTCTCTCTCTCTCTCTCTCTCTCTCTCTCTCTCTCTCTCTCTCTCTCTCTCTCTCTCTCTCTCTCTCTCTCTCTCACTCATTATTTTCTTGGCTCAGCCGTTCAAGGCGTTCACTTGTTTCTTAACAAAATGTGCATGGAGCTTTCAACACCGCAAGTAAATCTTATGAAACAATGTCACATTCAGACAAGAGGGGAAAGAAAAAGATTATTAGAGTGAAATAAGGGAAAATAAATCTCTAAGATTAACTCCCTTCACCAATGTTCTTCTCGGCACCAATTCGCCTAGTAAACAGCCACATTGAGACAGAGCAAATAAAAAACAGGGCGGTGGCGTGTGCCTGGACGTCAACGAACGGTGTTGCGACAGGGTGCATGTGACGGTAAGACGACAATCGTGCTCAGCTGATTGTGAACTGTTATCTGTGTCACTGCGACCCAGATACTTGCCACGAGAGTTCGAGCTGTTCGTCACCGTGTGGTACGTGCCCCCCTCTGCCTGTGCTGCGCGTGCTGCTGCTGAGATCGCTGATACCGTGCGCTCCCTTCAACTGATTAACCCTGATGCTTTGTGCTCGGCGATTTTAATCACTGTGACCTTTTAACCTGTCTCCCTTCTTTTAAACAGTATGTTACTTGTTACACCCAGAATGAAAAGACCCTTGACTAGTGCTGCGGTAATATCCCAAATCTGTCTCTGTCTGTCTCATACCTAAGTACAGACCCAAAATCCAGACTGACCCTGTGGTGAAAAAGTGTGTGAAAATGTGGACGCCTGAAAGTGTGGAAGAACTGAGAGGATGCTTTGAGTGTATGGAATGGAGTGTATTGACTGATTCGTCTGAGAGTGTGAGTGAAGCCGCTGATGTTGTTTCTGATTACATTTCATTTTGTGAAGACATGATTATTCCCCAGAAAACTGTGAAGATTTTCCCCAACAATAAACCCCTGGGTGGCCAAGTCTCTTAAGACTACAATTAATCAAAAGAAGTTTCTTTTTCAGACTGGAACCAAAGCCGAGAGAAAGACCATCCAAAAAACACTGTCAGACGAGATACGTGAACAGAAAAAGGTTTATAAAGAAAAGGTTGAATCCCAGTTCCAACAGGGGGACATGGCTGATGTTTGGAATGGATTGAAAACTCTCACTGGGCAGAATAAGCCAGCCAGCCAGACATCAGTCATGCCCCTGGAGGAACAACAAGAGTTTTCTGAGAAACTGAACGAATTCTACTGCAGGTTTGAGCGTGATGACGTGAAAGAGGATTTGGATCATGTTGTGAACAGACTGGATGGAATGTGTGATGAGCGTGTGGACGATGCGAGTGAATGTGTGATTGAGGCTGCAGCAGTGGAGGGTTTGTTTAGCAAACTGAAGATTAGAAAAGCTGTGGGCCCTGACACCATCAGCGTTCATCTTTTGAAATCGTGTGCGTGCTAGTCAATTATGTCATGTTTTTAGTATGTTGTTTTCATGGTCTGTGAATGCTTGTTTTGTTCCGGATCTCTGGGGAAGAAAAAGTCTATCATCTGTCCTGTCCCAAAGAAAACTAAGCCCTCTTCCTTGAATGACGATCGCCCTGTTCCTTTGACCTCCATCGTTATGAAATGCTTTGAAAGACTCATTCTCAAATACATCACAGCACAGACTACCCCTTTCCTTGATCCTAATCAGTTTGCATACAAACCCAACAGAAGTACAGGTGATGCAACACTCACTCTCCTTCACAACACATTCACACACCTGGAAAAACCTGGCTATTTTGTACGAATCCTTTTTATTGATTTATCGTCTTACTTCAACACCATCCAACCTCATCTACTGGCCACTAAACTCCTCTCCTACTATATATGTCCTCGCTTTGTTAAATGGATAATCAGTTTTCTCGTTTTCCCGGGTAGTTAAGATCACCTTTAACAAGCCTTCCTTACCCCTCTTCATCAAAATCAACGCTGAAGAATTCAAAGTACACCCCTTTGTCGCTCCTGTAAGAAAATGTAGAAATTGTGCCAGGCTGGAACACAGTCAAGACCAATGCAGAGTAAAACAGGAAGTATGTGTAAGGTGTACCCGGTCTGGTCACAACGTAAAAGAGTGTAAAGCCCAACCCTTGAAATGCATCAATTGTAGAGGGAGCCACTCAGCTGCTTACCAGGGCTGCCCCCAATACCAGTTGAGGCTTAGGGCCAACAGAGTCAGAGCCGAAACCTTCCTCCCATATTCAGAGGCCATCAAAAGAGCTAACATAACCATAACCAATGATAGCATTATTAGGACGTCGGTCTGTTTTCCCCCTCTTCATGTTTCCTGAGAGCTCGTCCACCAGACCCAGAAGTTGGCTCTCACAGGACCTGCCTCTGTGGAAGCCTTGCTGCTCCTCACTCAGTATCTTGTTTGCTTCGGCGTGTCCCATTAACGTGCTGACAACGATGTGTTTTAGGATCTTGCATGGGATACTTGCGTGGGTTTTGTTTGGTTTTAATTTGACGTCTTTTCACTTAGAAGTGCTTACAGATGATCCAGATTGTACAATTCTATGTTATTGATTTTGATTCAGATTGAAATTATAACACAATGAAAAACAAAACACGATGTGCCTATATGTCTGTGTATGTGTGTGTGTGTCTTGAATGTGTTTTCGCACACACATTGATGTGTGCTTTCACGCAGGAACTGGTACATGTCTGTGTGTGTGTGCGCGCGCGCTTGTGGTGTGTGTGTGTGTGTGTGTGTGTGTGTGTGTGTGTGTGTGTGTGTGTGTGTGTGTGTGTGTGCACTTGTGTGTGTGTGTGCGTGCACTTGTGGTGCGTGCGTGCGTGGTGTGTGTGTGTGTGAGTGTGTGTGCGTGCGTGCGTGGTGTGCGTGTGTGTGTGCAGACGTTGGTGGCTGAGCTGGAGGGGACGCTGGAGCAGTGGTGGGCGAGGGGGAGAGCTCAGGGCCAGCAAAGGGAAGCTGCGAGCACCACGCCAGGAAAGCCCACAAAACACCTGCACGCTCTGCCAGAACTACAGGTGACAGCTTCTTTAGTGTTCAATGCTTTCTCTGTTTTATTGTCTGTCTAAAGCAAGTACTCCAAGGCCTTGGCAGCAGTAGGCCGAGACACCCCACAGAAGACCCACACGCTCCGCCAGAACTTCAGGTAACAACTACTGGGCCAACGTTTTAGCTTGGAATTTGAGCCCACAAAACACCCACACGCTCAGCCCAAACTCCAGGTAACAGCTACTGGGCCAACGTTTTAGCTTGGAATTTGAGCCCACAAAACACCCACACGCTCAGCCCAAACTCCAGGTAACAACTACTGGGCCAACGTTTTAGCTTGGAATTTGAGCCCACAAAACACCCACACGCTCAGCCCAAACTCCAGGTAACAGCTACTGGGCCAACGTTTTAGCTTGGAATTTGAGCCCACAAAACACCCACACGCTCAGCCCAAACTCCAGGTAACAACTACTGGGCCAACGTTTTAGCTTGGAATTTGAGCCCACAAAACACCCACACGCTCCGCCAGAACTCCAGGTAACAGCTACAGGGCCAACGTTTTAGCTTGGAATTTGAGCCCACAAAACACCCACACGCTCCGCCAGAACTCCAGGTAACAACTACTGGGCCAACGTTTTAGCTTGGAATTTGAGCCCACAAAACACCCACATGCTGCGCCATAACTGCAGGTAACAGCTACGGGCCAACGTTTTAGCTTGGAATTTGAGCCCACAAAACACCCACACGCTCAGCCCAAACTCCTGGCAACAAACAACTACTGGGCCAACGTTTTAGCTTGGAATCTGAGCCCACAAAACACCCACATGCTCCGCCATAACTGCAGGTAACAGCTACGGGCCAACGTTTTAGCTTAGAATTTGAGCCCACAAAACACCCACACGTTCCGCCAGAACCCCAGGCAACAGCTACAGGGTCAACGGTTCAGCTTGGAATCTGAGCCCACAAAACATCGACACGCTCCGTCAGAACTCCAGGTAACAAATACAGAAAAGTGAGGGGAAGGTTTGTGTATGTGTGCGTCGAAGTCGAAGTAGAAATTTTAATGAATAGGCCTTTCTGCCCGTATCATATGAAGGGGTGGGGAAGGGGGGACACAATGAATCAAATTAACAGTTCTAACAAAATCATACATCATTGAAAGTCCAAACACAACCATGCAGCATGAAAGCACACATATAATAAATAAATAAATAAATAAATAAAATAAATATGCATTACTATCAAAAACTATTAAACAATCAATTGATGCAAAACATTGAAGCACAATATTCACCAACCCATCAGCAACTATTAAACAGCTTTCAAACGGCTCAGAATATTACATAATCAATCGATGAGCTGTAAATAAGTAGATTTTACTGTAAATCAGTTACTACTAACCATCTGATATATAAAGCAAAGGAGTGAGCCAGCATTGACAACTTGCCAAAAAATCAATACAATAGACAATCGACAAACCGCTCATTATGGGACAAATAAATGGATCAAACATTAAGATTACCAACTAACTAGGCAGATCAAAAGGCAGACCAAGAACTAGCAAAATAATTAAAGGACACATTGTTACGCTGTGTACATACGCTTTCCGTAAGTGAAGGTGGGGTATGTGTGTAAGAACATGGATGAAACACACATAATACATTTGGTTCAGCGCTAACAAATTCAAGCGAGTATACGCACGTCCACTTTGTATAACATGTATTAAACCATGTAGGACGATAACTAATCAGTTGGCAGTTTGACAATATGTATTGACAAAAGGGAGATGGGAGGCATAGCGAATACATAGCAATACGTGCAAATCCAGCATTTTATGTAGGTCCTAATTTAACCCGCAAAAACAAAATTTACAAGAAGTTATGGAAAAGCAAACTAGCATCATAGTGAGCAAATTTATAAAAAGACACACATTACACACAAAGTTAAGTAAAAACTCCATGGCATGGAAAAGTAAGTTAGATATATATCGAAGTCACGCAAAGCATGATTACACATGTGTACCATTGAACAAAGATGTGCTATGCAGTGAATTGTGGAGAAGTAACAAAGTATACATCATGTGCACACATTTCAGAGTAGTCTACACACACTGGCTCACTAAGGCATCGTATACAAAAAGAATAGCAGAATGCATGTAATACCTGGCGCTGTCGTATAAAGACATGTTATGACAAGGTACTCAAGATTCATAAACAAAATATAGTATGGACATGTTTAATCCCCATGCATGGAGTTTCTATTGGCACGAATAAAGGACAATCTGTTTTCAACAGGAATGGCTAGATAGTGAGCCACACAGGCATAATTGATCAGTAATATTTTGAAATCATATAAACACAATGGTTATAACAGTGTTAATGTAATGTATTTCTTAGGGTGAATGCCTTAGAAAAAATATAGCCAGTTTTTAACACATTATAGAATCAGCTAGCAGAAGGGTGAGTGTGAAGGCATTGGGGTGAGCATAGTATTTTGGGGGAATAAACACTTCACGTAAGTTATATCTAGGGCATACCAAAATAAAGTGCAGTTCAGATTCGGGAACATTAGTGCAAAAAGGACAGTCCATGTTGAGTTGTGACTTTGAGTACCGAAATTTCCGACATTTTAGTTAAAAACACCAAGTCTCATTCTAGTCAAATGTTTGAGTAGCATTGGGTTCTTAATAATGCTCATGTAACAGGGAATTTCTAGTAGTTGTCTAAAGGAAGAATATAGCTGGAATCTATCTTTTGTACAGACTGCTGAATCTAGATCTTGTAAATGGTTATCAATTAATCTCTGCTTAAAGAGTGACAAAAATTGTTTGATATGTTCGACACCTTGGTTTTACCATACATAGCCAGAGTCTTGTCTGTATAATGCATGGCAAATACTACTGACCCAGGTCTTTTTGCCTTGGCAATGAAGAATACGGAGCATAGCATAAGCTTTTCTGGGCAAACGACTCTCTTCCATTCTTGTTAGCTTCAGCCATGCAGTATCTTACAGTGTTAGTAAATGTTTGAATATATAGAGGATATCTTCCGGATTCACTATATACAAGTACAGTTGGAGTTTTGATACTTAAATTCAGTAGTCTCTTAACACCATGTAGATGGACTATCTCTATGACAGTGTGGTCTGCAGTAAGACCCCAGAACTCTGATCCATAAGTTAACATTGGTTGTATCTGGGCGTTAAATGTTTTAAAGAAGAGTTTAGGAGAGTTATTACCGAAAGACCAAAGATATCTTAGAATGCTGAATAGACTTTTCTTTGCATTAAGAACCATTTGTTCCAGAGAGTAAGAAAACAATAATCTTGACGAAACAATTATTCCAAGGTATCTATATTGATTAACTACCTCCATTTTAACTCCCCCATAAAACCATTTTTCCTTAGAAGCAATGTGGCCGCCTTTTCTGAAAATAACTATTTTTGATTTTTCATGATTAACAGTAAGTTTATAAGCAGTATTATATAATATGTCTAACTGACGTTGGAGACCTATGATAGTGGTGGAAAGAAGAACAACATCGTCAGCAAATAGCATTATAAGGATTTGAATAGTGTCAGGGGATAGAGTTACTCCATGTTTGCCAGACTGAAGGATATCATTGGTGAGCTCGTTAATGAATAAAGCAAAGAGTATGGGGCTGCAATTGTCCCCTTGTTTTAATTCATGATATGTGTGTGTGTGTGTGTGTGTGTGTGTGTGTGTGTGTGTGTGTGTGTGTGTGTGTGTGTGTGTGTGTGTGTGTGTGTGTGTGTGTGTGTGTGTGTGTGTGTGTGTGTGTGTGTGTGTGTGTGTGTGTGTGTGTATGTGTGTGTGTCATTAAAGCTCCTCTCTCTTTATCTTCTCTCTCTTGCCATTAGGTCTGTTTCTGCTATATTCCATTTATGTTATCCGTGTGTGTTCGCTTTGTATTGCGTTTTTGTTTGAATGCGCTTTGAATGCTAACGTGTGTGTGCGCTTTGATTTGATTTCTATCAAGATTCAGCGCCGTATAAATACTGTATGTTGTTGCTGTTGTGTGTGTGTGTGTGTGTGTGTGTGTGTGTGTGTGTGTGTGTGTGTGTGTGTGTGTGTGTGTGTGTGTGTGTGTGTGTGTGTGTGTGTTCTAGAGAAGAAATGAGGTTAGAGTTTTACAACAATACCATAATCGGTGACACAGTTGTTGTCTCCATCTAACCTCCCCAGATGGAAGTGAACTTTGTGGGATGTACGAATTACTATAAACAACAAAGGTGAAGAACAGTTTTTGCATGTATCACCTATTTCTTACCAAGAAAGGTTTTTGTCATCATGTTGCTGTTTATTAGAGCTTTAAATAGGCTACATGTACTCACACAAACACGAAAATAATCTTGTTTTTGCTTAAATTATATTTTCTTCATGTATACTTTTCAGAACACACACTTGAAGTGTGCATGGTAGCGAACAGGATTATGTTTTTAGTGGACATAACCAAGCCACACCCCGCTTCTACCCCCCACCCCCCATACCCATCAACAATATCAGAACTTAATTGCTCCTTCTGCTTTCTCATTCTCATTCCCCCATATAGATCACCTCTCCCTTCCCTCTCCATCACTCCAAACTCTCAGTCTCACCATACTTTATATACTATTTAGGGTTATGTTGTGGATATCAGGGGGTCTTTCGTACAAATAGACACCCCCCCCCCCCCACACACACACACACACACACACACACACACACACCCCACACACACACACACTTTCTGGAAGTTCTGTGCTTGTAACTTCCACTAATCTGTCATTCTCTTTGACTCTGCCTTTTCCGTTTGCTTTCTGCCATCTACTATCTTTCTGCCTTATTGGCCCATTCTCCTGCCAATAAAAAAATCTTCCCAATTTTCTCTTTTGAGCTCCTCCAAAATCGGAATGTGCTGGCTGCATGCAGGTCGGAGACCAGTGAAAACTGAAAACTGGACACATACGTACCTTATCCATTATGGCCATATGGCCTGGGAACGCAAAAGAAGAAGAAGAGATTAAGAAAAAGATAAAAAAGAAGGTTCTGTGATCCCTTTTACGTGGTTCAACATACTAACATCAACAAAAGTTATTAAGGACCACCAGTTGGATTCGTTCTATTTTCTGTACTGGTGCACAGTTAAAATGATGTTGTATTTTGTGGAAATGAGAGTTATTTAGGTACTTCCTCTGCGTTCCCAGGCCTATATGGTCATAATGGGTAAGTACGCATGTGTCCGGTTTTCACTGATCGCCCCGCTGCATACAGCCGACACATTCCTATTTCGGATGAGCTCAAATGAAAAACATTATTTGGAAGACTTTTTTTTTTAAAGGCAGGAGACTGGACCAATAATTCAGAAAGCCTGGTAGATGACAGAAAGTAAAGGCAGAGTCACAGAGTGACAGATTATAGGGAGTTACAAGCACAGAAGATGGGGGAACTTTTCTTGACGAAAGACCCCTCGGTATCCCCACGGGGAGAGACTCGTGGAGGGGGCAGGTTCATCCAGCTCCTCGTATGGAGGCACGAGGCATCCACCCACTACCCCGATTTAGGTACGAAAACGAGCTCAAGATCATAACCAAATGTGTAGTTTTGATGTGCATCTCCATTTTATTCTCTTGGGCATCCCAAAATGTTTTTGCTGAGCAGTAAAACATAGGGATGTTTTGCTGACTTTTGTAATGCATTTAAGATACGCTTATTAGGGACAAGTCGCAGAAACGGACCTTGTCGCTTTCAAAGTTAACACATAAGCAATGTTAAAGCATCATACTTAATCACTACCTCACTGTCTCACAAAATTTCCCATCCATCTTGGGGGGATCATTTTTATTGAAGTACTGAAGCAGATTTGTTAGGGTAAGTTTGTAAAATTCTCATTGATTCAAACGAAGTGTCATAACATATCAGGATCATCTCAAAGTTGCGTAGGGTAAGACGGGGTAAAAAGCCCATGGGCGGGTAAGAAGCCCATGCCAATTATCTCATGAAATGAAGCAAATGTCAGTCAAATTGTGCCCATGAGACGAGTGTTAATGTTTAATCGTCTTGATAACTATTTGTTTTTATTTTCAGCGCCACACATTCTTTACTATTAACAACAAAAAGACCACAATGATGATCAGGGCCATTGATAACTATTTTTGTCTCCGGGGCTTGATGCTCCAGTAAGACTCAAGCAATGTAATGTTGCAGAGATTAAGTGAAACAATAAATTTATATAGATTGATAAAATGTTCAGGAAATTTGTAAATTTACTAGTTTAGTGAACAATTATGCATATATTGTAACATAAAATGAGCAATAATACTACCTATGCTTGTGGGTACACGTCTGAAACTGCCATTACATATTGTATTACATATATATCTACTACATATATATAATATCAACATGCGCATTATATTACACATTATGTAATGACTAATATAAACATCGTTGGAAAGGATGAAGAAGCAAACAAGGGCGTCGCCGAGCGGCAGACATGTCCGTCACCAGCAATGCCACGCACTTGCGATACCCCGTAGAGTGTCACATCCTGACACAAAATTGGAAGGGATTCTGTCTTCTAGTTCACGAGATACAGCTTGAAGAAGAAACATATAGCGCAAAGAAGGAAATTTCGGTTTTCAAGGTCACACTTCAAGGTCAAGGTCAGCATGGTGATAATTTATGCTCGGATGTTTTCTTCTCTAGGGTATACAGTACCACACACAATCTGAAGCGCTTCTGTCAAGTACAAATGTGGAAAATATGGCTTAAAACCCAATGTGTAGACCCCTACCACTTTCAAGGCCTACGGATCGGCCGGACCGTGACCTTGACCTTGATCGGTATGCCACCATCAGAACGGGCATAAGCCAAAGTACCTTCATGCCAAATTTGAAGACTCTAACACTAACGGTGTGGGAGTTATGGCCCCTGAAAGATTTTCTGTTTTCAAGGTCGTACGCCAAGGTCAAGGTCACGACGGCAATATGGTTTGCGCGGATGCCTTCCTCTCATGGTGACACACCAGCACACACAATTTGACGTGATTCTGTCAACCCGTTCGAAAGATATCCTTGGGACAGACAGAAGGAGAAAAAAATGACCCTCCGATTTTCAGGCTCCAGCGATCTTTTTGACCTTGACCTTGACCTTGATCGGTATGCCATCATCAGAACGGGCATAAGCCAAACCACCTTCATACCAAGTTTCAACATCCTATGTTGATCGGTGCCCGAGATATGGCTAAAAATAGACTTTCGGTTTTCAAGGTCGTACGTCAAGGTCAAGATCACGACGGCAAAATGGTTTGCGCCGATCTCTTCCTATTAAGGAGGCACACCGTCACACAAAATTTGACGCGATTCGGTCAAGCGGTTCGGGAGATATCCTTGGTACAGACAGAAAAAGAAAAAAAAATTCAAACCAGCCCATCGCAATAGTCCGTCTTGGTGACGGACTAAAGATGGGAAGGAAGTTCTGACCTGTTGTAGGATACATCGAAGGGAGCTTGCGAACGTATGTTCTTCGTCAGCCTTGTTGACACACACCTGTCAACAAGGCTGACGGAGAACATACGTTCGCAAGCTCTGTCAACAAGGCTGACGAAGAACATACGTTCGCAAGCTCTCTTCGATGTATCCTACAACAGGTCAGAACTTCCTTCCCATCTTTTGCTTCTTCATCCTTGCGACTAGACCTGGCAGTCAACATTTTCAGCTTCCATCGTTGGAAAGATACCTCTAAGAAGAAAATCGGTTTAACGTCCTCCGGACTGGAACAGGCACATGTGGGACATTTATAGATATAAAGATGGTGGGACGATCCTGGAGGTACTGCAATACCAGGAAATTCCCGAATTTTGAATCGATAAACATATATTGATAAACAACATTATTTCAAAAAACAATTCTTTACTATAATTTATAGGCTTTCATCGCCTGCCTTATCGGTCACCAAATTCATACATCAAACTCCTTTCTCTCTTTAAGTCTGGGGCTCCACGCAATGAATCAGGCTACAATCGCTGCTTGGGGTGAGCTCGTAGACGAAGAAGGAGCCGCAGTTGCGCACTTTGATCGCTGAAGAATAGGAGCAGCAGCCGTTGGTCCAGCTAGCACAAGCACGTGCTCCGATTTCCTGGCCCACTTCTGGCAAGAGCTGACCCTGCAAATCCAGCCACTGAGGGGCGTCGGAGTTGCAGTGATACCTCTGCCAAAAAAACATCAGCAAGAGATTCGGACTGACGTTATATGATTCTAATTCACATAAAAAGGAAACCAAACCACAGAAGCATGGGTGCAACTCTTTCAGTTTTACACTCATTTCAGTTTTTTTAAAATGTTACCAGAAACTGAACTTTAAAATTCATCCATCTAAAAATGACAAGAAGTGATTTGGGGCGTTTTTAACTTGGTTATTCTATCCTGGAAGTCTCTCTCAGGGAATCTTAAAAATAGCATGATGATGCCATATTGTTTTCAAAAGCAATGTTATCATTTTACAAGGCTTATTGGATTCGGTCTGTCTTTGTCCATCAGTAACTGTCTGTCTCGTTATCTCTCTCTCTTGCATTGCCCGCCTGAGTTAACCTTCCAACAGGGCTTTGCCTCTGTACCCCTCCGGGGCCCTGGGTGGCCCCTGGACCCCTGCCTTTCCATTTTCATTTTTCATTTTGGGGAATTGCACCCATGCATTGGGGAAAACGGGAAAAGGTGAAAAGAAAGAAAGAAAACTGAGAAAGGGCAAAACATTGACTCAGCATGAAAGTAAGGAAAAAGGGTGACAAGAAATGGGAAAAACAACAACAACAAATTCTAGAGTTGAGAATCGTAATCTTTCACTAAACCATACATTGATTTTACATTACTGGCGATGATCATTTATAATTGCAGAAAGTTTCTTAACAGACCCAACTACGTTCAGGCTGATTTCGACCAATGATGAAAGTCACTGGTATGAAACTGTGTCAGACCACTTGACATAAGCTAGAACACCAAGGCTACATCAAAATGTTGCTAC
>CM065698.1:42881893-42951893 GCA_017654935.2 Phymorhynchus buccinoides | reverse complement strand
CTAAAAGCAATAACCGAATAACCGAATAACATGCTAAAAAGTCAGAGTTTAATGTCATGGTAAAACAAGTTATAACCGAATCATGAGACTCTCAGTCCATGGATTGATAAAGAGGGCCTGTATCTCTCTTTATGTAATTGGTGAGTGTTTTGTTTTTATGTTTTTGTTTTTAAATATATGCCACCCACAAAAAGTTAGGGAACACTTTCAAAACACTGTTTTGGTTATTTGCTCATAGATTCAACACGCTTTGCATCTAGAACTTGAAACCTGGCAGTCATATACACAAGAGGCATGGCCTTGCAATGAAAGCAAAATCAAACAACAAACAATACGATCTCCAGCGAATCAGTCACATTTCTGGACATGCAAATCTCGCTACGTACAAGGACAGCTCCATACATCCATCCACTACAAACCTACAGACTCACATTCTTACCTGGACTACCGTTCGTCCCACACCCCAGCCACAAAGAACAGCATTCCATATTCTCAACTCCTCCGACTCCGCCGCCTTTGCTCAGATGATCATGACTTTGAAATCAAAGCACATGAAATGGTGGATTTCTTCCTAAACCGGAATTACCCTCTCACAGCAATCGAGTCTGCCCTCACCCGTGTCAACAGAATTTCTCACTCTGAAGCCCTCCAAACAAAGCAGAGACCAGAATCAGATGACAGACCCATCATCAGCCTACTGTTCCACCCATCCATTTATCGTGTGTTCAACATCCTCATCTCCAACTGGTCACTTCTACAATCCCGTGAACAGGTAGCGAACATGTTTGACCAACCGCCCCTCGTGATCTACAAGCGTGACAAATCTACGTGACCTACTGGGTCGGTCTAAATTGAAACCGACAAGCCAACATACTCCAGGAACCTCTCCATGCCCAAACCGCAAATGCAACGTGTGCCCATTCATCTGTACTTCAACACAGGTCCATGAACATCTTTCGAAATTCAACATCACCAAACACTTCACCTGTCAGACTGAGAACATCGTGTATGTCATTCATTGCCTCAAATGCAAAAAACTGTACATTGGTGAAACTGTCCGAACCCTTGCCACCCGCTTCAAAGAACATGTAGCTGACATCGTGCATCACAGAGACAAACCTATAGCCCACCACTTCAACCAGCCTGACCACTCCACATCAGACATACGCGTCAAAGGGATGTGGCTCCTGTTCACAAAAAGCACCAACAACAGAAAGGACATGGAATCACACCTCATCAACAAACTGGGTACCAGGAAGTCACATGGACTGAATGAAAAACCTTAAGCCTTATTATATTATCCTGTGTCATTTTTCATTTTGCTTTAACATGTTTTTGAACCCATCTACCCCCCTCCTTTACCCCGTCCCAAAATTCCCCCTCTCCCCCCCTCCCCCCTCCCACACCCCCCTCCCTTCCCCCCCCCCCCACCCCACTTCCCTGTGTGTCTCGCCTGGGTTGGGGGGACAGGGGTTCAATAGCCACAGCTAAGCGAAGAAGGGACCCCTGTAAAAGGGGCAGTGTGGTAGGGTTCAATAGCCACAGCTAAGCGAAGAAGGTCCCACTACCCGAAGTCCTTTCCCCGGGCCCCAGGCGTGGACCTCTGTATTCCCAAATAATTTACAAACTTACTTCTAATGGAATGTCTAGTTTTCATTATCAACTTTGTTTGGGTCAATCTCTCACAAACGACCAAACCGAACTATTGTAGTGAGTCAATCTTTCTCAAAAGACAGAGCCGAATTAGCCACCCTGAGCCTCTATTTGGGGAGTTTATTCTTCACAAAAGAATAAGCCCAACTAGCTGCAAGAGCCAATAATAATTCATTTGATTCATATCCTTAGCTACTGCCCAATACCCACCCACCCCCTCCTTCCCATAACCTCCTCCCCACTCATTCCCCGACCCATCCTTCCAAACTCTCCTCCCCACCCCCCTTTTATATGTATGCATACCAATACTTCTTCTTCGTCCCGGTCGCTCAAACCGTTTCCTGTCAATTATATGAGTGCAGATGCTGTCATACTGCCGTTATGCGATTAAGAAATAGTTATAGGGTCCAGCTGCATGTCCGACTTTGGCTGGAGAAAATCTCCCCTAGAGTATCTTGAAAACAAGCAGACAGGAGAATTCATGGACTGGTAGTAAGGCAGAAACATAGTAGATGACAGCAGTAAGCAAAGGGAGAAGGCAAGAAGAGTCTAAGAGAGTGACAGATTAGAGGAAGCTGCATGCACAGAACTTCCAGAAGGTGGGGGAACTATTTGTACAAAAAGACCGCCGAGTATCCCCAAGGGGAGGGAAGGTGTGTGTGTGTGTGTGTGTGTGTGTGTGTGTGTGTGTGTGTGTGTGTGTGTAATCCAATAAGAATACCAAAAGTCAACAAACCTGTCACGTCGTCTTCTTGACGTCTGACGAACGTAGCACTGTTTTCGGACGGGCTGCTGGAGTAACTGGCATCCATGGCCCTGGAATAGGACCGACACGCCAGCCCACCGTTCTGGGAACCGCGTTTCGTGATAGTGAAGCTCTTACAAGACACACTGCTGGCACAAAGTAGACCGCATTTAAGCTTAGAGGAAGCTGAGGTCTCCGCCATGACGTTTTCTTCAAACACCATGTCTTGGAGATGGGTCTGCCTAACGAATCGGACCTCCTTGCTCGAAGCAAGTGGCGTGAATGCGAAGAAAGATATTATGGATACTGACAAGCACAGAAGTACCATTTTAGTAGTTTTAGTAAGCTTATTATATTACAAGTCTCTCGGAACTGACGGGTAAGTCTTCGCTAGTTTGAAAATATAAAAAGAAAGGCAGGCAGTAATTTCTTACTATTGTTTAACGCAGTTTTCTCTTTTAAATAATTAAAAAAGAAATCCTTTAACAGTTCTCTGATCTGACTTCAGATAATTATGTTGTCTGTTACCGTGTAACACTAATTTACTGATGATTTGTTAATCGTTGCCTTTTATGATCAGACATATGTCTTTCCACTGTGACGACGCACTTGTTATCAAGCGCCACCCAGTGTGAAGAAGAAAAGTCCGTTTAACGTCCTCCGGCCTGGAACAGGCACATGTGGGACATTAACAGATATAAAGATGGCGGGACGATCCTGGAGGCACTGCAGTAACGGGGAAATCCCGATAATTTTTAAAGTATCAAGATGTAGTTAGTCTCACTAATACAAAACCTGCCACCCAGTGTTTCAATCTGCTTTGCTTGACAACTAACACAAAATGCGCACTGAAATCAATGGGTGTCCTTTTGTACTTCCAGTTTGGTAAGAACAGGAGTATGTTGGAATGGGAGCGAGAGCTGTGCGTTTCTCTGTCTGTCGTATGTGTGTATGTATGAATGTGCGTGACAGCAACTTCTTCCGCTTCTCAGAGCCTAAATTACTAAACCAATCTTAACGAAACTAGACAGAATGATTCCCTAGGCTTCCTAGATCAGATCGGGTAGGTCCCGTTTGGCCCTTTCCCATCTCGTCCTTTTTTATTTATGCCGCAGGACTCCGCACGTGACTTCCCTTTGGCGGGGAGTGCCATTTTGCCCTTTTGTCACTCAAATGCATAACCTCTTCTCCTCCTCAGGCAGAAGAATGTAGCCCTCTCTCTCTCTCTCTCTCTCTCTCTCTCTCTCTCTCTCTCTCTCTCTCTGGAAAAACATATCCATAAATGTTTCCTTGTACATTTAAGCAAATACAATCTAATTCACCCTAGTCAATCTGGCTTCAGGGCAAAACACTCCTGCCACACAGCTTTATTGAAACTCACAGAAAGATGGCTTTCCAACATGAATAAATCTTTGTTTTCTGGCGTACTATTCGTGGACTTCGCTAAAGCTTTTGATACTGTCAACCATGTCCTCATTTTTAGAAAACAGACAGCAAGCAGTGTATTTAAATAACATAATGTCAAACCGGCTCCCTAATAAATATGGTGTTCCACAAGGGTCTGTACTTGGACCACTATTTTTCAATTTATATATAAATGATTCGTCTATTTACTTACATACATCGACAGAACTGTTTGCAGACGACACACCTATGGATACATATTATAAAGATCCCTTTCAAGTTTGCCACATTTTACAAGATAACATAAACCTACTCGTTAAATAGACACACCTAAATCACCTAAATCATCCTCAAAACCCCCAAAATGTATGCTGATTGCTACTAGACAAAAACCTCTAAATATTAAATCAATCTTACCACCTTTGTACATAAATAATAAAGTGTTAGAAGAGGCTTCAAGTCATAAACTATTAGGAGTAACAACTATTGATCATAATTTAAATTGGTCATATCATGTGCATAACCTATCAAAAAGCATTGCTTCTAAAGTTTATCAGCTTAATAAAATAAAACACTTTCTAAACTTTCATGCTCGGAAAATGTTTTTCTATTCATTCAATCAGTCTGCCATAGACTATTCATCTACCCTCTGGGACTTGACAAGTGACAACTCACTGAAACCATCAGTCAGCGCTCATAAACGTGCCATTAGAGTAACATTAAATAAATCAACTTTAACTATTTCTGACTATGCAACTTCAAATATTATTCCGCTCAAATACAAACTACTTTTCAATAAAGGAATCTTAATGCATAGGATTTTACACGGAAACTGTCCATCTTCAATAAGTGGTATGTTCACAGTCAACGAGTTTAGGCACAGTCGTAGAATTGATCTACCACTGCCCTCCATAACACTGTTTAAATCGAGCCTTTTATATTCTGGTAGCTGGTTATGGAATAAGCTTCCTATTTATTTAAAAGCTGAACCAAATTTTTGAAGATTTAAAACATCATTTTTGGCTCAAGTCGTTTTTTAAAACAAAGTGAGTCTATAGTATCGTACATGTTCGGTTGTATGTCTGTGTGTATGTGTGTGTGTGTGTGTGTTGCGTCCGTGGCCCCGACCTTTAACCTTAACTCAAACCTTAACGTTGTCATTTTCTCTAAACATATAAGGCGTTAGAGGGTTAAAGTTAGCAGGATTCTTGATTTTGACGTGAGCCTTCAAGTCACAACGATCAAAGCAGTCAGATACATTGATAAAGAACAAAATAAAGATAATCATTTGTTGCAGAGATTACTGTTGTGCAACCTTTAACCTTGACTCAGTCACACTCTTCAAACTAAAGAAGACTCTCACTCTCCACTGAAACTTTAACGTTGTCATTTTCTCAAAAAAACATAAGATGTTAGAGGGTTAAAGTTAGCAGGATACTTGATTTTGACGTGAGCCTTCAAGTCATGGCGATCAAAGCAGTCAGATACATCGGTAAGGAACAAAAGAAAGAAAATCATTTGTTGCAGAGATTACTGTTGTGTTGAGTAGGAGATACTGGAAAGAAGACTCTCCATTAGATATACAAAAACGCTCTTTAAAAAGAAACACAAGACTTCAGGTGTGTACAAATAGGTACATTTTAACGTCGTCAACTTATATTTTCTGTAACAAATGGATGTACCGAGTGTGTGCGTTGACGGCCCGGTTGTTTAGCTTTATTTGCGCCTTCGAGTAACGGTTGTTCGTGTTATTCGCACATCATCTCTGCGCATAGCTTAGCCTACCGCACTTCCGGCAACAAGGCCTAGGCCTAGAGAATAAGAGATCTACATGCCTTACCTCATAATCAAGACGACGTACTTAACATTTAGCCCACATTCATTTCAGTCTTGAAAAAAAATATACGGAAAATCCAGGGTTCGTCGATTTCACTGCCTTCGACGTACGAATCCTTTGTTAGGCCTAGACGATTGATCACCATGTGCAAAGACTGTACAGGGGAAGATAAACATGGATGAGCTTGCTGGCTGTGACCTTGACCTTTGCTTTGTGGCAGGGGGGGGGGGGGAATTAACGAAACGAAAATAAAATATTAGGACTAATATAAAATATCTTACAGAAATGTAGATGATGTGGAACAAGTTTTCATCGCATGAACAATCAGTTTAAAACATTAACAGATCAGGAGTATGGCCTTACGAATCACGCAACTTCAATTATTAATTTTCTAAGAGTAAGAGGCTTAGACCCACAGGCAAAGACTGTAGGCCTACTACAGGTGTCCGTAGACCCCCCTTACCCCGGCGGGGGGGGGGGGGGGGGGGGGGGGGGGATTGGTCACTATGTTTTTCTGAAAGCTTGGTCAATATGCTTTTCAATTTTACTTGTTTGCCAAAAATAAAAATAGGGCTCCACTATGTTACATGCGCATACATATAATTAAATTTTAAAGAAAGGGGTAGGGGTAATTTAATGCATAGAAATAATTTTAATTTACACAGTAAAATAAAAATTAATTCTGTTTTCAGATGCACAAGTGTCTACATAACAGTATTCTCTCTATACAGGCATGGGAATTGTCATGGGAATTCCCATGCCTGCTATAGTAATAAAAATCAGACGTGAGCCTTGCAGGCTTTGCCTCTTGTTAATTATCTTATGAGCAATGAAAACTTGTCATTAACCCCTGAAATGTATTGAAATGTATTAAAATATTATGATTAACATGTTCCAATAATATTATCACTTCTATCTAATTTTGATGAATATTTGAACTTATTAATAAGCAGAGGAGTCCCTGCTTACAAAATGTGGCTTAATATATTTGACATGTACAAAGTATGTTTTGGGGATACTTTGAATAACCCTCATATTGATGTTTATGAACTATGTGAATGCGCGTGTGCGTGCGTGTGTGCGTGTATAATCATATAAAAGTAAATAATTATCGAAATCAGTTACGCGCTTTCTGACACTGGACTTTATTGTTATGCGCGCTTTCTGACGCTCATTTTGTTTTGTCTCTTGTGAATAAAATAACGTCACTTTACAGTTGTCGTGTAGTTGTTTGTTGTAAAGAAACAAGTCTTATCCCACGCAAACTTTGCAAATACTGTATATAATTTATCTAAGCCGCTTTGCCCTTCTCCCCCTCCTTTCATTTAACGCCACCCTTGAAAACCAAATAGCAGTGTTGTTTCCTAGAAGCCGCCATCTTGCATTCCACGGAGAGCATAATTATAAGAAAAGGAGGAAGGCCAGAAAAGTATCAGAAATGCAACACCTAAAGCGAGCCGCGCCACTCCAGCGCGGCCAGCGCGGCCAGTCTTCCAGCCGCGCTGCTTTCAGAAACGACTCCTATGTTACACACACACACACACACACACACACACACACAGAGACAGACACACACACACACACACACACACACACACATATATATATATATGTATATGCATACACACAACACAACACACACACGCACACACAAACATACACACACACTTACACACACACACACACACACACAACACAACACACACACACACACACAAATAAACAACAACAACACACACACAACACACACATACACACACACAAACACACACACACATACACACGCACACGCACACACACACACACACGCGCACGCGCACACACACACACACACACACACACACACACACACACACACGACACAACACACACACTGAAAAGGAGAATAGAAATATATATCTTCTAGTATTTGTATGTGTGTGTGTGTGTGTGTCTGTGTGTGTGTGTGTTCGTTCGTTCTTTAATTTAACGTCTTTCCGCCTTACAGTGATCTTAGACAACTTAGACAACAAATAAAAATAAAATGTATGTGTATGATTATGTGCAAATGTCCGTTTAAGGGGGTTTGTTGGTGTGCGTGTAGGAAGATACGGGAGGATTGTTAATCTATGCATGCATATAATTTACATGAATAAATGGAGTGAGGGTATGTGTATCTGAGTACCTGTATGATTTAGACCCTATGTTAATGAAACGTCAGTGAAATACATAAACTTAGAATTACTTCTAAACATTTAAAGGTGACAAAACAATAAATGAACAATATTAAACTCCAAAAAAGGAAAGTAAAATACTTAACAAGAACATCAAAGCAAAGGTCCAATTGGGCTCCTAATAAGTCCCTGAATAACTTCTAGAATCTTTGATTCATCACAAAGAATGTCTTGATAGGCTGTCATTGATGGTTTTGTGTCCGACAACCAAGCAGGTAAATAGTTTTTGTATATGTTCACAAAGAAAAATCACATGGAAAGGTGTAATATGATGGCCACAAATGCAGGTTACATTTTTACAGAATTTTGTTTTCAGTGCATCAAGCCTGAATTTAAAAACTAAATTTTTAGAATCCGCCCTTGATGAAGATTTTGTCCTGTTTTTAATCCATTCGAATTTTCCCTTTTCGTTCTTTTTTTATAGAGGGTAATGTCTCAGTTTGTCTTCTAAACACAGAATCCCAGGATGCTTTTTCTAAAAGACTGTAATTTTCATGTAGCAATAAAGGAATATGAACTTTTGCTAAACTGTTTTCAGTGGCTGCGATAAGAGAGAGACAGTGACAAAGAGAAAGTGACATAAAAATAAGAGAAAGAAAGCTAGCACTGGAGACAATCCGTGCTGTAAGGGTCGATACAGGTGGACAATCCGTGCAGCGGAGACAATCCGTGCCCTCTAGGCGGCACGGATTGTCTCCCTGCACGGATTGTCTCGGAGACAATTTGTGCAGCGGAGACAATCCGTGCCGCCACAGGGGCTTTCATACAAATAGTTCCATCACCTTCTGGATGTTCTGTGCTTGTAGCTTCCTCTAATTTGTCACTCTCGTTGACTCTGCCTTTTCTCTTTGCCTACTGTCACCTGTTATCTTTCTACCTTACTGGTCCATTCTCCTGCCTTTTTTTCTATAAATTCTTACAAAAATGTCTTCAGCCGAAGTCGGACATACTGGACCTAACTATTTCTTAGTTAGTCGCATAACGGCAGCATGACGCATTTACGCTGATATGATAGGAAACTGTCTGAGTGAACGAAGATGAAGACAGTATGTTGTAGTTCTAACTTCTGTACATAGGATGAGGGCAAAACGCGTGTCAAATCGAGAAGCAGCGTTGTTTTCAATGGTGTTCCAATGTCTTTCCCTTTCGTTTATGATCACAATGAAGCACGCACTGTGCAGTGTTCGCTCATTTGAGGAAAAAGAAAGGAAAAGGGAGAAGGGGGGAGAGAGGGGGGAGGGGGCGGTACTAGCCTAAGGGGAATGGGAAAAGGGAAGAAGGGTATAGTATTTTACGAAATGGAAAACAAACGAACATACCAAGCAACCATAGAAGAACCATAGAATATTGCTGTAAAGCTGAAGTAATAATTTATAAGGAAGACAATGATATTTTTAAAAGAACCAAACAACGTACTGAAGCTTCACAAAAATCGATGACACAAAAAGCGGCCCAGGGACCATCGTATGGTAAGCTAGAAAAGTTGTATTGTCTTTACACTTTGTGTCTGTTTGGGTGTGGGGGTTTTTAGTCTTCGCTCTCCCTCCCCCCTCCAACCCCCACCCCACCCCTCATGTACACCCCCCCCCAAAAAAAACACACACAAAAACCCAAAAAAAAACAATCTAGCAGGCACGTACATTTAAAAAAAGAAACCAATGTTCAAGAAGATGACAGGGCCATATGAGCATTAATAATATTAATAATAATCATAATAATAATGAATCATTTATATAGCGCACTCCTCCACCAAATGTGGAGCTCTATGCGCTTAACAACAACAAAAATTAAAAGCAAGAAATTCAAAAACAAAAACAAGTAATCGCTCACACACATGCAAAATAGGCATGCATACACCCCCACACCCCCACCCACACATACACGCAGGCACGCACGTACGCACATATCCACACACACACACACACACACACACACACACACACACACACCGTTGCCATCATCACCACTCACCGCACCCAAGAACACAATACAAAATACAATCAGTTGAAGAAAGCATCAACACACATACTCTCTCTCTCTCTCTCTCTCTCTCTCTCTCTCTCTCTCTCTCTCTCTCTCTCTCTCTCTCTCTCTCATTACTCCCAGTTCCGAACGCGAATACCAAAATAAAAGCACGAATCGAATCAAGAGAGAAACTATAATTTTGGTATCATCGTTGAAACACGTTGCAAAAGTTTTAAGCCCGCTTAATGGAAACATAAAAGTAAGCTAATGTGTATCCGTAAAACCGCCATGACAGAGAGAGATAGAGACAGACAGAGGGATGAACAGGCTCGTTCTAATTGCTACGTACTCCCGCTCTATAGAACCGGGCGCACAAAAAGCAAGGCAAAAGAAGCACGGCCATGTCAGCAGACGTTGCAGACCATACCACACGCAGCAGTCCTGCTCAGTTTGCCTTTGTGTTTTAATTAATTAAAGCTTAAAACGGCGTCGAGAGAGCCAGCGTTTAGTGCATGACCTGGGCTAGGTGTTTGTGCGAGAACATGAAAAGAAAATATCCTTGTGAACACAAGTAGGGGAAGACGGGGTAAACAGCGCATGGGCGGGTAAGAAGCCCACCCCAATTATCTCATGAAATGAAGCAAATTTCAGTCTCATTTTGCCCATGAGACGAGCGTTAATGTCTAGCATTCGTCTCATGGGCAAATTTGACTGAAATTTTCTTTATTTCATGAGATAATTGGGGTGGGCTTCTTACCCGCCCATGCGCTTTTTACCCCGTCTTCCCCTACCGTTGCCAATGTGAAAGACAGGCTCATGAACACTTGAAAAGCCGGTGGTGAACAGCCACAGCTTGAGAGCTTGAGCCTTGGATGTGATTGCTTTAATTACTCCAGTCTTTACTTAGGCAGCTGTGACGAGGGAATGAGCTCAAGGTTAAGTCTCTAGGGGAAGACTTTCAAAGTGATACATTTTCAATTAGAACATTTTCCTGTAGCCCCCTTCTCTAGGGTGTGGGAGATGAGCAACTTTCCCGGCCCCTTTTCATCTAATAGATTTATATTTTTGCCCGGGTTCTGGCTCGTATGATTGAATGAAATACAAGTGGTAGATTTGCTCTAAGTGACAGACAGAAAGAAGTAGGTTTTTACATGAAAATGGCAAAACTTCCACTCTCATCAGTCTGACCAAAGGGTTCAGAATTATTTGTACACTT
This sequence comes from Phymorhynchus buccinoides, assembly GCA_017654935.2. Taxonomy (NCBI): domain Eukaryota; kingdom Metazoa; phylum Mollusca; class Gastropoda; order Neogastropoda; family Raphitomidae; genus Phymorhynchus; species Phymorhynchus buccinoides. The sequence continues at coordinate 42,940,860 of CM065698.1, read as the reverse complement.
TATTTTATTTACTCACAAATCTGCATAGCAGATTAGGCAGCAATAAGAAAAGCAGCTCAATGGCGCCAAAACAAAATATGTATAAAAAAAATGAAATCCAAATGTATTATACAAGACTTTTGTCTGTCTGAAAAGTTTAGCCCCAAGCTGGAAGGGTCAATAATATTATCAAGTGTCCTGGGTAGTTCGAATTATTTGCACTGTCCCGAGGACTTATCTGACGTTGGTTTCCTCTGTCGGGAACGGCGAGTGCTGGGGTGACTGGGCTGGCTCTTCAGATGAGAGTAGTTCCCAGTAGTTATGGATGAAGCGTCGCGGGATGGCACAGCACAGGCGTGGTCTCCTTGCGGGTTCTGGATGCGGTGGCGACTTGGCGGCAGCCCCGTCTTCTTGCTTGTGAGTCAGGGATTCAGCTTCCTGACCACGATGCCCTGCTGGGAATCACAGGAAAATGTGGGTGTAGATCTCTATGGATTAGATATATGGGCTTCAGCCGGCAGGGATTAGTGGATCCCAACCGGTTAGAAGGCTGCCCTTGTACAATAGCACTATGTAAAATAATATGAATTTCAGTTATCAAACTGAACAAAACATAAAATGTGTACTGGAATCAACTGTTATTATTCAGTAACAAGCTAGATCAAAATCTACGATCAAGCCAACAAATATCACTCTGTCCAACACTTGGAAAGGAATGTACAAGTGAACAAACTTAGATGCAGCTAAAATATAGTTAAAACTGCAAGTTTGCACCCAAGTAGTTTGACACACACACACATGTATAAAAAAGGATAAAGAAAAGTTGGCATAGAATCCGGTTCTTGCACCAAAATAGTTAAAGTAAAAATCAAACAGAAGACGTAAATACAAAGCAATGATTTTACACCCAAACACATTCAATATTACTCACGAGATGAGCTAATAGAATGACTGGCAGGTTACAGCAGAGGGTTTGTTCCTACAGTGTTGACTCAGGCAGGTTTTAGTTTGCTTGTGACTAGACTAAGAGAATGTGTTGAGTTTTGCCTCCCACTATGCATTTCCCACTTAATTTCAAATATCTGAGGGAGCTTCATTGGTTAGTAGTAGTCGACAAGAGAGAACACTACAGATCACGGGTCTAAGTATAATCGGCCGAGACATGTTTCGTATGCATGCGTGGCGCGCACGCGTATGTGTGTGTGTGTGTGTGTGTGTGTGTGTGTGTTGTGTACGTGTATCGAACGGGTTCATGCGTTCATGTGAGTATAATTATAGTTTCTTTTCGTGCTTTCATAATAGTGTGTCAATGCTTACTTAAGTATCAGGTCTGAAGTAGTAGTAGTAGCAGTGGTGGTGGTGGTTGTGATGGTAGTAGTAGTAGTAGTAGTAGTAGTAGTAGTAGTAGTAGTAGTAGTAGTAGTAGTAGTAGTAGTAGTAGTAGTAGTAGTAGTAGTAGTAGTAGTAGTAGTAGTAGTAGTAGTAGTAGTAGTAGTAGTAGTAGTAGTAGTGGTAATAATACTAGTAGTAGTAGTAGTAGTAGTAGTAGTAGTAGTAGTAGTAGTAGTAGTAGTAGTAGTAGTAGTAGTAGTAGTAGTAGTAGTAGTAGTAGTAGCACAAGTTGTAGAAGTAGATGTTGTTATTGACTGTTATCTGCACTTGCTGCTCACGTTATTGGATTCTGTTACATGTTTTTTTTATTGTATTTTTCAATATTGTTATGTGTAAAGCACCCTGTAGCCTACATAGTAGGACGAGCGCTATATAAATATTCGTCATTATTATTATTATTATTATTATTATTATTGAGTTCGTAACTTTTGTAAAGTGTTACATTTGTTTGAGGTGATATGGCATTCTGAATAACTGTTACCTTCCTGACCTTGACCTTGAGCCTGTAGAAGAAGAAGAAAAAATGGTGTTTTACGTCCTCTCGGTCTGGAACAGACACATATGGGACATTTGTAAATACAAAGATGGTGGGAACAATACTGGAGGCAATGCCCGGAGGCAGTGCAACACCAGTAAAGTCACGATTTTTTTAAGAATACAGATAGGTGTAGCAGTAACCACGCCTCGGTTAAACCTCATCGGCTATGGTACCGCCAACATAACCTTGAGCCTGTATAATGTCACTTTGCATTTTAAGTCTCTTGGCCATGCCTTGTACATCCTAGCAGTTGTTAGTTCCCGAGCGAAGCTTCGGGAAGTACTGTTTTTGTTTCATCCGTCCGTCCGTCCGTGCGTGCGTCCGTCCGTGCGTCCGTCCGGCCGCGTTTTCTTAAAAATCGTTCAGTCATTTTTTCAATCACTTTTAGTATACAAGTTTTAGAGGATATTACCTATCGACTGATTGCTTTAGTTTTATTTTAAGATCAAGGTCATGCTGATTAAGGAGTTCAAACCCCAAAACACTTAATCGCTAATATCTCGCGAACTTTTGCACGTATTTAAATGCAGGGCTTTTTCCCACAACGTTTTCTGATGAAAGGGCTACAATGACGAATTTGTCTGTGCGCTCATGCGCGTGTGTGAGCGAATCACGGGGTTCGAACCCCAAAGAAAGCTGTATCTCAAGAACTGTTGCATGGAATCGCTTCAAATTTACTGTGGTGGTGCATCACGGTGCGCAATAAGTCCCATATAAAATAATAACCATGCTGACCTTGACCTTGAAGCTTGACCTTGAAAATCTACGTTTCTTCTTGTGGCCATATTTTTCACATCGTTGGACTTTAAAATGTTCAAATATGATGTGCAGATGCATTGGTGTAAGGTAATTTCGAATATGTAGTACAAGAAAGGTCAAGGTCAAGGTCACAACGGTTATAGTCTGTCGATTTGACCATCTGTAGCCGGTCATTTACAACCACACGCAGCTCTCACAAATCAATGACGTAAACACGTGGATGTTAGACTCAAGGTCAATGACGACAAGACTGAAGCGCTCCTTACACATTCTAAGAGAACAATTTTTACTCCCTCACAGCCTTCTACTATACAAGTCGGTGCAGTGAATATTCCTTTCTCTCAGTTTGTTAGAAATCTTGGAGTCTTGATATCAGACAATATGTCTTTGAATCCTCACGTGTCAAAACTCTGTCAATTAGCATACATGGAAATTCGAAGGATCAGTTATATTCGTCGCTATCTCTCTGTAAAAGCAACCAATACCTTAGCTTGTTCTCTGGTTCTGTCAAAACTCGACTTCGTTCCGGCTGCCCTTCTAATCTTTTGACTTAAACTCCAACGTATCCAGAACTCCGCTGCTAGATTAGTGCTAAAGGCCCAAAGGCGTGATCATGCTGGTCCTCTTCTCTTTAAATTTCATTGGCTTCCCGTTCAAGCTCGGATAGACTACAAGCTTTCTTTCTGTGCTTTGCATATTTCTCAGGATGCTCTCCTTCTTTCAGCACTGACATTCCCTCTTGCTACACACCCTCTCGTACTCTTCGATCTTCTTCAGACAGCAGGATTCTTCAAGTTCCCCAAGTGAAGACTGTCTTTTGGCCACCGATCTTTTTCTTTCTGTGCTCCAACCATCTGGAATCCTCTCCCCTTTGAAATACGGCATTCTAATTCTTCTGAATCTTTCAAACGAGCCCTTAAAACCCACTTGTTCAAACTGTACGTTTAATTAGCCCCTATCCTTTTCCATTGAACTGAGCTCGTGCTTTGCTGTCTGAACTGTAAAATGTTAAGGATTTGTGCGTGTGTGCGTGCGCGCAGTCTCGCGTGCATGTGTGTGTGACTGGCTGTGGGCGAGTGCGTGCTTCCTTGCGCGCGCGCGCGCGCGCGTGTGTGTGTGTGTGTGTGTGTGTGTGTGTGTGTGTGTGTGTGTGTGTGTGTGTGTGTGTGTGTGTGTGTGTGTCTGTGCGCGCTAGAGCGTGTGTGTTGTGTGAAGGCAGGATTAAAAGGTGCTTGAACAGGTAATTTGAATTTTTTCCACTATTTGTTAACGTACTATTGTGTTGATGCTCGTTTGTCTGTACACGCGCTTATGTAGGTGTGTTATTGTTGTTGGTGGTGGTGGTGGGGTGTGTGTGTGTGTGTGTGTGTGTGTGTGTGTGTGTGTGTGTGCGTGTGCGTGTGTGTGTGTGTGTGCGTGTGTGTGTGCGTGTGTGTGTGTGCGTGTGTGTGTGCATGCTCGTGCGTATTTCTGTGTGAAGGAAAGATTAGGTTTTGATGTTTAAATTATATCGTTAATTTATGTTAATGTACTAATGTGTTGATCCTCGTTTGTCTTCGTGTGCTATAAAATTATTTGATGTTTATATAATCTGTATTATGCATACAGATGTACTGTATTCATGCTTGTATGTGTTGTAGCTTTTTTGTGTATTACTTTATGTGGTGCTTATTTATGTATATTATTTTAATCATTTGTAAAGCGCCAAGAGCTCCAGTTTAACTGAGAAGTGTTGCGCTATATAAAAAAATCATTATTATCATTATTCTTTTACTGTAGAACAACAGCCGCGAACACAAATCTTTACAAAAAAGTAATACAAAGATTTCAGGGAGGTCCACTTAAGCGCATTGAAGCCCGTATGGAGAATGTGCAGAGTAATGGGGAGATCATAATGTATTGGAGTCACAATGATGGTCCATGTGGCATTCTGCTGCGCCCAATTGGCCAAGTCAACCTGGCTTGCCTGAATTGTAGGTGAGGGGAATGGAGATTGGGGGTGTTCTTGACCTCTTGATACCTCCTTTCGGTTTCAATTGAAGTTCTGTTCTCATTTGCAAGGTCAAGGCCGTTTTTGAAGCTGAAGTGCATTGCAGAAGAGAAGTCAGTGATCTTAATGACAAGAAATCCGTTCTCCCGCTGAATGGAAACACCAGTTCTCCCAGCAGAATACCTTCTTTAGATAATACCTGTAGCTCTGAACAAGTTCCACATTCCTGAGACCACACTTTGGTCGACATTCATGGCCTGTGTCACATAGTGCTGTGATAATCCAGATTCAAGCAATCTGCCAACTCAGACCATCTCAGTGTCTCTTAAACGCATTTAGATACATTTTCCAGCCATGGTGAACCAGTCAGTGGGTTTTTTAAGAGATGGGGGATCTCAAACTTATCATTTCTACCAACCCCTTATTTTCCATTTTAACGGGATTTATTACATAAATGCCTGTTAGTCTAGATGTGTATCGCAATAGGTTTGGTTCTTATTATGCGATAAAATCCAGATATTTATCTTTCTTAGATGGGTCGGTAATGTTACAAAATTTCTTAATTATGAATTTCTTTTAGAATACCCTTATAACATTTCTGTTTTTGTTCGTTTTCTTTCCACGAAGAGCAAATTACGTAAAATTTGTCAGTTTTTCACATCCAGACAAAGTTCTGCTCCAAACTTTAAAAGAGCTGATAAAGAGGTGGTACAAAATATTTGCTTTGCTTTATTCATCAATCTCTCTTGATCTTGTCTGGTGATGTAGAACTGAATCCAGGTCCAGCCTCTAAAACGATATATAAATGTCATACATGTTAATACTTGTAGCATAAGAAACAAAATTGATCTACTGGAAGCAGAGTACTGCAATGTTCACAATATTACAGTTTCTAAAACATGGCTCTCAGATGCTGACAACAACAATAACAATAGTAATAAACACAAAACATTCCAAAATATATATATTAAATACAAATCTGATGCTTCACACATGCGCGTGCGCACACACACACTCACACACACACACACAAACACACGCACAGCACACACACACAAACACACAGAAAAGATATTCTTACCCAAAGGTTACTTTACATGCATGCGCATACTGAAATCATGAGTATGACCCAGTCAGCCAACACGGGTAGCAAAATGCAAAACAGACCACACTGCCAGTACTTCTGCCAGCCTAGTCCAATCCACATCACACCACCCGCATCAACCACCCAAGACGCACCCACGACCACGGTACCAGGACCAAACAGGGCTCGGTGTAGTTAGGAGTAACACAGAGAGAAGAGGTGAGTTTTGAGCTGAGACTTAAAAGAGGACAGAGTTTGTGCATGACAGACAGAGAATGGTAGGCTGTTCCAGATCACAGGGCCAACGTAGGCAAACACACAGCCTCCCTGGAACTTCTTGCGGTATTGTGGAACACGAAATATTCTTGTGTCAGAAGAGGAGCGGAGAGACCTGGAGGGAGTGCATAACTCCAAGAGTTGACAGAGGTATGGAGGAGCGGTGTTAGACATTACATTGAAGCAGATGAGAGCAATTTTGTAGTGAATCCTGTGAGAGACAGGCAGCCAGTGCAGTTCAGACAGAAGAGGAGTGACATGCTCACGCCTAGAAGACCTGTATATTAAACGAGCAGCACAATTCATTACTCTTTGAATTTTATCTGCATGCTTTTGTGGAAGACCAGCCAGAAGATAGTTTGCATAGTCAAGTCGAGACAGGACAAGTGAAGATATTAGTTTTGCAGTAGCATCTTTTGTTAAGTAATGACGTATAGAACTGATTCTCCTAAGTTCAAGGTATCCAGTCTGACAGATTGTGTGTACGTGAGCACTCATTGACAAACATTTGTTGAACACAACACCTAGTTTACGAGCAGAATCAGAAAAGGCAATGACATTTTCACCAACAGTTACAGATGAAGGGTGGGATTCATGTGAATTGGAAGAGGAATCAATCAATAAAGCTTCGTCTGGTTTCTCAGATGTGAGGTTAACTTCATGCTGGATGGAGATTTTGGTGCCAGGATCAGGAGTGAATCTGTCTTGAAATTCTTCTGTCAGCTTCCTCATTTAATCAATTTGACAGTCATTCAGGTTTTTCCCGAAATGAACGTCCTTCAAGCTTTCTTCAGGCTTCATCTCGTTCAGGTCAAACAGGTTTTCTTCATGAACAGTTTCTTCATCGTGGATGATGACTGCTGCCTGCTGCTTGTCTCAAGCCTTTCTCTCAACATACTTCTTCAGGAGGTTGGCATGGAAAGTTTGGTCCTCTGTTTCACTTTCAGACCAACCACTTTCTCAATGATGTAAGGACCCTTCCACTGCATCAAGAGTTTGTTGGCATCAGTGGGCAGGAGGATCAGCAACTTTTCTCCCAGCTGGAATTTCCTGTCTTTTGCCTTACAGACGTAGTAATGGTTTCCTTTGGTCTGGGCCCTTTCCAGTTCTTGTTGAGCCAATTTGAGGGTTTCTTCCAGTTTCTCTCTCAGATCGACGACGTACTGGTAGCTGGTCTTCACCTCAGGGGTTCCAAGGTCCTTAGTCCATAGCTCCTTCAGGATATGCATGGGTCCCCGGACAGTCCTGCCATACAGTAATTCGAAAGGGGCAAATCCTGTGGACTCTTGTGGGACTTCTCGATAGGCGAACAGCAAGGCATTCACATAGCGATGCCACAGCCTGGGTTGTTCCACACAGAGCGTCTTCAGCATAGCCTTCATGGTACCGTTGAACTTTCCGACCAGTCCATTACACATCAGGTGGTACGAAGTGGTTGTCAAGTGGCGGATGCTCAACAACCGGTTGACCTCCTCCATGCAGTCAGAAACGAACTGGGTCCCCATGTCAGTCAGGATTTCTTCTGGTATTCCCAGGCGACTGAAGATGTCGACCAAGGCCTCAGCCACTGTGGGAGTGTCGATCTTCTTCAGGGGGACAGCCTCAGGATACCTCATGGCGTAGTCCACCAGGGTGAGGATGTATCGGTGCCCATCTTCACTGGGAGGGGTGATCGGGCCCAACAGGTCCACAGCAATCTCTTGAAGGGTTGATCTATTAGAGGCATCTTCTGCATAGGAACCTTCGGAGCTCTTCCCTTCTGTACAGTCTTCTGACAGATGTCGCAGGATCTGCAGAATTGGATCACGTCACCCCCAATGTCAGGCTAGTAAAAGGCTGCCTGGATCCGGTTAAGGGTTTTGCTGGTCCCTAGGTGTCCACCCATCAAGGAATCGTGTGCCAGCTTCATCCCTTGCTCTCGGATGGGTGTCGGTACCACCACCTGCTGTACTATTTTGCCATTTTGGTCTTTGGGGACTCTGAACAAGACATCCTTCCTGATCTCGAAGAATACCTCCTTTCCCTTCTTCTTGGTAGGTTCACTTCGGGCTCGTAGTTTCTCCAGGGACTGATCCACCTTCTGCATCTGAATCAGCTTCTCTCTGTTGACTCCTGTCATCTCCTTACAGTCTGTCACCTTCAGGGGAGTGGTTTGGTCTTTCTTCTTAGCCTGTTGCCTCGTGGTCACTGAGCATGCCTTGGAGCTCCACTCAGGGTCAGGGTCTTCAGCATGACGGGCCCCTTCAATGTTCCAATGATGAGATCGTAGACTGGTGTCTTCATGCATAGGGCGTTGACTCTGCCCGACAAGTACGGGGTGTGGACCTCAATTTGGGCGAAAGGGATCAGACGTACAGTCCCATCTGCCAAGATGAGCAATGTCCATTCGCCAGTTTTCTGCTCTTCTGACACCAAACTCTCTTTGACGATGACAGCACTGCACCCAGTGTATCTCAGAACATTCACAGTCTCAGTGCCCACACGACCAGACACCACTGGCATGTTGTGGACTTCTTTCTCAGGCATAGCCACATTGGAGACCGGCAATAATGTTGACCCATCTGCGATGCGGATGCACTCAATCTTCATGAAGGCAGCTATCTGGTCTGGTGTCGCCTTCTGTCTCCCTGCAGGATTTCCTACACCATTGCTGAGTCGTTGGTCAGGGCAGCAGCAGCACGATGTTGATGTGCCTGCACACCTCGTCTGGGTGGGGCGTGGTCTGGAACAGGTCTATGGCCACTACCTTCAGACTGATTTTGTCCACCCGGGGTGCTCTTCTGTGGACAAAGTATGGCTTTGTGTCCTCTTGAGCCACAGTTGAAGCACCTCAAGTTGTTGCTCTGACGACCCTGGTCACTTTCGGCCTTGTCATGGTTCTCGGTCGATGACGATGAAGACATGGGAGGCCTGCTGCCGGCGAACTTCATGCCATGGGCTTCTAGATATCTCTGGGCCTTCTCTGCCAGTTCCGACAGTTTCAGTTTCTCCTGTTCTTTCAGGTACTGATTGAGTTCTTTGGGACAAGCGTTGAAAAATTGTTCTTTGATGACGAGGTCTCGGAGTTCATCATAGTCCTTTTCCAGGCCTGCCAGTTCGACCCACTTTTCTATGTAAGAGCGTATCCGCTCGATGAAAAGAACAGGTGTCTCCCCATCCTCAGGTTTACATCGTCGAAAGTTTCTTCTGTACCCTTCTTCAGTGAAGTCGTATTGACAGAGCAGGGCCGCTTTCATCTGGTCATAATTTTCAGCGTCGTCCCTGGGTAGTCTGGTGTAGAAATCCAGCGCCTTGCCAGTCAATAAAGCGCTCAGTCTTGTGGCCCAAGTCTCCTTTCTCCACTGATAGATGGTTGCAAATCTCTCAAATCTTTCAAGATATGAGTCCATGTTGTCAAACCCTTCTCGGAAGAGTGGAAGTTTTGGTTGTGTCACCAGAAGTTCAGCTCCTTCCATTCTGGTTGGATGTGGCTCTTCTTGCTGCCTTCGAACTTCTAAGTCCATTCTTCTTTGAGCAAGTTGGTGTTGACGTTCTCTCTCTGCTTCCTCAGCTTGCAGTAGCAATCTCTTCATTTCTCTTTCTTGGGCTCTTTCTTCTCTTTCTTTTGCTTTCTCTTCTCTTTCTATTTCTTTTCTTTCACGTTCTCTTTCTGCTCTTTCTTTTTCATGTTCTCTTTCTTTCGCTTTCTCTTCTCTTTCTTTTGCTTTCTCTTCTCTTTCTCTTTCTTTTGCTTTCTCTTCTCTTTCTCTTTCTTTTGCTTTCACTTCTCTTTCTCTTTCTTTTGCTTTCTCTTCTCTTTCTCTTTCTTTTGCTTTCTCTTCTCTTTCTATTTCTTTTCTTTCACGTTCTCTTTCTGCTCTTTCTTTTTCATGTTCTCTTTCTTTCGCTTTCTCTTCTCTTTCTTTTGCTTTCTCTTCTCTTTCTCTTTCTTTTGCTTTCTCTTCTCTTTCTTTTGCTTTCTCTTCTCTTTCTCTTGCTTTCTCTTCTCTCTTCTCTTTCTTTTGCTTTCTCTTCTCTTTCTCTTCTTTCTCTTCTTCTCTTTCTTTTGCTTTCTCTTCTCTTTCTCTTTCTTTTGCTTTCACTTCTCTTTCTCTTTCTTTTGCTTTCTCTTCTCGTTTTCTTTCTTCCTTGACGAACATTCGGAGTTCTCCCCCTTCGTAACCCAGCTGTCTGCCGAGTTCAATCAACTTCTCCATTTTCGTAGTCTTCTTGTTTCTGCGGCTCTGGGATCTTCTGGCTTCAGTCAAACTCACGTCCCCAGTAGGCTGAATTTCTGTCTTGGATACTGTAGAAGTCGGTCCCGTCGGAGGTGCCAAATGTTACGATTGCATGATCGCATAGAGTTGTAGTGAACCGACTTGGCTAAGTAACCTTTTCTGACAGTCTTTCATGACCTAAAATACTCTGGTAGACAGTGGGTTATATAGACTTTTTCTCAAAACTTTTCCTCTGCAGTCAAAAACGAAGACTTTCAACTGGAGATTCTTCTTTTATTCAGCTCTCAATGTTGCCACTAACAACAATTATCTGAATACAACTGCACTGAATCAATCACAAACTGCCAAGAAATCTAACATATCTGTGTCACTCTCAACAGCGACTCACTGACTGATTGACTTCTATAAGTTCTCAGCTAAATATATAAAACACAGTGGCATCCCTTTCTAGAAGAGTCCTGTACATAACAGTCCAATCCACAATAAACTACAGTCTTCTGCTACAATCTCAACATTAAAACAAGGCGAATTTGTATAAAGTTACTTCCCTTTCTAGAAAGATCCATTCTAGAAAGATCCTCAAGCTTCTTGATCTTACCAGATAAAACTCCTTTAAATTCACACAAAAACTAACACTTCAACGGCTCCAATCATGTATTATGATTAAAGGCACAAAGGGAACTTATAATTAATTTAAAATTACACAAAAATACAAACTTCTCGCATGACGCCGAATTCTCCACACTAAGCTAGTATTATCCAAATATTTCTGGACTAAAAATCTTGTATGTATTAACATGTCATGTGGCGTTACCATAGCCGATGAGGTTTAACCGAGGCGTGGTTACTGCTACACCTATCTATATTGTCAAAAACTCGGGACTTTACTGGTGTTGCACTGCCTCCGGGCATTGCAGCGAGTATTGTTCCCACCATCTTTGTATTTACAAATGTCCCATATGTGTCTATGACCGAGATCACGTAAAACACCATTTTGCGTTCGTAAATCTTGTAGTCTCTGTAAACTTCCAGACAAGTCTAAAGACACAAAATCTACACGTTACCTCGTAACAATCTCTCTGTTTGGCAGGCTCTATCTGTCTCTATGTCACGGTTCTTTCTGTTTCTGTCTCTCTCTCTCTCTCTCTCTCTCTCTCTCTCTCTCTCTCTCTCTCTCTCTCTCTCTCAGCTCAATAGCAGTGACCGTTTAAAAACTTATAGTTCGTTCAAATCTTTATTGCAGCCAGAACATTATTTATATGATTTAACTCGCAGTACATTTATATCAGTTTTTGTGCAGTTTCGTTTTGGAATGAATGAACTAAAAGTCAACCAGCCATATAAAGATATTTCGAAACCTTGTCGATCATGTAACAAATTAGAAGATGAACTGCATGTATTGTATGGTTGTCCAATGTATAACGACTTGAGACGTAAATACTTGTACAAACATAATGGAATGATGGAAGCTATATAAGACATCCCTTACCGAACTGTTTATTGCAAAGTGAAAGCTGTTTAGTTACAAGAAAAGTTGCTATTTTTATAATTATACTATGCTCTACGACAAAGGGAACAGTTTATGCCACGTACAAATCCTTAGTTTGTTGAATAGGTTTTGTCTTATCCGCATCCATTTTTGTCTGTCAAAGTGTTGTTCGAAACATTGTGTTCTTTACCGGGTGGTAGGGTCTACCCCCCCCCCCCCCCCCCCCCCATTTCTGTCTCTGTCTCTGTCGGTCTTTCTGTGTGTGTGTGCGCGCGCGCGCATTCTCTCTCTCTCTCTCTCTCTCTCTCTCTCTCTCTCTCTCTCTCTCTCTCTCTCTCTCTCTGTCATCTGTATCTGTCTCTCTCTCTCTCTCTGTCTGTCTGTCTGTCTTTCTCTCTCTCTGTCATCTCTCTGTCTCTCTCTCTGTCATCTCTCTCTGTCTCTCTCTGTCTCTCTCTGACTCTCTCTCTCTCTCTCTCTCTCTCTCTCTCTCTCTCTCTCTCTCTCTCTCTCTCTCTCTCTCTCTCTCTCTCTCTCTCTCTCTCTCTCTCTCTCTCTCTCTCTCTCTCTCTCTCTCTCTCTCTCTCTCTCTCTCTCTCAGGATAGACTGAAATGAAACAAACCTAAGCGGCCTTCAGTCACGCATAGGTTCTTGGATACAATGTCCAACGTAACATAGCCTTAGAATGTATCAATGCCCAACGTTCAACGTATCATAGCTTTCTTTCTGTCCGTCTGTTTATCTATCTGCTTGTCTGTCTGTGTGTCAGCCTGTTTCTGTCCGTCTATCTCTCTGTTTGGAAGGCTCTATCTGTCTCTATGTCGCGGTTCTCTCTCTCTCTCTCTCTCTCTCTCTCTCTCTCTCTCTCTCTCTCTCTCTCTCTCTCTCTCTCTCTCTCTCTCTCTCTCTCTCTCTCTCTCTCTCTCTCGCTAACAGCTCATGAACCGTTTGTTCTTGTAGAAGTAATGTTTTTTGTTTAACAATCCAACATTTAAGACATGTATACTACTATGATTTTTTTATTTATTCATCTAGGCCATGGCTCTTCAGAGAGAGAGAGAGAGAGAGAGAGAGAGAGAGAGAGAGAGAGAGAGAGAGAGAGAGAGAGAGAGAGAGAGAGAGAGAGAGAGAGAGAGAGAGAGTCGTAGTGAATTCCGTAGAGAAAGCTTGCATAATGTGTGTCATATGAATTTAAGATGAACGGCATTATTCTAAATTTGGACTTCTCCTGTCAAATAATTAAAAGAGACATTTATAAAGAGATATTGACGAAATCGATCGTCTCTCTCTCTCTCTCTCTCTCTCTCTCTCTCTCTCTCTCTCTCTCTCTCTCTCTCTCTCTCTCTCTCTCTCTCTCTCTCTCTCTCTCGCATATGCTTTGATTAAACACACACAAACACACACACACATGCGCACGCACGCACGCACATACACATACACACATGCGCATGATCGTCCGTACCAATACACGTGCCAGAGAGAGAGAGAGAGAGAGAGAGAGAGAGAGAGAGAGAGAGAGAGAGAGTGAGAGTGATTGATTGATTGATTGAATTTTATTTATAGAGGGTAATAGAGTAAGCAATAACGTGCTTTTTTACATCCAGCCCTCTGGACAAAATACATATATAAAAGTAGAAAATGAAAAACGAAAATAAACACATACAAAGTAATATAAAGCATGCAAAAAAACATCCCTATATTGTAACACATCAATAACAAAATCAAACCTATTATTATTAACTATACTAATTATTAACATTCAAAATGTGTGAAGTAAGCGCATACGCACGGGAAAATAAAACCCAATCCTACTTTTCACACTCATCTTTAAACATTCAAAATAGAGAAGTGCACAAACATAAATTTTTTAAAAAAACCTCAATCATACTTCATCATTAAAATGTACTTATTTGAAGAAACCTATGCATATAATAAGTCAAACATAGTATTACTTTACCTACTCATCTTAGCATGCGCAATTTAAAATGTAAATACATGTGCCCATGGCAACATGAAACCTATTCCTACATTCCATTATTCATTTTTAGCATGAACATATTAAAAAGTAAACACACACTCATAACAAAAGCAAACCTAGTCATATTATTTGCAAGCGAATACACATATTAAAAAGTAAATACTGCTCATAACGAAATCAAGCCTGAACCTACTTTCTAGTCCTCATCTTTAACACGCACATAAGTAAAACTTAACTCATCACAAAATTAAAACTAATCCTTATTTTACATACTCGTAACATGTACACATTTAAAATTTAAAGCCGATACACATAATAAAATCAATTAGCCTAAGCCCATTTTACATACTAATCTTAAAAATACATCAAGCTTAAATGTAAGCACATACACATGACAGAATAAAACCAAATCCTATTCTACATACTCATCTTTAACATGCACGCATTTTGGAGTAAACACTTATGCATAACAAGATGAAACCCAATCCTATAATAATAATAATAGTAGCAATAATAATAATAATAATAATAATAATAATAATAATCAAAATAATAATAATTCATATAGCGCTAAAACTCCATATAGTAGTATGCTCGTTGCACGTTACAAAAGCAACAATGAAAGATGGAAAACATTAATTAAAATCAGCAAGAAAGTCATACCACCAACATTTGAATACAAAGAAATAAAGTAACGAAATAACATGATTTTCACTCACAAAGACATCCACCCTCGTTCACCAAGCACTGTCACTCTCTCATTACACATCACACTCACAAAAACTAATAAAAATGTAAACAAGTAACCGGAAGGAATGCACCAATTAATACGTGCGTACACACGGCCCATACTCTCTCTCTCTCTCTCTCTCTCTCTCTCTCTCTCTCTCTCTCTCTCTCTCTCTCTCTCTCTCTCTCTCTCTCTCTCTCTCTCTCTCTCTCTCTCTCTCTCTCTCTCTCTCTCTCTCTCTCTCTCACTCTCTCCCTCTCCCTCTCTCTGTCTCCCTCTCTCTCTCTCTCTCTCTCTCTCTCGCCCCCCCTCCCCCCCCCCCCCCTCTCTCTCTCTCTCCCTCCCCCTTTCTCCCTCTCTCTTCCTCTCCCTCTCTCCCTCCCCCTCTCCCCCCTCTCTCCCCTCTCTCTCTCCCCTCTCTCTCTCCCCCCTCTCTCTCTCTTTCCCTCTCTCCCTCATCATACAGGATCCCCAATACAATATATCAAAGAGACACTTTTCGTTACATAAATATAAACATTCTGGCTAAATCACAATAAACAAAATAAAACAATATAAGCCTAAAGAAAAAAAAAAAGAAAAAAAAAAGTGTATACTAAATAATTATTTTATGACACTAAACACACACTCGCGCGCGCGCGCACACACACATACACGCGCGCGCATGCATGCGCACACACACTAAGAGAGAGAGAGAGAGAGAGAGAGAGAGAGAGAGAGAGAGAGAGAGAGAGAGAGAGAGAGAGAGAGAGAGAGAGAGAGAGAGAGAGAGACAGACAGACAGACAGAGACAGAGATAGATAGACTGAGTGAGAGAGAGAGAAGCATATCTAACACACTCATCTTTAACAATCATAACATTATAAACACAGCCGATAAACACCGATACATGACAAAGTCGAGCCTAGTTACTTGTAGGCCTACTTCGCATATTCAACTAAAAAATAAACTTAAAGTAAGCACACACACACACACGTTATAAAATCATAGTAAATACATATCCATAACATCATCAAACTTAATCTTACTTTATATAAGTAATTATTTATTTATTGTTAGCATGCACAAATTTGTAAGAGAGAGAGAGAGAGAGAGAGAGAGAGAGAGAGAGAGAGAGAGAGAGAGAGAGAGAGAGAGAGAGAGAGAGAGAGAGAGAGAGAGAGAGAGAGAGAGAGAGAGAGAGTAGAGAGAGCGAGAGAGAGAGACTATTGAACTCGGAAGAAGATTGAATGAATGTGGATAGTAATTGCGTAGCCTAATTGGGGTGTTTACCATTGTGCTGTAATGATTTGTGAGTAATTTCAAATCAGAGCGATCGTGAATGCTTGTGTGCATGCACACTTGTGTACACATGCGTGTTTACTGTGTGTGTGCGCGCGCCCATGCATGCATGCATTTATTGGTGTGTGTGTTTCTTGCGTGCGTGCGTACGTGTGTGTGTGCGCGCGCGCGCACGTGTGTGTGTGTGCATTTGTATGTGCGTGCGTGTGTGTGTGCTTCTTGAATACAGAATTATGGTACCTTAGCTTGTCCTCAAACGCTTTATTAAAGCTATTCAGTTACACCAACAATACAGTTACAATTATTGCGATCGCTCAGATCTTTAAAACAATAGAAGTAGGCTAGGGTGCTAACGAGATATTGACCAAATCGATCCTCTCTCTCTCTCTCTCTCTCTCTCTCTCTCTCTCTCTCTCTCTCTCTCTCTCTCTCTCTCTCTCTCTCTCTCTCTCTCTCTCTCTCTCTCTCTCTCTCTTTCTCTTGGCTCTCAGCAATAAACAAGCCTCAGTTCACTGGCTCTGTCTTTCTTGATCTAAGAACAGCATTTGACCTTGTCGACCACACAATACTTATCGACACATTATCACAATATCTCAGAAACCAGACATTCCTTTCATCATACCTGGATAATAGAACACAATACGGGGTTTTTTTTGGCAATGGCGAATCCTCTTCTACAGGCAAAGTGAAATGTGGTGTACCCCAGGGATCTGTCCTCGGTCCATTACTGTTCTGTATTTTCATTAACGATCTTCCATTGTCTATATCCACCCCCAATGTTTCATGTGATCTTTTTGCAAACGACTCCTCTCTTCATTCCAGTTCGGAAGATGTAACTGTAATCTGAAACTCTCTTCAGTCTGTCTTACAAGATGTATCTAAATGGTGCAAGGATAATTCTATGTTAATTCATCCTAAGAAAACAAAGTGCATGGTTGCAACCTCCCGCCAAAAGCATCAACTAACACATCATTCCATTAATCTAACTATTGATAGCCACAATATCGAACAAGTCCATAAACATCGAGTTCTAGGCGTCATAGTTGATGACAAACTCAACTGGCAATTGTATATAAATCACAATAGAAAAAAAAACTAGCACGCAACCTATTCCTTCTCAAACAACTTCAACCCTAGACGCACGTGAAATGTTTTTTCTATGGCCACTGTCTCTCGCACATCAACTATGCATCCACTGTACGGTCCTATATGCTGCTAATTTATTTTTCGAAAACTCGCATCGCTCCACAGAAGAGCGGTCAACCTAATCCTTCCAGATCCGTCTCTGTCAACTTCAGAAACAAATCATAAACTTGAAATGTTACTGCTTGAACACCAGTTACAGTACAACACAGTTGTCTTAATGTATAAAGTTCACACTAACTTGACACCCCAATACCTAGAAAGTCCCCTCACTCCTTCCACATGTAGTTATCTTTCTGATAACTATGTTTTTCCACGCACCCGCACTGACCTTTACAAAACAAATGTTTCTTTTTCAGGGCCATATGTTTGGAACTCACTGCCTTCAGATGTAAAAGCAATTTCGTCAGTATCAAATTTCAAATATATCTTGCGGGGGCATCTCCTTAATTCCATCAAATAAAACTTTATGATCAGTTAATGCACCACACAAGAGCAATCTTTGTCTGTTAAGGCTAATGGCGTATTTCTGCTTTTCTGATTATGTTTGCGGGGTTTTTTTCTCTTTGATTACGCTGCTTGTGTCATTATGCTATTTATGATTACTTTTGCTTTTTATTTGATTGACATTGTGTCATTATTATGCTATGATTATTAATGGTAGTGTTAGTAGTAGTAGTAGTAGTAGTAGTAGTAGTAGTAGTAGTAGTAGTAGTAGTAGTAGTAGTAGTAGTAGTAGTAGTACTAGTAGTAGTAGTAGTAGTAGTAGTAGTAGTAGTAGTAGTAGTAGTAGTAGTAGTAGTAGTAGTAGTAGTAGTAGTAGTAGTAGTGGCAAAAATAAATTGTGGTGGAAGTAATGGTGTTTTATTTCATTTATTTCTTTGTTTGGTCGGTTGGTTTCTGTTAAGCTTGTTCTTATTACTGATATTGATGCTCTGCCTACACTGTCATTGTTATATTACTGTGGCACTGTACTAGTAGTAGTAGTGGTAATGGTAGTAGTAGTGGTGGTGGTGGTGGTGGTGGTATTAATAGTGGTGGTGGTGGTGGTGGTAGTATTCTTATTATTATTATTATTATTATTATTATTATTATTATTATTATTATTATTATTATTATTATTACTAGCGCAACGCCCCGTACCGGTAGCGCCTAGTACAGGTAAGGCCAAGTACCGGTAACTCTGAGTACCAGTTTCGCCGGGTCCGCGAAATATTATATTTTTACTTTTGTGGCTGAAAACCCAATTTTTAGACCCCTACCACTTTCAAGGCCTACCGATCTCCATGACCTTGACCTTGACCTTGATCAGTATGCAATCATCAGAACAAACATATGCCAAAGTACCTACATGCCAAGATTGAAGTCCTTAAGACCAACGGTGTAGATGTTACAGCCCCTTAAAGATTTTCGGTTGTCAAGGTCATACGCCAAGGTGAAGGTCACGACGGCGATAATGTATGTGTGGATGCCTTCCTCTCATGGTGACATGCCACCACACAAAATTGGAAACGATTCGGTGAAGCGGTTCGGAAGATATGCGTGGGGCAGAAAAACCCAATTATTAGACCCATACCACTTTCAAGGCATACCGATCTCCCTGACCGTGACGTTGACCTTCATCGGTACACCATCATCAGAACGGCCAGAAGCGAAAGTACCTCCATGCCAAGTTTCATGACTCCAGGACCTGCGGTGTGGAAGTTATGGCCCCTTAACGATTTTGGGTTTTCAAGGTCATACACCAAGGTCAAGGTCAGAGCGGCAAAACGTTTTGTGCAGATGCCTTCCGCTCATAGGGACACACCACCACACAAAATTTGAAGTGATTCGGTCAAGCGGTTCGGGAGATCCTTAGGACAGACAGAAAAGAACAAGAAACAAACAAAAAAAGGAAACAAACCTGAACGAAAACTTACTACTTTGCGATCGTAGATTGGCAAAGGACAAAAACAGAAAAACGAACTGAAAGCCAACTTAGTTCGGCCTTTCGGCATGTGGAGCATTTGTAAATACAAAGATTGTGGGAACAATACTGGAGGCAATGCCCGGAGGCAGTGCTAAACCAGTAAAGTCCTGATTTTTTCATAATACAGATACGTGTAGTGTCATCCCGTTGTAATCTCCACAATCGGTTAAGAAACGGCGGAGTTATTCGTGAAAAGGTGAAGCGGCTTATAGCGCGCGCGTTTCTGAACCGATTCGCTTCCGGTTTGGCACACTGATAGGCGCCGTACCCGGTCATCTACCTGCCAAATTGGAAGGCAATCGGCCCAGACACGCCGGAGATATGGGCGCCGAGAGGCCAGCGGATGCGCGTTTTGCACATTTGCGAAACCGCGCAAATGATACGGCCACCTCGGTTGCCGTTGCCATCGCCCCGTTAGGGCTCACAGCAAATTTGAAGCGATTCGGTCGAAAAACGGCGGAGTTATAAGGCCCGTTTTGTGTTTCAGACACACACACACACACACACACACACACACACACACACACACACGCACACACACACACGCACACACACACACACGGACACTTGCCTTATGATGAGTAGTAGTAGTAGTAGTAGTAGTAGTAGTAGTAGTAGTAGTAGTAGTAGTAGTAGTAGTAGTAGTAGTAGTGGTGTGATGGCGATGGTGGTGATGGTGGTAGTAGCAGCAATAGCAGTAGGAGTAGTAATGGTAGTAGAACAAGTTAATTGTAGAGAAAGAAGTGTTTTTCATTTATTTATTTGTTTGCTAGTTTATTCTGTCGGTTGTTTCTGTTTTGCTTGTTTTTATTGCTGATGTTGATGCTCTGTCTACCACGTCGTTATTATATTACTGTTGTTGTTCCTGTTGGCGATGTTCCTGTGTCTCAATGTTCATTTATAGTATTAGTTATGTATTACATGCTTAGAACCAAGGAGAGAATGGAAGACTTGACCCAGCCTAAAATATTATCCTTGTAAAATAAATTGATCGAAGTTTGAACTCTCTCTCTCTCTCTCTCTCTCTCTCTCTCTCTCTCTCTCTCTCTCTCTCTCTCTCTCTCTCTCTCTCTCTCTCTCTCTCTCTCTCTCTCTCTCTCGCAAACAGCTCGTGAACCGTTTGTTGTTGATTCAAGACTTCCACATGTTCTTGTAGAAGTAGCGATTTTTTGTTTAACAATCCAACATTTAAGACATGTATACTACTATGGTTCAACTGGTGATTCTTGTAATGATAATAATGTAACTATGCACAAAGCACCAGCGCCGGCAAATGCGCACAAAACGCAGCAGTGCTACTATTGCCTACTTCTTGGATGACAAGGCTCTAACATCCAGTGTTTTTCCTGCATTGTGACGCTTTAACCTACAACGACAACTGTGATATATGTTTCGAAAAACCCGTCTTAAAAACGAAATGCTTGAATATACTAATACAATGAATGTAAGCACATCCAAGACCCTTCCAGAAAACTGTATGCTTTTGAAATCGTCCAATGCAACCCCATGGAATAACCCAGAAGACTTTGTTTCTTACGCCACGCAACAGCTCTTTCACGGGATAGTCAACATTTATATCCTAACGCCATTATTTGTCTTCGGTGTTCCTTTGAATATCATCAACATGATAGTCTTCTGGAAGCTGGGGATCAAAGAGAGAATCAACCTGTGCTTGTTTTGTTTATCACTGGCAGATGTTTTTAGCGTCGCGGTTCTTTTTATGTTGTATCAGGACACAATACGCTCAAGATTCACGAACACACCTAAAGTGCTACACGTTTCCAAATACATCATAAAATACAAGGTTCATTCTTTGGCTTCCTTTATTTATATTTCTGGTTTTATGTCCACTTTGATCGCCATGGAAAGATGTCTTTGTGTGGTCAGTCCGCTGAAAGCCCAGATAATGTTAAGAACGAGAACAACAGCCATCATCATTGCTGCCGGTTTTGTTGTCATATATGGTCTTCGTTTTGTTATCATCACGAAGTATAAACTCGTATGCATGTACAACCCTCAAACTGACTACGTAACTTACGGATATTATCCGAGCCAGTTTTACTTAAATAACAGAGCGTTTGTGGATTGGTTAGATGGGATTTTCTGTGGAATGTTACTACAAGGAATATTTATGTTCGGTGTGTCGATTTCAACGGTGATTACTGTAGTCAAATTGCGTTCAATGAATGTTTGGCGGGAAAAGTCCTCAGCGAATGATTCTAGTAGAAGGCACATCAAAGATGTGACATTGACGCGTATGTTAATCGGAATTAATGCTCTCTTTTTAATCTGCACGGCTCCTGCCTTGGTTTTCAGGACGCTGCTTCCTTTCATTCCTGATCTCAGTATGAATGGAAAATACTACAATACCTTTTATCTCTTGTATAATGTGCAGCAGCTTCTCTCTTACCTAAATTCATCCTTCAACTTCTTTATTTATTATTTCTTCGGGACCAAGTTTCGTAAGACTTTGAAAAATATGTTCCGGTGTTTCAGACTTCCAGTAAAGACCAAAGAACCAAACGAGTGAACATCTGAAAAGATATGCTTAAAGCAAAACCATGAACCGATTTACAAAAAACATTTTTATAATAAAGCATGCATGTGTTGTCTTGTTGTAAGTTCTACAAGCAGGTTGTTTTCTTCAAGTACAGAATTATTCAATATTGTACAAGAGATTCATTCATCACAAACACGTTAATAAATGGCATGGAATTTCAACGACGCATAATCATAAAATATCGTCACATTTCTTGGCAACAGACCAAAAGATAGAGTAAGACTAGGGCATGGGATTTCAGTATTGCATAATCACTACTTTCTATTGTAGGCATTCGAATTTCCAAAAACATAGTGTTGGCAACTACCTTATTTGGTGGTCTTTCCTGGTAGTAAATAAAATAGGCCTACCAGACTTTGAATTGTAACAAATCAGCAGATGGAGTTAAAGCATAAATAGCAACCCGTCTTTTTCTGGTTTTGAATATCTTGGCCACTGAAAAAATACAAAGCAATATGGATTGTCATTCTGTGGTTAATAATAAAGATCGCCTGGATTGTAAAGTGTTTTATCAATATAAACTGAAGTTTGTTAAACATAGATCGCTGTTCTGTGTTCATTTGTAAATATATGGATTGCTTACAGTGTAATTTACATTTTGAACCTTACATTTAATAACTGAAGATTTTGTGACAATTTATAACTTATAGGTGGTAGAAAAATAGGCCTGCCAAACTTTGAACTTTGAACAATCCACTCCGAATTATTCTATGGAATAACTACACCATTAGCAACAATCGAACCAAAGCATAGAATCTCCACAAAGCATGCCAATGGGTTGGAATGAAATTAAGTGAACAATGACAGTATCCCTGGATTTCTAGATACCAAAGTAATCATAGGCTAGCCATTTCTGGCCTAAAGAAAACGTTCTGTCAATAGGACCAAGACCCTAACAAACCCAACAACAGCTGATCAAACAGTCTACATGTCGGAGCCAGGTCTGGGGGCGAGGTAAGCCTAGAACTTGCTGTCTTCCTCCACATTCTTCTTCATCTTCTGGATCTCGGGGAAGCCGTCCAGGAACTTAGGGTTCTGCTTCAGCAGACTGTAGGTGGTGTCCTGCACGCTAAGGGCCGACAAGGTCAACCCGTTTCCCACAATGTATCCAGTGCCAGGCTTATTCAGCAGTTTCTCAAAGAATCCCAGGAACTTGGAGATGGTCTTGGTGATCAGTTCCTCGCCCGCTGTCTTCTTCTTTCCTATGTCCTTCTCCGAAGTGCACTTTGGCCATGCCCCACGAGGCAGTTGCCCATCCACTCTCATGGCGTCCACTGGAGTCTTTCCCGCCATGTCGCTTTCTTTGGCCATGCAGGAGGCAACGGCTTTGCTCTCTCCGTACGTCTTTCCATTGTACTCGATGTAAGGCATCTGCCCATAAGGAGCCTTGTCTTTCTGCGCTGCCCTTTCTTCCCCGGTCAAATGCACATCTTTTAGCTCTTTCCCAGCAGTGGCGAAATACAACCTGATAGGTTCCGCTCACCCACGAGCAGGTATACAAGTACAAGTAGGTAGCAAGACAGGACATTGATTTTGTTATCTTTATGTGCTAAGTATTTGAAATATCAATACAGACTTTCGTTTGCTTCAATTTTGGGTCAATACCTTATTGTAACAGTTCTCCCTCTCTCTCTCTCTCTCTCTCTCTCTCTCTATATATATATATATATATATATATATATATATATATAGAGAGAGAGAGAGAGAGAGAGAGAGAGAGAGAGAGAGAGAGAGAGAGAGAGAGAGAAATCTTTATCCTTCTTGTCTTTCTCAAAGACGAAACAGCTGTCTTTGCATAGGCATTGTCTATCTTCCCCCCACCCCCCCCCCCCCCCCCCCCCCCCCCCCCCCCCCCCCCCCCCCCCCCCCCCCCCCCCCCCCCCCCCCCCCCCCATTGGGAGAAAAAGTAAATCAGCACATTATTTTCTTTTATTCTTTTCAGAACACAGAACAAATCGTAAAGTTAAAATTAAAGTTATTCAGTTTCTTTCTTAGGTTCACAAACTTAAATATTGGACACAAAACAAGTTTTTTTCAAGCAAACTATATATATAAGAGGAAAGTTTAATGGTGTGGTTGTTTTTTCTTCTTCAATTCTTGTACGTTTCTAAATATATATATATATATATATATATATATATATATATATATATATATATATATATATATATATATATATATATATATATATATATATATATATATGTTTCAAAGATATAGAGACAACAAAGTTTTAAACAATGTTCCTATTATTGCATTTCAAATGCTCTAACTTTTGAGTCCTGTAGGCTGGAGGAATGGTGCCAGCAGTCAACTGAAATTTGTCATACCTATTTACATCCCTTTGGATACTATTTCAGTTGCCAGCCCTCTCTGTTCGTGTCACTTATTGTTTCACATTTTTTCATTTTGGAACATTCTTATGTTCACACTTTTACTGATGATGTTTATCATTTCTAATTTACTTGAGTGCTGGTTTGTTTTTTTGGAGCCTTTTACCAATATGCCGGAAGAGACATTCCATTTGTGGAACAATCTTCTTGTTGAGGGGAGAGTAGCTCCACCTTGGTAGCATCCAGTGCCGAGCTGATGAGACTCCATAGAGTCAAAACAGCTGTCCTTGGCTGGGTTCTGCCATTGCCTCCCTAATAAGGAGGAGAAACTAAGCTAGCACTCTTTATGTTTTTTAGAACATAGATCAAGATACCAAGTTAGCATATAACTGGTTTTTGGTTTTAATGTTCGTTTCAAAGACATAGGGACAAAAACGTTTAAAACAATTGTCCTATCTATGTATCTATCTCTCTCTCTCTCTCAAGGACAGTTTGCAAGAATAGGCAACGCCTGAAATCTTTATCCTTCTTAAATAAAGTTTATCAGTCTTTAGTGTTCTCTCTCTCTCTCTCTCTCTCTCTCTCTCTCTCTCTCTCTCTCTCTCTCTCTCTCTCTCTCTCTCTCTCTCTCTCTCTCTCTCATTATTTTCTTGGCTCAGCCGTTCAGTGCGTTCACTTATTTAAACAAAATGTGCATGGAGCTTTCAACACTGCAAGTAAATCTTATGAATCATTGTCACATTCAGACAGCATGAGAAAGAACAATAATTATGTTTATACGAGGTGGTTTTTTTAAGTCCTGAACGCGCAAAGCATACCGTTTTCAAGCAACTGAATGATTAAGAACCATCTATATGACACTGAGAGAACGAAGTGAGACGAGTGACACTTCTTTGAGTATAATAGAAACAAATAATGCATAAATATTTATCTTCTGATGAGAATGCTGGCAAAAAGATGGGTACCCAATTTCCTACGTGATGAACATATGACTCAATGAAATGCATGTCTGACAGAAATGCTTTCACATTTTGGACCAAATGAACCCAAATACATATGTAATGCAATCACAGGGAGTGAGACTTGGCAGAGCTCCTGTATCATTTAAAAGCGTAGACTCGTCAGTACTCTAGTAATCTTAGACACATGAAACACAGGACATTCAGGTAGTATTTGGTCATTTTATTGAGGCTTAACATACAGACGTTTTGTATGATACATATGTTAGCTATGTAAACTGAAAGACTGAGAGACAGCAAGCAAACAATAGGAGTTCAAAATAGAAAGAGAAGACTGAGTTGAAATTAAGATATAAAAACAAGACTGAGTTGATATGTAAGTTGATATTAAGATATAAAAAGATACATTGATAACGTATGTATCATGCGAAACATCTGTATGTTACATTGACAACGTATGTATCATACGAAACGTCTGTATGTTAAGCCTCAATAAAAGGACCAAAATACTACCTGAATGTCTTGTGTTTCATGTGTCTATGATTGGTCCTAGTATAGTGGTCATCTAATTATTTTCTAGTAATTTTAGTTTATGCTCTATCACTGCTGAGCTGTGGCATGTGTTGTGGGCTAAGGCAAGTGTGTGTGTGTGTGTGTGTGTGTGTGTGTGTGTGTGCGTGCGTGCGTGCGCGCGCGCGCGCGCGCGCGCGCGCGCGTGTGTGTGTGTGTGTGTGTGTGTGTGTGTGTGAATCAGAAACAGAATCAGAATCAATGTTTATTGCCCTTTAAAACCAATACAAGGTTGTATATGACACTAATAAAAATTATAACAATAACGGTAATAATATCAGTTTATAAAGTTCAATTACGTAACATTTTTGTTAAATACTTCTTTTTTTTCCTTTCTTTGTACTGGTTGCGCTACTGCTTGAGGCAATTGAGGCTATTGATTGAGGCAACTGTGTACATATTTTGCCACATATAGGGCGTCATTTGTAATTAATTTGCTAGGTGTAACATTATGTATAATATTGTATTTTTCTTCAAAGAGTTTTATGAATTGTATTCTTATTTCCGTATATCTATGTTTTGTATAATTATGTAAAAAATGAATTTCATCTTCTGCTGCTCTTTTTCTCAAGTGCTGCACAATCATGAGAAAGTAGTAAATGTTGTAGTATTTCCCACTGAAGCTTAATTCTGGAATCAAATGCAACAGAGCGTGGTAGACCACAGGAGGGGTTGTGCATGCGACAAACAGGATGTTAATTTTTGTTCTGATTAACATCCGGGTCAAATTCACACCCTCAACATTGCTTGCCGTCGAAGCGGTGCCCATTGAAGTAGCTTTTTGACGCCATTCTTTCATCTGATGCAATGTGACGACGGTGATTACGGTGGATGCTGACACCCCCAACACAAAAAGGCTGGGGGGAGGGGCAAATTCCAGGGGGTGATGATCCAGGGGGCAAATGACAGGGGGCAAGTATCTGGGGGCGGGGGGGGGGGAGTGGCCTAGTCCCATCTGACACTCTTCCCAATGTAAGTCTGTTGAATAATTAAGCTTACGTACGTGTGTATGTGTATGCTGTGTGTGTGTGTGTGTGTGTGTGTCTGTGTCTGTGTGCGTGTGTGTATGTCTGTGAGTGTTCCAATGCTGATTGTAAAGCGCGTTGTGCTCGATAAAAAGCGCTTTATAAGTGTCAACAATATGCAGCAGAAAACCTTTTTTTCTTTTCTTTTCCCAATCTTATCACCCTCTATATCTTCTGATGCGGCCCGGAAAGAGCCTTGTGAGGCGGGCGTCTATACCGTGGCTCTTCAACACCTTTACCAAAGACTGTATAGGGGAAGATAAGCATCCGGTCTCTTATCCCTATATGAGTAGTGAGGACAGAAACACTGGTTATGTCCCTTTTAAACAGGACACATTTTACACGTCGATAGGCCAGTTGAATTCTCCGTTCAAGTTCCAGTCTGAGTTTTTGGATAGCCGTCACTGTGAATGGTGTACTGTCGCCACTAACGATAACTCTATCAGCCCGGTTCGCCGAGCTCTTAAGTAGTCCATCTTACCCTTTTAGAATATCTTTGCCTTTACCTATTATGCCAACAAATACCAATAGTTCCGAATACTCCCTATCCCCCACCCCCACCTCACCCTTCAC
Organism: Phymorhynchus buccinoides; assembly: GCA_017654935.2. Classification (NCBI taxonomy): domain Eukaryota; kingdom Metazoa; phylum Mollusca; class Gastropoda; order Neogastropoda; family Raphitomidae; genus Phymorhynchus; species Phymorhynchus buccinoides. Next base: position 42,914,014 of record CM065698.1, on the reverse strand, counting down.
TCCACCCCCACCCTTCTCTCTCTCTTACTCACTCACTCTCTCTCTATTAACATTCAAAAATAAAACATTCACTTTTAAGCCATAACATTAGTTTCAATCAACCAGAAACAGAACATTGCCATTCTTATATAATACATGTGATGTTACATGTACATATGTTTCAATGTCTTGTATATTATGTGACATGTTTCTCTTCATAGGGAAGCTAGATTTGTAAATGCGCCACTGAAAAGGTTTGAATGGTCATTTTAAAGCTGACTTAATAAAGATTATACATTTCATAGCTCACTGTTTCTCATTCCCCAGCATCCCCCATTTTACTAACTCTTATCGCAAGTGCGTGGTAGGGACGTAAAGCCCCAAGACAACAGCTGTCCTTGAGCATAAGTGTACACGTTCATGAATAGAAAATATCGGCATTAAAGAGATTGCCACAGCTTGGGATCAACGTTCACCTTGGTGGACATGTTGCTTTGCTCAACGGCTATAAAACGCGGTAAAATAATGAATGGTCTATCTCATGATACTATTTATACGTTTGTGATATTACCAGAATCTTCACATTGCAAACTATAATGAGAGACCCTCGTATACCATTATGTTTGTTTGCCAGCGTTTTTCTGTCTGTCAGTCTGTCTAGACGTGACTGTGTGTGGATGTGTGTGCATGTGCATGATTGCATAAAGCGATTTATATTCAATTTGCGTTCTCAACCATTCCAAGAAAGTTCCATCCTACTAAATGAAGTACACCATAATCTCAGCGTCTAGCATGCTGACCACATCTCTCACATACATCTAAGTAAACCTCTGCCGCAGTAATTCTCGATCATTTGCACATCTATAAAACATCATCATCATCATCATTCTTATCATCATCATCGTCGTCTTCGTTGTCTTCATCATGGTCATCGTCGTCGTCGTTATCATCATCGTCTTTGTTGTAATCTTCATCATCAGATACGATCATCACCGGCATTAAACAACAACAACAATGGCTACTATAACACTGTCGCTATCCTTATTGTCGTTTCTAATTACCATCATGTTATATTTAGCTATTGACTTGAGAAGGATGATACAAAAAACATGCTTCTTAGTAACACCCGTTACAGTCCTGTCTGTGAAACCACAAACGTCCTGTTTCTGTGTAACAACACACCTGGAAAACGTGTTTTTCACAATGCCACGAAAGTTGTTACCGAAACAATAATACACGACGAAGTTGAACGAGGAGTTGATCAACGCAACTATTTTGAAATTTGAATGTTTTCTTGTGTGTGCGCTTTGTTTTATATTTCTGTAACAACACACCTGGAAAACGTGTTCTTCACAATGCCACGAAAGTTGTTACCGAAACAATAATACACGACAAAGTTGAACGAGGAGTTGATCAACGCAACTATTTTGAAATGTGAATGTTTTCTTGTGTGTGCGCTTTGTTTTATATTTCTGTGTGGTTTAGTGGGTGTGAAATTAATTATTTGCCTTGCCTTGCCTTGCCTTGCCTTGCAAAGTCATGAAAATGTAGGGGAAGACGGGGTAAAAAGCGCATGGGCGGGTAACAAGCCCACCCCAATTATCTCATGAAATAAAGAAAATGTCAGTCAAATTTGCCCATGAGACGAATGTTAGACATTAACGCTCATCTCATGGGCAAAATGAGACTGAAATTTGCTTCATTTCATGAGATAATTGGGGTGGGCTTCTTACCCGCCCATGCGCTTTTTACCCCGTCTTCCCCTAGTAAGTGTTGTAGTATTTCCTACTGAAACTTAATTCTGGAATCAAAGGCAACAGTGAAGTGAAAATCTGTTTAACGTCATCCGGTCTGGAACACACACTTATGGGAAATTAGTAGATATAAAGATGGTGGAAACGATCCTGGAGGCAATGCGCGGAGGCAGTGCAACACCAGTAAAGTCCTCGATTTTTTAGCAATACAGCTACAGGTATAACTACAATCAAAGGCAACAGAGCGTGGAAGACCAAAGGAGGAGTTGTGCATGCGACAAACAGGATGGTGGTTCCGATTAACACCCGGGTCAAACTCACATCCTTGACATCACTTCTGGTCGAAGTGTTGCCCGTTGAAGTAGCTTTTTGTCGCCATTCTTTCATCTGGCACACTTTGACAATGGTGATTATGATGGATGCTGACACTCCCACCACAAAAAAAGCTGACGGGGTGGTTGGGGGGGGGGGGGCAAATGTCCGAGGTGGGGGGGGGGGTGATCCAGGGGGCAAATGGGGGGTGGGGGTGGCATCGAGGAAGTGTCCGGGGGCAAATGTCCGAGGGAGGGGGGAGGAGTGGCCTAGACCCATATGATACTCTTCCCAATGTACGTTTGTTGAATAAGCTTTTTGTTAGTCCCCGAGCCGAAGGTTCGGGGAACTATTGTTTTTGTCTGGTCCGTCCGTCCGTCCGTCCGGCGTCCGGCGTCAGTCCGTCCGTCCGGCTATTCGTCCGTTTTTCTAAAAAAACTATTCAGTCTATCATCATCAAATTTGGTATACTAGTTTGCCAAGATGCAAGCTATCCACTGATGTATTTAGTTTTACATTAAGGTCAAGGTCGCGCCAGTTACGGGGTTTAAACCCCGAAACACATAATCGCTAATATATCGCGAAGTTTTGCATGTATTTCAATGCAGTTTTTTTCACAACATTTCTTGATGAATGGTCTATAACACAGTTGTCATGAATTTTTCTGTGCGCTCGTGTGCGCATGATTGCGCGCGCTCAAATCACGGGTCCGAACCCCAAGGCTATATATAAAACAAGCGCGGATTCGCAATCGTTTGTGGCGTGCGACAATTTTGGACAGACCGACAAAGTGAGTTATAGGTTTGTGGCTTGTGCCACAAACAAAAACTATTCAGTTACGTGCTGTTTTGAAGCGTTTTTTATGTAGTTACGTGCTGTTTTGATGCGTTTTTATGTATGTGTACAACCGACACATTCCGATTTCTGAGTAGCTCGGCGATGCTGCGAGGGGACTTTGCAGCCGCTCGGATTTGCACTTGTTTTCTTTTTTTTCTTTTAGACTCATTGAACTAATAGCACAGTTTACTTTCTTTCGCTGTTAACACACATTAGATCCATTAAACTAATAGCACAGTTTACTTTCTTTCATTATTAACACACATTAGACTCATTGAACCAATAACACAGTTTACTTTCTTTCATTATTAACACACATTAGACTCATTGAACTAATAACACAGTTTACTTTCTTTCATTATTAACACACATTAGACTCATTGAACTAATAACACAGTTTACTTTCTTTCGTTATTAACACACATTAAACTCATTGAACTAATAACACAGTTTACTTTCTTTCATTATTAACACACATCAGACATACAGGTTTGACAGAAGTACAGTGAAAGAAACTTAACAATGTTCAATGAAGTCTGTTTCATTATAAAGCGAGCAAGTAGTTGAGTTAGCTCTCCCCATTTTATATAACATATAGTGGGGGAAATATTATGGAGAATTTTCCAGTGTAAAAGCCGAAGCCTAATCTCTTTGGTACATTTCATTGCTGTTCGCCAATGTAATTGATTGAGAGATAAACCATATTTTCTAAACCAAAAACCTGTCGCACAGGGTTGAGGAGGTTCAAAACTCTGTCAGGTTTGGCGCAGCTTTTGAGCTGACGGGAGATAATTTACATTATGAAATGGGGGAGGCCTATTGCTTAAGAGGGCATTAGCAGCACGTGACTTAGGAGCGCTACACAAAGCGTTGTATTCAAACAACCTTGACGGGGAATATCCCACTTTTTCACAAACACTGTCAAAAGATAGTATTTCACCATTAGCAAACATCGCCTTTCTTCCTTTCACAAAACCAACTTGATTCTCATGAATCATGTTTGGTATAATGTCCGTTAACTGTCTAGCTAAGCATTGTGCAAGAATTGTATAATCGGTGTTAGTTAGATTATATCGAATGCCAATTGTCCAGTTCATCTCGTGGAAGCTCTTCACCTTTATGTAGCAGCATTATCACTGCCTGTCTTTGGTTATCAGACATATTTCCTGATAGAAATGAGACATTAAAAGAGTTAAATACCATTTCTTTTCTTTTACCCCAAACACTTTATAAAAGCTTGTGGTTAACCCGTCAGGCCCAAGGGCAGAGTTATTTTTCATAGATTTCAAAGCTACTGCAATTTTTTCTAATGTAATATCAACATATAGATCATTATTTTTTCTCTTCATTAAGTGTTGGTAATGAACAGCCGGTCATAAATTCTGTAGCCTGACTTTCATCAAAGTCTCTATTGTTAGAGTAAATTTTGCGGGGAAAAAAAGTTACCGGTACCTGTTCCTTCATAATTTCTTCTTGTGATAGCAATATGTTTCCTTCCGTGTCTTTTAATGAATCCAGATTTTTTACATTTTCCCTTGCTTTTTCTAAACTTAAAATAATAGTTCGTATTTTTCACCCCTTCTTCAATGAACTTTATTCTGGACCCAACTTGTGCGCCTTTTTCTTCACGAATCTCATGTATTTTTAAATCTGCTTTATTATAATGTCTACGCCTCACTAGCTGATCTATCATCACTTGGATTCAGTGATAATAGTTTATCAACATTGTCCAATTCCAGTTGTAAAGACTGAATCTAGTTTGTTTTTTGTCTCTTTTTTTCAATCAAGAATGCAATACAAAAATCAGATATGGCAATTTTACACAAGTCCCACTTAAATTCTGGTGCTACGTTCTTATTCTCTTATATGAAGTCTTCAATAAATATGTTCATTGCATCTACAAAATGTTTATCGTGAAGTAAATAATCACATCGCCAATGTCGCATTTTAGCACCACAATGGTTTAGCACCCATGTCACTAAAATGCATCAAATCAGGGCCTGTTATCCGAAGACCCTATTTTCGTAATTTTAGGAGGTTAAGTATAGGCTTAATGTTATTCATGTCTCAGAGGAAGTCCCAATATTGCAGACTTTTGTTTCTCTATCCAGCTAAGTTTGATAGTATTTTTGGGCTGAAAAACAGCTGGCGGCGAAAGAGTTAACATGCATTATTTTATATTTCATTTCCACAAGCCTGTGATCAGAAAACGACACTGAATGGATAGACTATCACATAAAAGAGTTCTGTCAAATACATTTTCGGGGTTCAGGATGTAATCTAATCTCCGGGCGGAGAAGTGTTGACTAATTATGCTTGCTATATGGTTATGGGTGTCAGTTTGAGCAAGTCAACACATACTGAAAATGGCACGCACATGAGCACACCACTCAGCATACACAATCCATTCTGTGCCTCTTCGCCTTGCAGCTCTTGAACCGCTTTACAGAATCGCTTCAAATTTTGTCTGGTGGTGTATCATGGTGCGCAGATGGTCGTTGTGTCTGTGTTGACCTTGACGTGTGACCTTGAACCCTGGTTAGTAGTAGCAGTAGTAGTAGTTAATAATGGTAGTACTCAGTGAATAACTGGGGGGACTGGCTTGTTGCGGTTATGTCCCTTCCATTGGACCATAATGAGTGAAGAAGAGAATGAGTGAGAGAATGTGTCTGAGAAAGAGACATAGAGAGAGAGAGTGTGTGTGTGTGTGTGTGTGTGTGTGTGTGTGTGCGTGCGTGCGTGCGTGCGTGCGTGCGTGCGTGCGTGCGTGTGTGTGTGTGTGTGTGTGTGTGTGTGTGTGTGTGTGTGTGTGTGTGTGTGTGTGTGTGTGTGTGTGTGTGTGTGTGTGTGTGTGTGTCAATCGAATTCAATTCAATCATTTTATTGTCTTCACAAAAACCAAAGAAATTCGCTGCCTGGCATGCACATTTTATAAATAATAATAAGACACAACACAAGTAATGTTTAGGAAGACAATTTAAATAAGACAACAACATTTTAAAACACACACACACACACACACACACACACACACACACACACACACACACACACACACACACACACACACACACACACACACACACAACAACAATCCAATTAGGAACTGTTCAGACAAATATTAAGCATACAATTATAAAGCATTACTCGTGAAAGCTAACATTTCACACACACACACACACACACACACACACACACACACACACACACACACACACACACACACACACACACACACACACACACACACACACACACACACACACACACACACACACACACACACACACACACACACACACACACACACACACACACACACACACACACACACACACACACCTTTGGGCTATCAGTTAGAATAAACTTAACGAGAGCATAATATTAGAAATAAATTAACAAGTGAGCTAAAATAACTTATGACAAGTATGACGAGTATTAATTCAGAAATAAATAAGTAATGAAACTAACAAACTCTCCAGGTTTGCTAAAATAAGCAATAAAATAAGGGTTCTTAAACTATTATTAATACCATAATAGCAATAACCCAACCATAGAATATAACATGCACCATAAAGGATGCTATCACAGAAGATATTAATCAACATAGTTTTAAAAATGAAATCATAATAACACAACAGAGAGCAAAAATGAGGTACAGCCTTTTCGCAAATACACATGGCAAACAAACTCAATGAACCATAATATGAAGATGATAAGAATAAAATAATAATCACATAATGGTAAACCATCAATAACAATAATTTCCCACCACCATCATCCCCACACACATTTCCGTCTCATTTGCATCTCTCTCCAACCACTCTTTAGTTCTTCAGTCTCATACACACACACACACACACACACACACACACACACACACACACACACACACACACACACACACACACACACACACACACACACACACACACACACACACACACACACACACACACACACACACAGACACACGTTCAATGCAAACACATCTAGGCAACTGGGGCAAAAATACATTAAAACATCATGACATATATTTACATAAAACTATTAATAAAAGGCGAATCAAATTGACAGAGAATCACCCGCACCCCCCATCCACCCCTGCTTCATGCACAAGGACTGTATCTGTTAATATCACACACACACACACACACACACACACACACACACACACACACACACGACCTTCAGCGAGGGATGTTGAAGACAGAGGTGTCGTTCAGTCAGTTCTGCCCATTATTGAGCAGGTGCACTGCAGTTGGGAGGTAGGACCGCCGAAACCTGTCTGTCTGTTCTGGCGCTGAAACTAATCAGCCGCCCTGATCTTCCAGACGTCTGTCCCTGAAACAACTCGCACAGAGGGTGACTGGGGTCACCCTGGATGGCCCTCAACCGCCTGACAGCTCATACAGCTCCTGGAGGCTGGTGACTGGGCTGCCGATCAGCCTGCCTGAAGTCTTAACGATCTTCGACAGCCTGGCCTTGTCGTGCTCCTTGAGGCTGCCGAAGGAGCTGATGAAGTTGAAGGTGAGTACCGATTCCACCGTTGCTCCGTAAAAGAGCTTCAACAGTCTCGGGCCCACCCCAAACCGGTTCAACCTCCTCAGGAAGTAGAGGCGTTGGTAGGGGAAGACGGGGTAAAAAGCGCATGGATGTCTCAGGATAGGCCTTATGAGTTGGATAATTTGCTTATTTCGTGCACAGGAAGCCTCTGAAACATTGCAAAATATGCAGGAATAGTTATTCTATACATCCATGAATTTTTAGGCGAAAAAAACAAAGGATTTTGATAGAAAATGCTTTTTCTTTGCAAACATATTACAGGTGCGCTTTTTGCCCCGTAGTCGGGAATACGCGCACCCCAGGTCGGGTAAAAAGCGCCCCCCCCCCCCCTCTCTCTAAGTTGAAAAGTCACCGTCACTCTCTCAACGCGCCATGCTAGGCCCTACCATCGACGCCATTTTGTTCTCGACTGAAACAACGAAGTTCTACGCGTGTTGCCGTTTTGACACAGTGTGTATTCTTCAATCCCTGTTGTAGGCCTACTAAGTTAAATAGTCTGCTTCAGTTCAAGATATTTAGAATACAAAAACTGGATCGGATTTGCAATTATTATACACTTATAAATGTCTCCATTACATTAAAAAAAAAAATTGAAAAAGGAACGTACACTCACAAAACTTAAAATTAAAAAAAATGTGGCCTTGCGCAGTATCGAACTCACAGATCCGACATGCTGCAACATTACGAGGCACGCATTATACCATTGTACCAAGGAACCGTCATACAATGAGGAAACATTTTATATATTTATACATTCGACAATGGAAGATTAAATCGGTTGTGAATGGATGAAGCAGTGCGCGGAATAAGATTTTCACTTAAATTCAAAGCTGAAACTGTCATATAATTGATCTTAATGAATAATGCTTGTGCTGATAGGCACCTTTGAACATTGCAGAACGTGTTCGCTAATCATTTAAAAACTTAAATACAACGTTTGTCAGGATATGTGGCAATAAAAAAGATGACCATCACCTACAATTATAGGCGTGCAAAACGCGCATGGGCTTCTTTCCCGTGGGCGTTTTTCCCGTCACAGTCAGCTAATTCATTTCAGTCTGTGTAGCTGACAATCACAGTGTTGTTAAAAAAGAAAAGTATCGTTCAAAAGCCCATAGAATAAGCTTTGTATAAATATAAAAATATGGAGGTAGTTTGCTGTTGTTGGTTTTTTATTTAACTTTTCCAAGGACAGAAAATGAAAAAAAAAAAAAAGAACGTCAACAAATATTCAAAAACTCATATTATTGACCACAACATCATGAAACTTAAATATGAGGTATTTTAAAAGACGTGCAAAGGAACATGGGCAAAATTTAACTGAAATTTGCTTCATTTCATGAGATAATTGGGGTGGGCTTCTTACCCGCCCATGGGCTTCTTACCCCGGTAGGATGCGCTTTTTACCCCTCTTTCCCCTAACCCTTCTTGAGTAGGGCCTGGGAGCTGGCAGACCAGTCCAACTTGCTGTCGATGACAGATCCAAGGTATTTGTACTGGTCCACCACCTCCACCTCATCCCCCTTGATGACCAGTGTGTGTGTGTGTGCGCATGTGCGTTTGTGCAAGTTTATTCAGTGTTTGATATGCAGTGAATGGTACTGGTTTTTTATATCTATCAGTTTGTCTGTCTGCCTGAGTGTGTGGGTTTTTTCCCTTGTCTATCTGTCTGTTTCGGTCTGATTGTCTTTTTTCTGTTTGTCAGGCTCTATCTGTCTCTGTCACGGTTTCTTTCTGTCTCTGTTTATGTCTCTCTCTCTCTCTCTCTCTCTCTCTCTCTCTCTCTCTCTCTCTCTCTCTCTCTCTCTCTCTCTCTCTCTCTCTCTCTCTCTCTCTCTCTCTCGGATCACGTGATCGAACACGAAGTGACAGGTCGCCACTGAGTTCAGCTGCAGCAACACCGAGCTATTTCAAGTCACAATTGGAGTAATTGGCATTCCAGTTGCTTTAGAACTGACACTCAACGCTCTGCTGACTGAAAATGTTGTGAATTCGTGGGAAATTGTCGGGCAGAGGAATGAAAATACTGTTGTCGTTTTACGACTGAAGACTGTCAACAACACTACCACTACAACCCTGTACTGAACAAAGCAACACAGGTGCAATACAGGAGGAAAACACCTAGTGAGATTCGGAGAGACAAGGCGAGAGCAGAGCTGTATCAACGCAAAAGGAATGAAGTAAGTGTGCCGCATCAAAATACTGTGCTTGAAAATTAACATGAACTGTGTGCTTCACATTCAGCGTGTAATGAATCTGAACCAGCTACACAGACACACACAACTCAAACACACGTCAATCCTACTGCCAGTGAACCTGAAGAGGAAGATGTAGTTGATGATCAACAGTCCCTACCTTCGTCTGATCCTGGTGCCATTCTAGACCTTCCCACTCCTGATCTTGAGGTTGATTGTGTCACTGATCCCACCATCCATCAGTCAATTGCTGGTTTCAACCTACGTGTAGTCAAAACCTTTGTGTCTACCCTGACTAATTGGGCGGTGCAGCAACGATTACGTAACAAGAACAATGCCTTTAAGAAAGTTGTGCTGCATCAGTCGGACGAAACAGAACTCCTGATTCTTGAATCGGATGACATAGTGTTGGAGTATACCTGCGAATCCGGTGAAAATGACTGTGTATTTTGGTACGTGAAACAGCAGGAGAAGAATATGCAAGCTGATGAACGTGTGAAATTGGCCAACATCAACAAAGAAAAAACGGGTCAAGACGGCGGAGTACACAGACATTCGCGCACGATGATTAAGAACGCTTCATAATTTGCACGGGTTGCTCGGTTTTTATTTGGGGTGACAAAGCACCAACAACACGACACAGAAACAGTTCTAGAGACAGTGCATTGTTTATTGTTAATAGAATCGCCAACATTCGAAAGAATTGCCATGGATTCCATGTCGATTAATTACATCGCGTTTGTTATTGCACCTCACGTGGCTTGCTTAATAGCGGCATGGGCAAGCCTCTGTAAATTGTCAAATTGTAACGTTGTTTACATTGTCCTGAGCAAGGACAGCGTGGGAAACACCACCTACGCGATGGAGGGTAGATGCAGTGGTCATTTAAAGTCCGGCAGATTTCTGATCTCATTACTTTTGACGCTTTTATGTTTTCCTACCGTAGCTGCTAAACTCCTCCCCTGCGACATCATTGCACAAGCATATTTATGACGCACAAGCATTGCATTTGTGCCTTATACAATATGTATGGTAGCTGGTTCATGTCAAAACTGTAGGTGTTTGAAGTTGTTTTGTTTAGAAAGTTGACTGAATTTGTAGTTTTGTTCAGTTTTATAAGGATTCTACCCTTTATGTAGAATACTATTGCATTTGTAAGAGATTTTTTTTCTTCTTTTTCGTCCGATTTGGCTGACATTTTCATCAATGTTGCGGGGCACTAAGTGATTGCCAAAATGTAATATTAAATGATTTTGCCGAAACTTCGGCGAAATATGGCCGAAAAACCGCAAAATGGGAAAATCTCAATCTTCAATAACTCAAAAATGGCAGAACAGATTTCGTTCATATTTTCAGAATTTGCTCAAAAGTAGATTTGCAACATTCACACTATATTATCAAACTGGAAGTATGAACGGGAGGTGTCCCAGCTATGGTCAGGCAGCTTTATTTGGTTCACGGAATAGCCAAAGCCGGAGTGGACGTCACAAAACTAACTATTGGATTTTGTAGCCCTTACTCTGGCCCAGGTCTAAAAGGAGTTTGTTGATGATATGTTAAACAGTTTGGACGTTATTCAAATTTATGTAAATTGGGTTGCATCAATTTCCCTTATTTCCATTTATGGATTTTTTTTTCCATCCGACCTCGATGCAATTTGCAGGAAAATTGAATTACGCTAAATTTTCAATATTAAACCGATTGACAAAAATTTGGCAAATTTTTACTCTTGAATATATCGGAAATGGCTGCAAAGAATACATTAATATTTTCATTATTTACTCAGGCGTTATGGGGCAACCCTTCTGTTTCAAACCCGAACCAGAAGTACCAACCGGACGTGGTTGGAAATGGACAAATTTGGCCACATTTTAATCTTAAATAGCCTCGAAAACGAATCTGCACCTCGAAATGCATTCTTATTTTTTAAAGTTTAATTATTAAAGATTAATGAGGCAAGCTTCCTCGGAAAGAAGATGTCTTACAGATCCCGGAAGTGGGGAGGGAAAGGCTGGTGGAGGGGATAATCCAGTGGTAGAAGTGTGGATAAGAGAGTTTTCTAACTGGATGGAAGTGGGGACAGAGTTTGCTGACAAGAGTTTCTTGGGTACAATGATGTTTTACCATTGTTCAGTTGGAGTTTGTTGTTAGTCATCCATGATTTAATGTCAGCAAAGTACGTTGAATAATGGATGGAAGCAGAGAAGGATCTGCAGACGAGTAAATCTGGTTGTCGTAGCAGTGATGGGAAATGCATGTTTGTTCTCAAAGGCAAACATAAGCCCTCTAGTTAAACATTATGAGTTGATTTTTCAGCCAGGTTAATGTCAAGCAATTGTGTCATCTGAAGGGATTAAATGCAGATTTATCTTTGCACACATGTCGTTTACATGTATGGGTTGAGTATGGACAAAGAGAATAGGTCCCAAGACAGGGAGGAACACATGCTCCAAGCTGAACGAGAAGAGAGGCCATTAACAGAGACATACTTGAGTGCGTCATAGGAATTAAAGTCCAGAACGCCAAAGGTATGTTGAACGAGAAGTGTTTGGTGATCGATAGTGTCAAAGGCAGAGGACAGGTCTAGTAGGGAGAGAAGAGAGATCTGACCATCATCGAGAGCACAGAGAAGATCATTGACTATTTTCAGAAGAGCTGTTTCGGTACTGTGACCAGAGCGATAGGCAGACTGCAAAGGATAGAGTAGATTATTGCGGTCAAGGTGATCCTGGAGTTGGAGAAGAGCGATCTTTTCAATGATTTTCAAAAAGGAAAGGTTGGAAACAGGACGGTAGTTTTTCAGGTTTTCAGGGTCTAGAGAAGATTTCTTGAGCAGAGGTCGAACGATAGCAGTTTTTAGTGCAAGGGAAAGCAGCCTGAAGTGAGGGATTCATTGACAATAGCGGTGATGCAAGGCAACAGATCATCCATGACTGCAGATAGCAAAGAGGAGGGAAGGGGATCAAGCACACTGTCTTAATAGCAGTTTTCTGGATATCTTTAACCAGAGTGTCAGTCACAGGCTCGAAACCTGTAAAAGGATTGCCAGTAAAAGAGGCATAATGAACATCAGGTACTGGCACAGACTGAGAGTCCAAGCTAACTCGGAGAGTTCTGATTTTGCCAGTAAAAAAGTCACTAAATGTTTGGGGCAGATCAGAAAGACAGACAGAAGAAGGAAGTGGGGATGATTTCAATCTCTCCATCAGTGCATCTGTGACATTGAACAGCTGCTTGGTGGTAGTGCATGCTGCTATTTTTGCATTGCAGTACACTGACTTAGCCTGTTGTACAATTTCATTAACAACATTGTTTGCAATTTGCAATATCTGTTTATGAATTTCCAGCTTAGTTTTGATCCATTGTCTTTCTGCCCTACGCCTATCTCGTTTAGTGACTGATTTTTCAGCCAGGTTAACTCAAGCAATGTCATCTGGAGGGATTAAATGATTTCTCTTTGCACACATGTCGTTTACATGTATAGAGTGGAAAAAGGGTGGGAAACACTCTACAAGCTACATGGAATATACAGCGATACAGTGGTCATTTAAAGTCCAAGAGATTGACAAATGTATTACTTTTCAGTTTTCACAAAATCATTTTCCCCGTGGTACAAGTAACCAGAAAATTAATCTTGTCTCTTTGGCGACAAGCTTAGTCATAACCCGTGCATTGTTCTTCATCACAAGAAAACAGAACATGTCTGCTGACCACTGTCTCTTTTCTTACTTCCACATCCACCACTTTTTTTAAAGAAGGATGCTGTATGCTTTTGGTTCAATAAACAGAAAACTTCAAGTGATTACATCTAAATGCTTATTAAGAGAAGTAGCCTACATACTTGGTTCATTTAGTTCATGTTTGACAATACTGAATTGTCTACACAAAATTTGAATTTTTAATCTCTGAATTCTTAGTAACTTGCTGTAAGAAAATATATATCTTATTCTCAAAATCGCAATTAGATTAGCCTAATGATTTATCAGGACCCTTGGCTTAAGGACACACATCGAATTACTGGCATGCCTGACATCAATTGTTTATGTTCATAACGTGCCTATTCCATGGCAGTCCTTTTCAAGGTACATAAGGAAGAGCCTTCTTTAACAGAATCACTCACCAAGTAAATAACTTCTCTTGCCTACATTATCCTGCCCTTTTTTCCTTCTGGAAAATATATTCACTACAGTCGTACATCCAGCCTCAGTAAGATTAGGTTGAGTGGTGTTTGGCTGTGTGAAACGGAAGGAGGTGGGTATACTGCTGCTTGTTTGCCATTAGTTCTGCATGTAAAGCGAAACTTGAGCAGATCAAATGAAACAGGTTCATGCAACGTGTATGTTTAAAACAGACAGTCTCTGGTCCTTCACTATCTGCCCCCCAACCCCAACCCCACTCTCACTTCATGTTCAATAGCCTATTAACCAGGTTTCGCAATGATGGTGGGACGATATTGGTGCATTTATGTTCTTTACATTATTAGACTATTGGTTCTCTGGCATTCTCTGTCTCTGTCTCTTACCCTCTGTCTCTGTCTCTCGCTCTCCCTCACAGATTGTAAGAATAGGTTTCGCCTAATTTTCACCCTTGAAAAATAGTTCCCACTGTTCAGTGTTCTGTCTCTCTCTCTCTCTCTGTCTCTCTCTCTCTCTCTCTCTCTCTCTCTCTCTCTCTCTCTCTCTCTCTCTCTCTCTCTCTCTCTCTCTCTCTCTCTCTCTCTCTCTCTCCTGTTTGCGTGTGTACAAGTGTTGATGTATAATTGCACATTGTTACTTTCGTAGATAACAAGTTTGGGAATTGGTAAATTTCGTGTGAAAAATTATTATGCTGAAAATCACTCAAACGTTCTCCCTGGCAGTAAACGAGTTATACGGGAAACACAGATGACTGAACTGCATCACGCTGATTGCATGTTGAGTCAACGTTGCATCAATATTCAAATTTCATTTAACCTTTTTAAAGTCGAATTGTCTTTTTTCTTTCTTTCTTTCTTTTTTTAAAATTGCAAATAACAAGACTGCATAAGTATAAGTATAAGAAGTGAAAAACACAACATTCCGGCTTATTGGGCATTGAATATTCACATATTAATCAAAATAAAGAGAATTATAAAAGAACTTAAGAAACAACAAGATATGCTAGCTGTCATGTAGATCAGTTGACAATGGAGGCTATGGCGGTTGTAACAGTTTTATTCATTCAAAGATGCACAAACAAATGTGTAGGTCCTCCTTGCACACTACTTCATGTACAATTAGAGCACAACAGATCATTTTTTGTCTGTCACATATCAATGCATGTAGTCCATAGGATGCTTAGGGTTTACTGTGCTGGAAAGAAATATTTGCACCCTTGCTGGCAACGGTGATTTTGGCTCTACATGAGAAGACTAGCCCATTGTGTGACTCGTGATTGTATTGAGCTTAGAACTTGGTCTGGTGTTTATGAGTCACATAACATTGCATGTAGCAAGACATAATTGTACATTACTGATCCTCTCTTCTCTTCTTGACATTGCTGAGTATCGGCTAGTCGCCTGAAACCGCTGGAATGCCCTGTGAATGACGCTTCAGTGCACACCGAAGTGTCTGCCAACGTCACTTCTGTGAGACGCCACCTTGGAGCATTCCAACTACTTGAGTCACTTCAGCTTCTGCCAGAACACGCCGAGCCATTGTCACAAGTGACTGCTGCGACAGAAACCTAGGTCAAGTTTCTTTAGACGACGGTCACGACACGCATAACTGTTACGCCAAAAGGGGTCCAAGAAGCGCTTTAGAAAACGTTTGCGGAAGCATATCCTTTGGCTCTTGTCTGATTGGTCAAAAAAAGTATTATTTTCCCCAAACTTTAATAGACCAATCAACAACAAATGTATTCACCCCATGCAAGTCAAGTTACTATAAGCTATTATTATCAATAGTAGTAGTAGTATTAGTAGTATTGAGTAGTAGTAGTAGTAGTAGTAGTAGTAGTAGTAGTAGTAGTAGTAGTAGTAGTAGTAGTAGATTAAGTAAATTGTGGTGGAAGTATTTATTTTTTTCTCTTCATTATTTTTTTGTTTGGTCGGTTGGTTTCTGTTCTGCTTGTTCTTATTACTGATGGTGATGTTCTGCGTACCGTGTCATTGTTATATTACTGTGGCACTGTAGTAGTAAAAGTATGTGGTAGTGGTAATAGTAGTGATGGTGGTAGTAGTAGTAGTAGTAGTAGTAGTAGTAGTAGTAGTAGTAGTAGTAGTAGTAGTAGTAGTAGTAGCAGTAGTAGTGGTGGTGGTGTGGTGGCGATGGTGGTGATGGTGGTAGTAATAGTAATAGTAGGGGAAGACGGGCTAGAGGGCCCATGGGCGGGTGAGAGGCCCGTGCCGGTTGTCTCATGGAGTGGGGCAGGTTTCGGTCGGGTTTGCCCATGAGACGAATGCTAAACATTAACACTCGTCTCATGGGCAAAATGTGTGTGTGATTTGCTGTGTTTCGTGGGATAATTGGCATGGGCTTCTTACCCACCCATGGGCTTTTTGCCCCGTCTTACACTAGTAGTAGTAATGGTAGTAGAAGAAGTAAATTGTAGTGAAAGTGTTTTTATGTATTTGTTTGTTTATTTGGTGGTTAGTGTTCTATTCTGTTTGTTTTTATTGCTGATGTTGATGCTCTGCGAGCATGTCACTGCGTTATTACTACGTTGTTTTTTGTTGGCGATTTTCCTGTGTCTCAATGTTCATTTATAGTATTAGTTACACATTGCATGCTTAGAACCAGCCAACAGAATTTAAGACTAGGCCCAGCCTGAATTCTTTTCCTTGTAAAATAAAGTTTCTGAAGTCTGGTCTCTCTCTCTCTCTCTCTCTCTCTCTCTCTCTCACACACACCCCCCCCCCCCTCCACCACTCGCACGCGACCCACGAGACATGCACGAGACACTTTTCTGGTGAACCTCGTGAATGAGCAATCCGCCGTATCCCTTCACGATCTTATAGAGTCCGTTCTTTTTGTGTTAAGGGCTTCGCACACTAGCGTCAAGATCTCGAGATCGCGGCGATTTTTTGCTGCAAAGCGCAGTTTGATGCGCCGCTTGCGTGTGAGAGATTCGCGGCGCGGCAGGATTTTTTATGCGTAGCTGCGCGATTTTTTGTTGCTCGAGAATAGAACCGGCTCTAATTTTGATGCTCAAGATCGCAGAGATCGTGAAACTAGCCAATCACAACGGATGAAGGACCTTAACTCTGATGTAGAAAAAAAATGGCAGACTTGCTCGAACCCGAAATGTGTGCTGTGATACAGGCGTCAACGCGTCAAGGCGTTGCTCTGAAGAAACAATTGACGCCTGATGCTAGTGTGCGAAGGCCTAATTTAACAGGGGAAACAGCGCGGAACAGCGTGTGTCATCCTCTAAATTAAAAGCCATTTTTCAACAAAATAATCGCCTTCAAATTTTCAGAACATCGTACCAAAAGGGAAGTATGATTGCAATAGCGAATTTTCTGTGACAAAAAAAATCGTGACTATACTTACCGGTCAAATTAAGAAAACTATAGCTAACCAATGGCGTAACATGGCGGTCTGAAGCTTGAAACCGCAGGATGCGAGTCAGCGACTTGCAAACATTTGTTTTTCCAAAACATGACCTTGGCCAGTATCCGCAGTCTTATAGAACTTGCAAAATGATGCGTAAAAATATAAATTACATCAAATTTAGAATGACGCATGGTGTTGTAAGTGATATAAGTCTACTAAAACAAAGTCAAAGTCAAAAGTTTATTTGAAACACACGAGGCGATTTATGCTGGATGATCTACTCTGATGGTGAGAGTACCACTTCCCCTGTTTGAACGATTCGAATTAGGCAAGATCACTCCCACACACGTGGGACAATTAAACCCAATAATTATTTCCGAACAATTCCTATTGGCTCCTAACTAAAATGAGGATAACTATAATGTGAAATAGTTTTTTAAAATCACATTTCCATACATTATAATATTGCAATATATAATACAAACTCTTAATATTGTAAACATTTTCCCATTTTTAATTACCAAATTATCTCCTACTCACTCTTTCTCTCCTTACAAATTATATGCACACATACACTGGTCAAAATTTGCTAAGTATAGACTTTTGCAACCTTGATTATTAAAAGGTGGTGTAATTATAAGCAATAAATCTTACATCGACTGAGAACGGTGCGCCCCGGTTCGCATATTGCCGACTCGCATACTGCCGATTTCGCATAAAGCCGATTCACATACTGCCGCTTCGCATACAAAGCTTTGTGGACATGGCATTTCGCATAAAACTCAGAAAGTTCCACCCGCGTTAGGGATAAGCTTAGGGATGCAAGTTAGGTCTTTGCTTAGGGATAGGGTTAGGGTAGGTTAGGGCTAGGGTTAGGGATAGTAAGAAAGCAACAGAAAGTCACGTAGAGTGCATTAGAACCTGCAATAGTGCATAATATGCGAAATGGCAAACCCGTTTATGCGAACTGCCAGGTTTTTTTTGGAAGAGACACTCGACACACGCCCGCGGCTCTGATCAAAGGATTATGCGAAACGCATTATGCGAACCGGTGGGCACCCGACTGGAATGACCAATCACACACAAATTTGTATGATCCAATTTCCCGTTTACGTGCATCGCGTGAATTTCGAGCACCACCCCCGAAAAATGACAATTCGCTGAAATGGGAGCTAAACATAAAAGAATGTCAGAATCAACGACATTTCTTGCTCACATCGTAAACATCACACAAGAGACAAAGTTTCATGACCGACGTGAGATAATGCGACGTCATTTGACAGTAGAACAAAGAGAAGTCTTTCTGTGTTGGCATGTCAGAAGAACTTGACTGTATACACCAGCTATTCCAAAGTCATTTTTTTATTTCAACACATATGTGCAAAATATACATTGTAAGATAGAACTTTTTAATATGAATCCAACGGTATCCATTTTTTTCCTCTAAGACAATTAGATAATGAGTTATGATTTTTTTAATATTTAATTTTTACGCTCTTTTTGTGTCATATTCATGATATTGCAAATTCGTGTATTGTTCAACTTTAAAGATCTTCATATTAAAACTGATTAGGCCAATATAAACAAGTGCTGTTTCTCCAAGACAATAAGTATGTGGACTACATGCTTGATTTATTACAGAAGCCTGTTTCATTCCCAAGTGCCTCAAAATCACTTGTGAAGTTGGTAAAAATAGCGTTTTTGTGTGTACAGAATGATAACATGAAATTTGTAAATAGGCTAATTTCATATCTTTGGTCATAATTGACCTACAGAACTGGTTTTGGTATCATTGGAATCAGAACGACAAGCTCCTTCTAATTATTGTACTTTCTAGTCTAGAAAATTATTATTTTTTTAAACCTTGACCTTGACCTTTGACCTTAAAATATGAACTTTTTTGCTTTGCTATATTGTGAGACCTGTTATACAGAATTATTTCGAAATTTGTCTGATGGTACATTGCGTTAGTCTGACATGCCCAGTTGGGTAGCTATTGGTACCTATTGCCTTACTGACCTTGACCTTGACTTTGACCTTGAAAACTTACATTTTTGTCTTTCCGATATCTTGCAGTGTACTGTACAGAATTAGTTCAAATTTCGTTGGGCAGTTTATTACTAGAAGCTGATATGCCCAGCTAGGTAATCATTAGTAACTATTGGTAACTTTTATTTTATTGACCTGTGACCTTTGACCTTGAAAGTTTTTGTTTTTTTCCTTTACAATATCTTGCGATCTACTGTGCAGAATTACTTCAAATTTTGTATCGTGATACATTGCTTAAAACTGGCATGCCAAACTGGGTAACTAGTGCCATGTATTGACTTTGACCTTGACCTTTGACCTTGAAAGGTCAATGTTTTGCTTTTACAATATTTTGTAATCTACTGTACATAATCACTTACAGTTTTGTAAGGTAGTATATTGCCTAAAGCTGACTTACCCAACTGGATAACCATTGGTAACTATTTCAATGTTGACCTTGACCTTTGACCTTGAAAGGTCAATTTTTGTCTTTGCAATAATCTTGTGATCTACTGTACAGAATAATTTCAAATTTTGTAGAGTGATATATTGCTTAAAACTGACATGCCCAACTGGGTAACTAGTGGCATGTATTGACTTTGACCTTTGACCTTGAGAGGTCCATTTTTTTTGCTTTTACAATATATTAATGTGATATACTGTACAGAATCAGCTACAATTTTGTGCAACATATTACTTAAAAGCTGGTAAGATGATACATTAGCTTTAAGTAATATGTTAGACTTTAACTACGTGTACGTACATCAGGGCTCCCAGGGGGTCTATGAAGCACTAACATTCTCAAGGACCCTCTAAAAGAATGTGCAGGGGGTCCCAGGGATGCACTAGAAAAAATCTTTTTAGCATTTGCAATGCCACTGGGACCCTCTATCCTGCCTCTAGGACCCTCTATACAGTAAGTGAAGTTCCTGTGACCCCTTGTTTTGCGGGACGATTGGGAGCCCTGGTACATTGACCTTGATAACCTTGACCGTTGGCCTTGTTTGTTTCTTTGCCTGCCAAAAAACAATTCACGTCAACTGCTTATTAACCTTGACGTTTGACTTTGAATGTACACGCTTTTTGTCATGCATCAACAGAAAATATCAGCTACAGTTACTATACAAGCAACTAGAATTCTGTCTAGCAGTTTCCAAGAAGAGTAAGATAATCAATGTTCGAATCAACTATTCTAAAGACTTCACTTAGCTCCACATTACTTTCAATTTCTTTTTATTAGCTTAGCGTTTTTGGTTGGTCGGGCCCTCACAAAAAGCTCAAAATCACAGCTCCGACCCTTACATAAAAAAAAGCTACCAAAAGAACATTGAAACCTGGCATAGAGAGCTGGAACTTTGCATACAAAAGGAAAGGTGTTCTTCACAGGAATGCAAAAGTTTGAAGTTTGTGAACTTCCTTGTTTCTGTTTTATTGACACGTTGCCAAACTGTAATGAACAACCCACGTAATTATTGTCATTTGAAAGAAATGCTACCCTCAATCCATCGCCCCATAACAGTAACACAGGTCAGGTGTTTGATTATAATTTTATTTTAAAAAGGTGCTATCCTGAGAGATTGAAAGTGAGAGTGAGAGAGAGAGAGAGAGAGAGAGAGAGAGAGAGAGAGAGAGAGAGAGAGAGAGAGAGAGAGAGAGAGAGAGAGAGAGGTGGGGGGTGGGGGTCTGAAGTATGAAATAATTTAATTTGTTAGGCCACGGGCCCAAACAAATCAGAGTTTACGTAAACGTAGAATTTAAGAGCAGATAGCATCATTATGAAAGCATGTTGCAATCATTCTTTGAGTGCATCTGTCCTAGCCAAATGAGCTTTATACGCATACATGTATTTACATAGCCTAGGTTATGATTTTCATTAGACGCAATGGAGAGAGAGAGAGAGAGAGAGAGAGAGAGAGAGAGAGAGAGAGAGAGAGAGAGAGAGAGAGAGAGAGAGAGAGAGAGATAACGATACTTTATTCAAGTAAAGTCCATAAGCCCTATTTGAAGAGGATAATACACAAAACAAAGAGAGAGATATTGATATTCAAAATTGGATGGTTCAAAATAAACTTCAATTAAATGGTGAAAAAACCGAAGCAATGCTTGTAGGGACAAAAAACAAACTAGCCTCTGTTTCCATAGAGTCAATCCAACTGGGTAACAATATAATTCCCCTCTCAGACTCTGTCAAAAACTTAGGTGTCACTTTGGACAATACCCTTTCCATGCAGAGTTTCCTGACTCAGACCTGTCAGTCCTGCTACTATCAAATTCGTCGCATCCGCTATATTCGTAAATATCTCTCAGATGAAGCCACAGCAAAACTTGTTACTTCCCTCATCCTATCTCGTCTTGACTACTGTAATGCTCTCCTTTCTGGCCTATCAGTCTCTTCTCTATCTTGTCTCCAGCGTATTCAAAACACAGCTGCTCGTCTTGTCCTTAGGAAGAAAAAGTTTGATCACGTTAGCCCTCTTCTCCGTTCTTTGCACTGGCTTCCTGTCGCAGACAGAATTGAGTATAAATTAAACACCCTTTGCTATAAATCTATCCATAAAGCTGCTCCATCTTACCTCTGCGACAATATTTCCATCTATACGCCAGCTCGCACTTTACGTTCAGTTTCTGACCCGCTTTCTCTCCAGATCCCTAGGTATAAGCTTTCAACTGTTGGTCGGCGCTCTTTTGCTGTCTCAGGACCGACATCTTGGAACAAACTTCCTCTTTCCCTCCGTCAGCGATCGACCCTCTCAGCCTTCAAATCTAACCTCAAAACCCACCTGTTCCCCCGTCATTGAGGCTCCACTCTCTTTCTCTTCTCTCTCTCTTGCCTTTAGGTCTGTTTCTGCTGTATACCATTTATGTCAAACGTGTGTGCTCGCTTTGTATTGCATTTTTGTTTGAATGCGTTATGAATGCTAACGTGTGTGTGCGCTTTGATTTGATTTATATCAAGATTCAGCGCCGTATAAATACCGTATGTTGTTGTTGTTGTGTGGGTGTGTATGCGTGTGCCCGCGCGTGTGTGTCTCTGTGTGTGTGCGTGTGCGTATTTGCATATATTGATAGAGAGAAAGAGGGGGTGGGGGGTAAGGACAATATATAGAGAGAGTATGAGGTCAGGCATTTAGGGGGATTTCTTAGCCACACGTACCCATTGGACTTTCTTGGAGAGCTCTTCCTTGTGCTTAAAAAACTGTAGGCCCTAAATGGATCTCCAGCAACCCAGCCGGTACAACATATCGGTACGTCGAAAAAATACTGGTATAATACCGGTACACATACCCAACACTAATTATAATACATGTACTGTCTGAATCACTTTTAGTGGAAGGACGTTAAACTGAAGAACAAGAACAACACGCACATGCAAACACACGCACAGTCACGCACGCACTCACACACATACGCGCGCGCGCACGCGCACGCACGCACACACACACACTCTCACTCTCTCTCTCTCTCTCACACACACACACACACACACACACACACACACACACACACACACACACACACACATACAGAGAGAGAGAGAGAGAGAGAGAGAGAGAGAGAGAGAGAGAGAGAGAGAGAGAGAGAGAGAGAGAGAGAGAGAGAGAGAGAGAGAGTCTGTCTACCGGTCTCTTTAACAAGCTCGCGCACAGCACTCTCATTGCCACCAGCACCACCCATCATGAGACAGAGTATGTGTAGGCCTGTCCCATGTTCATGTACACACAGGCCTACACATACTCTGTCTCTATCGGTCTGTCTGGCCCTGGCAAACACATATACACGTACACACGCATGAACATGCACGCAAGCATGCACACACACACACTTACACAAACACATGCGCGTGCACGCACACACATCCACACACGCGCGCGCGTTATAAACCTGTTCAGTATAATGCCCATGCGAAGATACAAATTGCAGATAGATCTATTATACCTAGATCTACTATATATAAGCGTAAATAATCACAAGCTACGAGATCTAGATCTGGATCTGACTTCATCTGTGAAACAATAAATTGATCACTGATCACGTGACCACAAGAAACTGATATTTCTGGATAACATGAAAGTTATCATTTAAAAGTAATATAGCATCCCGGCTCTTAAGCCTTTCCCTTATTCAAATAATACCAAGAAGATGTGCTCTGGGCTTCAACATTAAATAACCAAGTAGATTTTCAGCACATACCCCTGCCACGACATCGTCACCAAAGGTTTTAGCTAGCTGGCCAGACTGAGCATAATAAAGTAGTGTTTTTTTTCAATAAACATTTACTTCAATGCAAAATATTGGATTAAGCTAACAAGCAGACGCCACTTTATCCACAGAGCTCTTTAAATTGACTGTCGATGCTCTAAGGGCAGTTATTCAGTTCGTTTTGTAAAACGACTGCCTTTGTTTACTTGACTCAACTCGCCATGACGTCGTGCTGCGTCATTCTGATAGAACGTCGAAAAACCCTACATGCTTGGTCTCTTTGACAGAAACTCTAAATTGGTCACTGTTGATCTAGGCATTTATTTTAACTGAACTTTGCAGAAAAGATATTGATCTTTCGAATGAATATGGAATGCACGTGTTTGGTGAGAATACCTGGACAAACCTCCATTTAAAAGACTTTATTTAAAGCTTTCTCTTGGAATTTAGCGAATCAGAGTTAGCGCAAATCACTAGATCTACAATAAGCCTTCCCTAACGCATGCATGCAGTTATTTTTAACGCCCCAAACTCCGACCTATTTAGAGTTTAATTTTCCTGCACACACTGTTGTAAGTGTTGTCTAAAGAACTTCTTCCGACGTCAGTGGGTATGTTAATTCAACAGTTCGTTTTCAACATTTCTTATTAGTACTGGTACAAAATAACAACACAGGAAAAGAGACAAAGGATAAAATGTTTCTTCTGTTAAGTTTTTATTTCCACCAGTGTAATATGCACCGATATATCATCAGTTACAAATCGGTAAAATTAGATCTAGTTTTACTAAGCGGACAGCTAATGACGCCAGTTTTGAGTTGCTACCAGTGAGTCCGAGTCATTGTGTCATTAGTGTTTGGAATATCGCAAGCATTGCCTCCAGAGCGTGCACTCACTGCTATGAGATTGGTACCAGCTGATTGACGTCTGAAGGTGGCAGAAATTGTGAGACGGGTAATAAAAATGGCCGTTTTCCACTTTTTTCAGGCCTGCTAAAATCGTTTCACACATGCTCTCTGGCAGTATTTTCATTTGCTGAATGCCTCTGTGCGGACAATGTCCATCCAAACTGTGATTAACGGACTTCGTGATGCTGCCTTCACTCCCCCTGGGCATGCTAGGACATCTTGCTTATTCCAGCTCATAAGCAGCACTGTCGTTTGAGAGCCCCAAACCACATCATTTAGGCATTGTGAGACTGGACATGAATGCTCTTCATCAACGAGTTCAGGATCCGTCTTAATTTCATGGATGGTCTTGGCCAGGGTGTGGAGGTTCTCATGAGAGTGTTACCAAGAAACGTGGGTCAAATAGCATGACAGATCCTGGGGTGGGTCTTTGACTGCTTAGGCCTGTATCAGTATTGTCTGGAAAAAAAGTGTCACAACTTCTTCAAAAGGAATATATGATAACTGTTTACTACAAGGATGAGTAAAGCGAAACTGGTTTGGATAATTGAGGAATTTTTGTGGAATATACCGTTTTCTTACAGCCCCACCATTTCACGTGTCAAAATCACGGGTTTCGCGTGTTTTCCCTCTTATAGCTGGTAAGAAATCTTGTCTTGACCAGGTTTGACTCCCATACAAATGTACCCAAATTGAAAACGAAACATTTTAAAGAGCAGCCTCAATTTGAAGTTCGGGACATTTGTATGTGGGTCACAGCTACCCACACAAAAAACAAGGGACTTAATGGTGGTGCGTCAGTGTGTCTTTATGTCACACAAGACATCTGAACACAAAGCAAAATCAATGTCATCTTCTTTTGCTTTTTTACAAAGAGGATAAATTAAATCTGTTTTACTGTGTTTCTTGCGATAGCGATAAATCTCTAAAACGCCACACCTAAACCTTGACATATTAAATGTTTGAAAATCATGTATTGAGAGTCAGAGAGAAATGAAATGAAATGCAAAATATTTTATTCATCTAGGCCCTGGCACCTAAGAGAGAGAGAGAGAGAGAGAGAGAGAGAGAGAGAGAGAGAGAGAGAGAGAGAGATAAATATTTTGTATATACTATAATTATGTGTGTCGCATAAAACCAGAGATGAGTGGCTTCATTATAAATTTGGACTTCTCGTGTCAAATAATAAACAAGAGGCAAAGCCTGCAAGGCTCACGTCTGATTTGTATTATTATAGCAGGCATGGGAATTCCCATGACAATTCCCATGCCTGTATAGAGAGAATACTGTTATGTAGACACTTGTGCATTTGAAAACAGTTGGGGTAAGGGGGGTCTACGGACACTTGTAGTAGGCCTACAGTCTTTGCCTGTGGGTCTAAGCCTCTTACTCTTAGAAAATTAATAATTGAAGTTGCGTGATCTGTTACTGTTTTAAACTGATTGTTCATGCGATGAAAACTTGTTCCACATCATCTACATTTCTGTAAGATATTTTATATTAGTCCTAATATTTTATTTTCGTTTCGTTAATTCCCCCCCCCCCTCTGCCACAAAGCAAAGGTCAAGGTCAGAGCCAGCAAGCTCATCCATGTTTATCTTCCCCTGTACAGTCTTTGCACATGGTGATCAATCGTCTAGGCCTAACAAAGGATTCGTACGTCGAAGGCAGTGAAATCGACGAACCCTGGATTTTCCGTATATTTTTTTTTCAAGACTGAAATGAATGTGGGCTAAATGTTAAGTACGTCGTCTTGATTATGAGGTAAGGCATGATATCTTATTCGCCTAGGCCTTGTTGCCGGAAGTGCGGTAGGCTAAGTTATGCGCAGAGATGATGTGCGAATGAACACGAACAACCGTTACTCAAAGGCGCAAATAAAGCGAAGCTACCGGGCCGTCAACGCACACACTCGGTACATCCATTTGTTACAGAAAATATAAGTTGACGACGTTAAAATGTACCTATTTGTACACACCTGAAGTCTTGTGTTTCTTTTTAAAGAGCGTTTTTGTATATCTAATGGAGAGTCTTCTTTCCAGTATGTATCTCCTACTCGGTGCAACAAATGATTTTCTTTCTTTTGTTCCTTACCGATGTATCTGACTGCTTTGATCGCCATGACTTGAAGGCTCACGTCAAAATCAAGTATCCTGCTAACTTTAACCCTTTAACATCTTATGTTTTTTTGAGAAAATGACAACGTTAAAGTTTCAGTGGAGAGTGAGAGTCTTCTTTAGTTTGAAGAGTGTGACTGAGTCAAGGTTAAAGGTTGCACAACAGTAATCTCTGCAACAAATGATTATCTTTATTTTGTTCTTTATCAATGTATCTGACTGCTTTGATCGTCGTGACTTGAAGGCTCACGTCAAAATCAAGTATCCTGCTAACTTTAACCCTCTAACGCCTTATATGTTTAGAGAAAATGACAACGTTAAGGTTTGAGTTAAGGTTAAAGGTCGGGGCCACGGACGCAACACACACACACATACACACAGACACACAACCGAACATGTACGATACTATAGACTCACTTTGTTTTAAAAACGACGTGAGCCAAAAAGGTACATTTCTAGTTCTTCTAACGAGATATTGACTAAATCGATCCTCTCTCTCTCTCTCTCTCTCTCTCTCTCTCTCTCTCTCTCTCTCTCTCTCTCTCTCTCTCTCTCTCTCACTCTCTCTCTCTCTCTCTCTCTCTCTCTCTCTCTCTCTCTCTCTCTCTCTCTCTCTCTCTCTCTCTCTCTCCATTTGCTTTGATCACACACACACAGCACACACACACGCACGCGCGCACGCGCACACACACACATACACACACACACACACACATACATACATCCATACACACATGCGCGCGCGTGCGTTCGTCTGTACCAATACACGTGCCAGAGGGAGAGAGAGAGAGAGAGAGAGAGAGAGAGGGAGAGAGAGAGAGAGAAAGAGAGAGAGAGAGAGAGAGAGAGAGAGAGAGAGAGAAATATTGATCATTGAAGAAGTCTAAATGAATGTGGATTGTAATTGCGTAGCCTAATTGGCGTGTTTAACATTGCGCTGTAATGATTTGTGTGCAAGTTCAAACGAGAGTGATCGCGAGCGCCTGTGTGCATGCACACTTGCTTACGCAGGCGTGGTGACTGTGTGCGTGCGCGCGGGCATGAATGCATGTGTGTATTCGCGCGCGCGCGTGTGTCTGTGTGTGCATTTGTATGTGCGTGCGTGTGTGCCTCTTGAATACATAATTATAGTTCCTTAGCTTGGTCCTATACAAAAAACACTTTATTAATGCCAAGAATAAAGTAAACCCCAAGAAGACTGTAGGCCCCTGTATTGCAATCGGTCTGTTCTTTAAACAATAGAAGTATGCTAAGGTTCATGCGTTTTTTCATTTGTTCTGGTTTAGTGTATTCAAATGTTCATGTAAGCTTAATGTGGTGGGTATTTGTTTTCTTTTTTTCTGGTTTATTCTAAAACGATTATGGTAGTTTAATGTGTTCAAATGGAATGAAAATCAGTTGTATGCACAATGTTAGTGTGTAGCAAACACCATATATAATATTATATAATGAAACTGTTAAGTCGAGTTCTTTGCTTATTAACAATGACAACACTTTTCGTTGTGCCCAAGAGACGTTTGTCTACAAACTCGCTCCCAACCTCTATCCAACTAGATAACTCTCATTCAGACTTCTAGTGCAGCAGATATGTGCAAAGATTGTGGGTTTGATGATAAAAGCATGGAAGTTAGCTCACATTAATAGTACATACCACTAGGAAGATTTTTGGATATAGGGACATTGCATATTCCTCCTGGGGCCAAAATGGCGGCCATTTTACAAAATGGCCGTGATCGGGTATTGCATAACACATAATCTGTAGGAGTTGTGCACGTTTTTCAACTGGAGATGCATGCAAGTAATGCAATATCACTTACAATATAATCTGGGATGCCAATTAAAGGTCATACACCTTACATAACCGATTTATTTGGCCTATTAGGCAACAATTACGCAAAATTTGTTTTTTTTTATGAGTTTTGTTCGTATTTTGCAATCTGAAAATGATCGGTTTAACATTAAACTGCACTGCCACTGTGGAAGTGCGTTTACCCTTACATATTATCTTACATTTATCTTTTACCCTTACATTGTCATGGTCTACATCATATTAAAATATAACAATCCGCCATGCGGACAAAGGCGATCTAGGTGAGCAACCCGAGCATCAAACGTACATTAATGCCAACCACCCGTTTACACATGTACGTTATGTAGTTGGATCTTATCAGCTAACGAAATATTCTCCTTGGGTATTATTAAATCATGGTAGTAGATGGGGCCTGCAATCCCCAGTTGACCTGTACAAAGGGGTTATGGTTGTGTTCTCCAAGCCGTCCATGATACTGCAAGTTCTACTCCCGAGCACACTGTCCGCCGCAGTGGCATAGTGCCGTGCACTGGAGTACAGCCTTCCTACACTTGCATTGTCCTCTGCATCCCTTCTTGCAGCCGCATCTGAGAAGTTGCCGGCATGCTTGCGTTGCCTCTGGGATGGTTGTCCAGCAGACGTCCCAGCCAGTGTCACTCTTCACCCACCCCCATTCGCTAGAGGATGGGAGCTCTGCAGCAGCAACCATCATCTGGCCCCAACAGTAGCCAGCTTGGTATGCAGTTCTCCTGATGTGCTGTCTGAGGGCTTCTCGAGTTGGCGGGAGAGCATATATTGCTCGACGCTTCTGGGTGAAGAGCTGCTTACGTGCATCGTTGACATGCTCGTGGCTGCTAGTGCGATCATACAGGGGAACGACGAAACGCTCCAAGGTGTCCAGGCTGTCATCTACGATTGAGGGGTTTGGTGTAGCGAGCAAGGCACAGAAGGTCGCAGTGACCTCATCACAGGCCTTCCACGTCTCCCATGAAGTCTTTCTTCTCCTGCCTCCAATCCTTGACACGGTATCACACCCAGTGAAGGCATGAAATGAGGGTAATCCTCGACACTTGTCAGGCCCCAATGCCTGGGCCATCTTGTGAGCTGCTAAGAACCTAAAGCTCTTCCCGGTACCGAAGGCAACCCACAGCTCATCTATGTTGAGGCGTTCGGCTGCTGCCACCGCAAGGACTACGACATCCGTGTCAACTGTGCGGATCGACACCTTGGTGTAGCCCTGCTTCACAGCATCTTCCACGTGGAGCAGCATCCTGGTATCTGCTTCTTCATGTGTACATGGAGCAAGACCAGCGATGTCTCTGGCATGCGTACAGACCACGTCTTTGTGGAGAGTGCTGATGACTTGTTTCTCTGTCTCTTGAGCAGCTATTCTCGTCGCTAGGAAGGAGAACAGCTCCACCTTGTTCTCGTCGATCCGTAGGAAGGCCTGCCAGTTTCCTGGTATGGAACTAGATGGCTCGACTCGTCTCCGGATGCCTCTACCTCTCTTTGTTCGAGTGTCGGCCTTCAAACTGTCTGGCGGGTATTCATCCCAGACGACATCCACTCTGATTGCATGCTGTAGCTGAGATGTGATGTACGGCAAGAAAACCTGTGTTGCATAGTCAGAGAAGGTCTTCGCACCACCAGGTGCCAGCATGTTGGTGATAGCTGCTCCATCAAGGATGATGACTTCAACGTGAGGTCTGGCAACATTCTCTTGTGGAGTTATCATATCTTTTAAGCATCCCACGAGGTCAGACTTTTTGCCCAGTCTCATTTTGCCCATCTGTGACAGGGCAGGGGGACAGGCCTGGTTCTCATGAGCAAAGAAGTCGAGATCGCCATCACGCATCTGGGATGCAATGAACAACCAGGAGAATAGGTCGCAGTCATTCTTGAGCAACGACAGCTGAAGCTGGGTTCTTGATTTCTCTCTGACTGGAGATCGGATGAAGAGAGGAAGGTTGTTTCTCGTGACTGGGTTGGTGATGGGCTTCGTCTGGTTCACAAGTCGCTCACTGACATACGTGTGGTACTGCTCCTGCCCCAGCTTCTCGATCTGGCGCACAGTGTTGATGACTGCTGGGTCTGCCAGGTCCCTGCTGCCTAGTACCGGGAGATCATTGCTGTCATCACAGAAGGGGTTCCCCATCTCTCTCATGACACCGGAGAGTGACTTCACATCTCGAGCAAACGCCAGCTGTGTATGCTTTGTCTGCTCATGGTGCCTGGAATCAGTCTTCTTTATTCTCGTCTCTGCTGTGGCTTGGAACTCTGCAATCACTCTTGCCATCTCAGGACTGGACACCACCCAGCGCCGCAATGCTGCAGGATTCTCAGTCAGGCCGACTGCTCCGCCATCGCCTTTCACTGATGCGTTATTCTGCTCATGTGCCTGGTCGATGGCCATAGCAGAGAATGCGTGTGTTGTCTTCTTCACTGTGAAGTTCCCAGCCATGAACTCTGTGAACACATCTGGATGCTTGTCTTCGAGTGCTACCATGTCACGCAAGTGAACTGGAATCCACCTTGCATAATTTGTGTGCCCCAGGGCAAAGAACCAGGGTACAATATTGGTCAAGGCATCGATGTAGAGCATGAAGTCGCCCTCGCGTAGCGATCTCACGTAGATCATGATTTCCAGTTCCAGCTGCAGGATAATCGACCAGAACTTGAACTGTGGACTTGTATCAGCTCGGCTAGCACACCAGTCTTCTACTGACATTGGAACCTGTCCCTCATCCAACCATTCACAGTATTGGGTGTAACCCTCCTGTCGAAGGAGATACAGAACACTAGCTGTGACCTGGTGAGCCCATCGAGTGTGCGTCACATGGGCGGCTTTGATGAATGAGTCGGCTGTTCCAGGTGTAACAGCTCCTGCCTGGACCAGGGCTTCCGTCCATCCACTGCAATCCAGAAGGTCGCCCAGACTGTTGAATGATGCCTTTTCGATGTGGAATCCGGCAAACAGGATAATGAAGTAATCTTCTCCATGTGTTTGAGGCCAGCTCCATTGGATCTGTTTGGCCAGCGTGTACAGTGGTTGATCCGCAGTGATGACCGGGACCTGACCAGGATTCAGGATATCCACTGCCCTCTTGATGACGTCCATGGAGTGGTGAATCATGGCCACGGAGTTGGCCTGATCATAGAAGAGGGGCAGAAATGAGGTAATGGCCACACTGCTTGGATCCACTGGTGCTGATCTGTCAGATATGATAAGCATGACAAGGAAGAAAAACGTTATTTGCGTCCCTGTTAGACCACCGTACATCATTGTGTTCAAGTCCATGTGAGGCCTATGCATAACATGTCAATAACAAATGATACATAGATCCACTAGAATGTGTTTTGCACCAACCATAGTTGATATAGTTCCAACTTATGGGCGAAAATAGTACATTGTGGCCGCCATTTTGTAAAATGGCCGCCACAGCTACCATGGGACAAATATGCGATGTCCCTATATCCAAAAATATTCCTACGGGTATGTCCTAACTGTGTGCCAAATGCCATGCTTTTATCATCAAACCCACAATTCAGTCGAAATATGTCACATATCTGCTGCACTATTCTGCAAGTGTGCGCAATCGTGGCGTTGTTAACCGCCGTTTTGTCCAAATTCCGCCGTTTTGTCTATAGACAAAACGGCGGGGCTAGAACCGCCGTTTTGTCCAAATTTTCTATTATGATTTGGACAAAACGGCGGTTCAACAAAACGGCCTTCGATTTTCAACCGCCTTTTTGTCCAAATGAAAATTGGAGTTATAAAAACTCATTCTTGACAAGTTCTCATTTAAAAAAAAAAATCTTTGTTAAATAAAATGAATAACAAGCTGACCACTGACACTTGTCACTTTGGCCTAATTTTACCGTTTGACTGCAAATTAGTGTAT
>CM065698.1:42861893-42874393 GCA_017654935.2 Phymorhynchus buccinoides | reverse complement strand
GATGGCTTCTTTTATTCAAACTGGGAGAGTCTGTTTCGTAAGTGTGGTGTCTCTTGGTGTTTTCTACGAGCTGTGAATGCGGATAAAGAAGTGGGTTGGATCAAATAAGTGTGGGTGAGGGCACAGGGGTGGAATAGAGTATGATAAGGAGTAAAGGGAAGGTGATGTAAGGTTACGATTTTAAAGCAGGGCCTAATAGTGTAGGTCAACACTTCTGGTAGAAGTCATGATATTTGGCTCACTTGAACGAATTAATAATATTACTTTTAAGAATAATTTTATATGAGAAAAAAAATTAATTCGGTTGTTTGTTTTCCTGCTGTCTGTTCACTGTTAGTGTAAATTTGGTTTGCATAACATTAGTAATGGGAGTGTGACTGATTCTGGAAGTCCTGACAAAGATTAATAAATCGAAATGTTGACAAATGTTGAGCTTTTTGTTTTGTTTCTTCCCCCCTTCAGATCTGTCGTGTTAACGAAGTGAGTCTATGTTCTCATCAGTGTTCGGTTGTGTGCATGTGTCTGTGCGTGTGTGTTGCGTCAGTGGTCAAAAACTTCAACGTTGGCTTTTTCTCGGGAATTAGGAGGTGTTCATTGTTCAAACTTTGCATACACATATATCTTTATGCAAGCTATCAAGAAAGATGATTTGCATAATAAAATTAACCAATGACTCTGACCTTTGACCTTCAAAATGCAATTTATGTCTTGGCCATCTCTTATATTTTTACAGTTATGGTTCCCAAATTTGGCATGTTGGTGCTTTAACTTAAGATGATTAGGTATGCGCGGTCACTTTTACCTATTAATCTTAACCTTGACCTTTGACCTTGAAAATCCTCAATTATTTGTTTGGGCCATATCTTTTACATTATGGCAAATACAGTTTCATATGGAATGCTAAGTATTATTGATCTCCGTGACCTTAATAACCTTGACCTTTGATCTTGGATTTTTGCCTGTCGCAATATTGCATGAACTGCTACGCAGAATCACTTAAACGTTTGTACCGTGGTACACCACATCAAGCTGGTGTGTCCAGTATATGCAAGGTGACTTTTACCCTATTAACCTTAACCTTTGACCTTGAGCATCACCAATTATTTGCAGACTGCAACTATACTTCTGAGTTAACATTGCTCCAGCCTCGTTGTTTTTTCCTGCAATGAAACGCTTTAGCCTACAGCAACAAATAGGATATCTGTTTTGAAAATAATATAACGTCTTAAAACGTAATGCTTGGATATAATAACACAATGAATATAAGCACATCCAAGGCCATTCCAGAAAACTGTATGCTTTTGAAATCGTACAATGCAACCCCATGGAATAACCCAGAAGACCTTGTTTCTTTCACTACGCAGAGGATCATGAATGGGATAGCCAATGCATACATGTTGACCCCATTATTTGTCTTCGGTGTTCCTTTAAATATCATCAGCATGATTGTCTTCTGGAAGCTTGGAATCAAAGAGAGAATCAACCTGTGCTTGTTTTGTTTGTCGCTGGCGGATGTTTTCGTCGTCGCAGTCCATTTTATGTTGTATCAGGACATGATACACTCAAAATTCACGAACACACCTAGAGTGCTACACGTTTCCAAATACATGATAAAATACAAGGTTAAATCCTTGGCTTCCTTTATGTATATTTCTGGTTTTTTGTCCACTCTGATCGCCATGGAAAGATGTCTTTGTGTGGTCAGTCCGCTGAAAGCCCAGATAATGTTAAGAACGAGAACAACAGCCATCATCATTGCTGCCGGTTTTGTTGTCATATATGGTCTTCGTTTTGTTATCACCATGAAGATTCAGATCATATGCATGTACAACCCTCAAACTGACTACGTAACTTACGGATACTCTCCGAGCCAGTTTTACTTAAATAACAGAGCGTTTGTGGATGGGTTAGATGGGATTGTATCCGGAATTTTACTACCAGGAATTTTTGTGCTTGGTGTGTCGATTTCAACGGCGATTACTGTAGTCACATTGCGATCAATGAATGTCTGGCGGGAAAAGTCCTCAGCAAACAATTCTAGTAGCAAACACATCAAAGATGTGGCATTGACGCGTATGTTGATCGGCATTAATGCTCTCTTTTTAATCTGCACGGTTCCTGCCTTGGTTTTCAGGACGCTGATTCCTTTCATTCCTGATCTCAGTCTGAATGGAAAATACCGCAATACCTTTTATTTCTTGCTTTATGTGCAGCAGCTTCTCTCTTACCTAAATTCATCCTTCAACTTCTTTATTTACTATTTCTTCGGGACGAAGTTTCGTAAGACTTTGAAAAATATGTTCCTGTGTTTCAGACTTCCAGTAAAGACCAAAGAACCAAACGAGTGAACATCTGAAAAGATAATTATGCTTAAAGCAAAGCCATGTACCGAAATAAAAAAATTTGCTGTGTTTCTGGAATCCAAGATGGCGGACGTTCAAAACGGCGGACCACAACTCATTACTTTAGACACATAACATAGTCAAGTAGCATCTCATTGTAAAGGTATTGTTGAGAAGCATTGTATTATAAAAATATTTTTGGATGTTTGATGGCTTTACCTGAAGACACTTTCCACCTATTTATACTAATAGTAATACTTGGAGTATATGCACACACTTTAATTCTTGTAACTCTTCTAAACTGTCACTCTCTTTCACTCTTCTGTTTTCCTTTGCTTACTGTCTACCTTGCCTTTCTACCATACTTGTCCATTCTCCTGCCTTTTTTCAAGACACTTTTACAAATTTCTCCAGCTGAAGACGGACATGCTGGGCCTAACTATTAGGCATATAATGGCAGCATGACAGATATGCACTCGTGATTGACAGGAAACTGTCTGAGTGATTGAGGAAAAAAATAAAAGAAGATGCCAGCTTGTAATCACCAAAAAAACAAAGAGCTATATACCAGCTGCTTTATCTCTTATTTCAATGGAATGTTCAAGGCAAAAATAAACCAAATGAAAAATATACCCACTATTGTGAGTCTATACCACCCGCAACCTTCATAAACGACTTTATCGCACCACAAAACGTAAGAATGGACATAAAGTTTATGTATATATATACTTCAAATATTAGCGTCAAAAGGATGAAAATGCTGCGTTTGGGTCCGCCATTTTGTTTTTCAAGATGGCCGCCAATTTCTTGATGGTGTGAGTTGACATCCCATCTGTATATGATTACTACCATCCTAATGAAGCCACCACATAGGATGCCTGCTTGCAACGCGCAAAGCTAACCAAAATCACTATTGCTCAAAGTACCTCCCAGTCTAGATGTCAAGCTATGTGTAGGCCCTATGCCATAATAAATTGCTGCAGTCTGTCTAGACGTGACTGTGTGTGTATGTATGTGTGCAAGTGCATGGTTGTATAAAGTGATTTATATTCAATTTGCGTCCACAACCAGTCGAAGAAAGTTCCATCCTAATAAATGAAGTACAACAACAACATATTATTATTATTACTACGGCGCTAAATCTTGATATAAATCACATCGAAGCGCACACACATGTTAAACATTCATAACGCATCCGAACAAAGATGCTGTACAACGACGAACAAAACGATAACAGACACGCGTTTGAGAAATAGACCTAGAGGCAAGAGAGAGGAGGGAGAGAGATAATTAGATTCAATGATGGGGAAACAGGTGGGTTTTTGAGGTTTGATTTGAAAGCAGAGAAGGTCGGTCGCTGATGGAGGGAGAGGGGGGGAGGTTTGTAAAGCAGTGAGGGTCGGTCGCTGACAAAGGGAAAGAGGAAGTTTGTTCCAGGAGGTCGGTCCTGAGACAGCACAAGAGCGCCGACCAACAATTGAAAGCTTATGCCTAGGGATCTGGAGAGAAAGAGGGTTAGAAACTGAACGTAAAGTGTGAGCTGGCGCATAGATGGAAATATTGTCGCAGAGGTAAGATGGAGCAGCGTTATGGATAGATGTACAGCAAAGTGTGTTTAATTTATACTCAATTCTGTCTGCGACAGGAAACCAATGCAAAAAACGGAGAAGAGGGCTAACATGATCGAACTTTTTCTTCCTAAGGACAAGACGAGCAGCTGTGTTTTGAATACGCTGGAGACAAGATAGAGAAGGGACTGATAGGCCAGAAAGGAGAGCATTATAGTAGTCAAGACGAGATTGGATGAGGGAAGTAACAAGCTTTGCTGTGGCTTCATCTGAGAGGTATTTACGAATATAGCCAATGCGACGAATTTGATGGTAGCGTGACTGACAGATCTGAATCATGAAACTCTGCATGGAAAGAGTATTGTCCAAGTGACACCTACGTTTTTGACAGTCTGATATTGTTACCCAGTTGGA
Organism: Phymorhynchus buccinoides; assembly: GCA_017654935.2. Classification (NCBI taxonomy): domain Eukaryota; kingdom Metazoa; phylum Mollusca; class Gastropoda; order Neogastropoda; family Raphitomidae; genus Phymorhynchus; species Phymorhynchus buccinoides. The sequence goes on along the minus strand of CM065698.1, from coordinate 42,870,069 downwards.
TTGACTCTATGGAAACAGAGGCTAGTTTGGTTTTTGTCCCTACAAGCACTGATTCGGGGGTTTTCACCAATTAATTGGTTTATTTTGAACCATCCAATTTTGAACATCAATAGCATAGCAGTTGTTACTTTCTGAAAAAGTGGAATCTAGATCTTCAGGGGTTGTACCGCTTTGGAGTTGTGAGTCATCTGCATAGAAGTGATGTTTCATGTTGCGCTGGTCGATGATGTTGGCAAGACGTGAGAGCATACCAGTATCTCAGCGTCTAGCATGCTGAGCACATCTCTCTCACACACACATCTACGTAAACACCTCTGCTGCAGTGATTCTCGATAATTTGCCCATCTGTAAAACATCATCATCATTGTTATGATCATCGTCGTCGTCATCATTGCAATCACCATCATCAATTATATCATCAACGTCATCACACAACAACAACAAAAGCTACTACAACACTCTCACTATCCTTATTGTCATTTTTAATTATCATCCATATACTATTATGTTATATTATATTTAACTGTTGCCTTGTGAAGGATGATCCAAAGCATGCTTCTTAGTAACACTCGTTACAGTCCTGCCTGTAAAACCACCAGCATTCTGTTTATGTGTAACAACGCACCTCACAAACATGTGCCTCACAGTCCCGCGAAACTTGCTACCAAAACAATAGTACACGATGAAGTTGATCGAGGAGTTGATGAACGCACACAACTGTTGCAAAGTCATGAAAAAGTAGTAAGTGTTGTAATATTTCCCACTGAAACTTAGTTCTTGAATCAAAGGCAACAGAGCGTGGAAGACCAAAGGCAGGGTTGTACAAGCGACAAACAGGATGTTGGTTCCGATTAACATCCGGGTCAAACTCACATCCTTGACAACAGTTCCGGTAGACGCGTTGCCCTTTGAAGTAGCTTTTTGGCGCCATTCTTTCATCTGACGCAATTTGACAACGGTGATAACGGTGGATGCTGACACCCCTGCCACAAAAAGCCCGGGTAGGAAAATTCCGAAAATAATTCCTTCTAAAGTGTCAATGATCTCTTTGTTGTTCAGATAAAATTTGCTGGAATAATAGGCGTCCACTGAGTGTTCGGTTAAAGGGTCAAACATGCAGACAACTTCCCATCGTGTAGAGATGAAATAGTGACTGACAAAGATGACCGCATGACCAGCAGCGATCACGACTTTTGTGGTTTTGGTCTGAAGCATGCTTTGAGCCTTTAGGGGGCTGACAATACAAAGACATCGTTCCAAAGCTATCAGCGTAGACATAAAACCCGAGACATACACGAAACAAGCCAGTGAATGGACCATGCTGTTTACGCTATATTTAGTGACGACCATTTTGTAAGGCGTGTTTGTAATGGTCGCGTACATGCTGTCCAGTTTCAGTTCGAAATGAACCGCTATAACGATAATGTCTGCCAGCGAGAGAAAGAACAAACACAGGTTAATTCTCTCTGTGATGCCGTGTTGGTAGAAGACGATCATGTTGAGCACGTTTAAGGGGACAGACAGGAGGAATGCAGGGATTAGGATGTAGACGTCGACGACTTTTTTTAAGGTCTGTTGTGTGGTGTAGGACACCAGGTCTTCTGGGTGGTTCCATGGCGCCAGGGTGGACAGACAGCCTTGAGGAATCGCTGTTAGTTCTGTGAAGTTACGTCTGCTTGATTGTTCAGATGTTGGTTTGCTTGTATTCATTGTGAAGAAAGCTTATTGTACTTTTGTTCCGTGTTCTTAAAAGCACAGCTATACATAATTTAAAACATGTTGTTTACAATAAAGACATCTCCACAAACACAGAGAGAGTGAGTGAGAGAGAGAGAGAGAGAGAGAGAGAGAGAGAGAGAGAGAGAGAGAGAGAGAGAGAGAGAGAGAGAGAGAGAGAGAGAGAGAGAGAGAGAGAGAGAGAGAGAGAGAGAGAGAGAGAGAGAGAGAGAGAGAGAGAGAGAGAGAGAGAGAGAGAGTCTCGTAGTGAATTCCGTGGAGAAAGTTTGTATATGTGTGTCGTATGAAAACAAAGATGAACGGCATTGTTCTAATGCTTACACATTAAAAACCGTTATGCAGAGATTCTTGTATCAAACAACAACAGTTAATGCTCTGAGAAATGCACATCGTAGTTAGTCATTCAGTCAAAAGGATAAAGAGAGAGAGAGAGAGAGAGAGAGAGAGAGAGAGAGAGAGAGAGAGAGAGAGAGAGAGAGAGAGAGCGAGAGAGAGAGAGAGAGAGAGAGAGAGAGAGAGAGAGAGAGAGAGAGAGAGAGAGAGAGACTGCCTAAAAAACAAAAGGAAAAAAAAAAAGAAAGAAAGAAAAAAAAAGAAAGAAAAAAAGAAAAAAAAAAAGAGAGAAAAGAACAGAAAATAACGAACAAAAATGAAGGCGGAAGTGGTGGTAGGTTGCATGAGTGAGCAAGATAGCGGAGAGCAGATAAATGATTGGGTGTGGTGTGAGTGTTATATAATTTGTTTAATTTTCCGTTTAATGTTTTTTTATAATTTAATTTTGATGTATTTTTATTTTATTTTACACGGTGGAAGACAACTTTCCATGTGCGTTGTACAATGCCAATGCACAATAAAGAAACTTGACTTATGACTTATGTGTTTGAACACGCGCACACAAACATTTAAGTAAGCGTACAAAGGCATGTGCGTAGGCATGCACCCATAATCACAATATCTCTCACATAATTAGACTTACGATGTTCAAACTTGGTATGTGAGTGCATTGGTTATGTTGATTTCAAATGATTGTTATTAATACGTGTGTGTGGTGATCAAAAGGTTATCTGCCTAACTATGAAGGTGTTAAGCCACACAAGCGACATTTGGCAGGCAGTTACACCTGCCTTTTGGATGCCGAAATACAGATTTTGGAATATGATGTCATCATAGTCATCTACTTTGCAATGTCTTACCCTCAGCAACTGAGGAAAATTGAGACATTTCAGGACCATACTTTTTTACACTTGCAGTGTAAAGAGAGCTTACATACAGGAGATTCACATGAGGATTTGGTGGATGTTAATGTGGAGTATGGTCTTGCATATGCCACCATCAAAAAGTGACTGGATGAATCAAAGCTGTTGAGACATAGCTTTAAAGATGACCACTACACACGTGGGACGCAAATGACCACCCGCACGTACAAAAAATGCCATTGTTCATGACAAGATTATGCCAGACAGAAGACTAACTATCCGTTATATGGCCACTACTCTGGGCATCGTTTGTACAAGTGTTCAGACTCTTCTGACAGAAAACCTCAAAATGGGAACGGTTTCTGTAAGGAGGGTGCCAAACTTTATATGCGACGTAGAAATGTATTCGCTGTCGATTGTCCAAACAAAATGCATTGATTTGCAGCAGATCCAGCAGGCTTTCTGGTCTGATTTATCATTGTGGATGAGACATGAGCACAACACATTACACCCAAGGTAAAGCAGTTTTCAAAGCTATGTAAACACTTTTGATTAACCCCTTCAAAGTGGACCAGTGTCCCCTGTCTGCAGGTACAATGATGGCATGAATCTTTTAGTTTGTTGACAATGTTAATCGTGAATTGTTTTGAAAAGGATCAAACGTTACTGGGCAGTACTGTTTGTATATGTCGTGCCTAACTTCTTGAAATGCCTAATTGCCTAATCAATAAACTAGGCAACGGTACTGCCTAACATGTGAAACAGCTTTCAGAGACTGCCTAACTCATGAATTAGGCTGCCTAATTTATGAATTAGGCAGCCTAATTCATGAATTAGGCAAATTGCCTAGTTCACGAATTAGGCAACATTTAAAATCTTTGGTTTCAAAACAATTGAACTTAGGCAGCATAGTTCATGAATTAGGCAACGTTTTAAGGTATTGGTTTCCAAAAGGTCAGAACGTAAACTGTCTAATTCATGAATTAGGCAAACGTGAATATTACATGAGTATCATCAGCTCAGAACTTAAGGTAGCCCATTGCATTAATTATACCACCTTTACCATTCTGTCTTGTAACCCCTGGAATACTTCCAGTAAGCTTGGATTAAAATGCTCAATTCTGAAATGTTGATTGCTTGAATTGGTTTGTGATTAGTTTGTGGTTTGCTAAAATAAATGGGTTTGTTAGTTGTGTATTTGTTTTGTTGTTTTTGTATATCTTTGATTATTTGCGAGTTAGTAAAGGTCATCCATTCTTCCTCATTCCTCCTTTCAATAGCAGACAGACCAGGAATGTCAGAACAAAAACATGGATTACCAGGAAAAAAAGGTTGACAACGACTAAGTCAAACTAAATTCTACTCCTTTTCATAGCAAAGAAAAAAAAGTCAAAACAAACTTGAATAATCAGAAAAAATGTTAATGCATGAGAAAGATAAACTAACTCCAACGCAATGTATAAGAAAGATAAACTAACTCCAACTCCTGTAAGTATGTTTAACTGCTCTAAGCATGTCTAAGTATGTCTGAACTTGTATATCAGAACAAAAACTTGGATTATCAGAAAAATGTTATACAATGTAAAAGACAGACATGTTAATTCCTACTCCTCCTTTCCATAGCAGTCAAATGTCAGAACATGGATTATCAGAATATGTTTGACAATGTATAATAAAGACAAATTCAAAAAGAAGAAAAAGACAAAGTTCCACAACATTGGCATAAAGGCAACACTTCATTGCTTGGAAACATTTTTAGTCCTTATTTTTGCAGGCAGTGTTCTGTGGATGACAATGGCTGTGACATTTCATTTAGTTCTTGAGGCATGTGCACCGCTTGGTTTGGCAATGACCTTGATATTACACCAGCAGCGGAGCACAATCAATAGGAATTGTTCGGAAATAATTCAGGGGAATAATGTCATGGTGCGTGGGAGTGATCTTAATTCAATCGGTCAAACAGGGGAAATCACTCTACCATCAGCTCTCATGTGCTTGAGCAGACATAGCACTTAGAACACCGTGCGTCATTCTAAAAATGTATGTCATTTATATTTTTACATTACATTTTGCAAGTTTTATCAGTGTGTGGCCACTGGCCACCCCTAATTTTTATAAAACAATGTTTCCAAGTCGCTGACTCGCATCCTTGCGGTTTCAAGCTTCAACGCCATTGTTGCACTGTTGCTAAGGTGTTTGACTGAGTAATGGAGGTAAGCAACTCTAATTTTCACGAAGTGCTCTCCCCTAGGGTTTTTTCCGAAAATCGTCTATTGCAAACACCGAGAAAGATCACAAAAGGTGAACTGTTCCAAAAATATCCTATCCCTGCACACGAGTCTGCTGATGCCATGGTTACAGTTATCAACAGTATGACTGTAAAGCTGCTGATAACTCACTCCATTCTGAAGACTTGCCTCTCTCTCGGATATCCACCTCTCAAGAAATATTTAATTGGTTGACGTTTTGTCACATGCAATGGTATTATGTGTGCTGTTGAGCATTGGGGAGGGCAAAAAAAAAAAAGGAAAAAAAAGTGCAATGACGTCATAAATGTGATGCCGTCATCGTCCAAAAATAGTATGTCGCTATCCATAACGCAGTTGTACACATGTGCCAGATTCCGTCTGTTTTGCTTAAACTTGGGAAAGGTTAACTTTTTGATCACACATCTTAGGTATGATGATGGTCAAGGTTAAGGACAAGAATGCAGACCTTGGACGCGTGAGCCGCTGGACGGAATCACCTTAAATTTTGCGTGGAGGTGTATCATCCAACGGGCACAAAGTGGGCGGGGGTAAGAGGGAGAGGGGAAGTTAGTAGCAAAACGGGCAAAAGACATGTCTGCCGATCGGCAACACACTTGTTTTTTGTTTTTGTTTTTTGGTGTGTGTCAAGTCAAAGTCAAAGTCAAAGTCAAAAATACTTTATTATCATGTTAGGTGAAATTACAGCGTGGTCTCGTACAAGCACAATACAATCAAAGAAACACATTTGCATGTATGAAAAATGGAAACAAAACTAAGGAAAAATGAATGACAAATCATGCTTCGCAAAAAAACATTTGAACATAGTTAGGGTCGATAGAATCTCATTTGTTCACCCCCACCCTACCCCCAAACCCCCACCCTCTCCAAGTCACCTCAAGCTTTCACATATTTTTTGTCCCTTCCCGTTCCCAACATTTCATGCGCCCCCCTCTTCTCTCTCTGTCTCTCTCTCTCTCTCTCTCTCTCTCTCTCTCTCTCTCTCTCTCTCTCTCTCTCTCTCTCTCTCTCTCTCTCTCTCTCTCTCTCTCTCTCTCTCTCTCTCTCTCACATACACACACAGACATGGAGACATACGGACAGACAGACACACACACACGCACGCACGTACTCACACATGCACGTACGCACGCACGCACGTTCACACACATAGACACACACATACATACACCCACTACTGTGCAGATTGACCAGATATACCTCTAGGCCTAAGCTAATACATAATTCCTCATTATTTGGTCTTAGCAGAGATCTTGTTGAGAAGTTCGACTGACTTAGGGACAAAACTAACTGAATTTCTAATGGTTCTACAACGAATAGTGCGGAACCGTCTATCAGATGGCAATAGTTCCTAGCAATGCGATAGAACGTTACTGTGATAATTAGCGATCTCCCTGGCTTTTTGAACTACACGTTTTTCATACAGCAAATACAAGTTGTCTTGCTTTCTACCCATGATCTTGCTACCAACATTCACAATCTTATTCAGAACACCCTTGGGTTTTACATTCAAGCCACCGTACCAACACATGAACATGTGTGTGTGTGTGTGTCTGTGTGTGTGTGTGTGTGTGTGTGTGTGTGTGTGTGTGTGTGTGTGTGTGTGTGTGTGTGTGCGTGCGCGCGAGCACTTATTTTTTTGTATTATAGACCTAAAGCTGATCGATTTTAAGATGGCCTAGAAGCTGTTAAAAACAAAATAAAAGGTTTTGTAAAGATTGTATATTTCAAAGGCATGGGCCTCTAACCCTGGCAAAATAGCGTGGACCCCCAACAGGCATCATTGTAAGACTGTGTGTGTGTGTGTGTGTGTGTGTGTGTGTGTGTGTGTGTGTGTGTGTGTGTGTGTGTGTGTGTGTGTGTGTGTGTGTCTGTGTCTCTGTGTCTCTGTGTGTGCGTGTACACTTATGTTTTTGCATTGCAGTCAAACTAAGCTCGACACCGCTACAGTATAAAACTCAAATGATTTAATGTTTAATCATGTTCGTTCATGTGCAAAAAGAGATATCAATCACAAAAGGATAATTATAGTGAAACACTACCGTAATTTGTGGACTATAAGGCCCTACTCTTTTCCCATATTGAAACCCCTGTGCCTTTTAATATGACTAATAAAAAATATTATAATAACAAAATAACAAAATAACAAAATCTGAAATTTGGATAAAACTTGGAGGTGCGCCTTATACAAAGGTGCGCCTTATACAAATGTGCGCCTTATAGTCCGAAAATCAGTTGGTATGCGCTATACTCTTGAACATGACAATTCACCACAGCAATAGTATCAAAGGCGACCCGATTCCTTCATTTTGTTTTCTAAAATCGGTGCACCATACCACTGCCATGGCATTCATTGCCAGACAATGCACACTAACTGCAACACGTCGTCATACATATATCGCCTATATCAGCATCTTATGCATAACTGGGCAACCCTATTTTTAAAGAATATAGTTTTCTGTCGAATTGTGGGTTAGATTTGCTTTAAATATCCCGTTTTCGTGTTCATGTCCGTCGGTTGGGTGGGTTTTGTTTTTTTCAAACTCATCAGTCAGCTACCCGCATTTGGCGCAGAATATTCCCTGCATGAATGTGTGGGAAGGGAAATGACGAGAAAGCAACGAGATAATATCATTTAAAAGAATAAATTAACACGCTTTCTGATCCTGGGCCTGTATTCACGTTGAGATAGCATGAGACTTAGCATGATGCTAACTTAGAAGCTCTTCCAATGTCCTATAGGATTTAATAGGACTTTTGGAAGAGCTTCTAAGTTAGCATGATGCTAAGTCTCATGCTATCTCAACGTGAATACAGGCCCTGGTTTGTTCATATTTGGCGTTCTTCTTTTAATCTTACTCAAAATCCCCCCCCCAAAAAAAAAAAAAAAATGTTCAACAAAAACTGAAAGAGGACGAAGAAAAAAGACAACTGAGGAATCTTCAGCGAGTTTTCTCTGACTGGTCGTCTGTCTGT
>CM065698.1:42839393-42859393 GCA_017654935.2 Phymorhynchus buccinoides | reverse complement strand
TCTCTCCCTCTCTCTCTCTCTCTCTCTCTCTCTCTCCTCTCTCCTTCTCTCTATCTGTGTCTCTCTCTCTCTCTGTGTCTGTATCTCTCTCTCTCTCTCTCTCTCTCTCTCTCTCTCTCTCTCTTCTCCTTCTCTCTCTCTCTCTCTCTCTCTCTCTTCTTCTCTCTCTCTCTCTCTCTCTGGCTGGGTGTAAAAATGTATGTATACTTATCTCATTACCCTGCATAAATAAAATTTTTTAAAATCTCTCTCTCTCTCTCTCTCTCTCTCTCTCTCTCTCTCTCTCTCTCTCTCTCTCTCTATATCTCTCTCTATATCTATACTATATCTATCTATCTATATCTATATATATATATCTATATGTCTCTATATGTATATATATCTCTCTCTCTCTCTCTCTCTCTCTCTCTCTCTCTCTCTCTCTCTCTCTCTCTCTCTCTCTCTCTCTCTCTCTTAAGTGAACAGAGGGACTCGTGTGAAAGCGCCACCTACATAAAATTATCGCCCTTGGGCAACACGAAGAAGCAAGTATAAAGCCTCATTGAATACGATAATAATGGAAACCATGGTCTAACAGGTAGCTAATGGAGAATGGCTGTAACACTATGAGCTATCTGCTAACACCAAGAAAACGAACAAAGAATTCGTGGAAGATGCCCAGTAATGCGTTCATTGAGGACGAAGAAAAAAACCCACCATCCTGATTCTGATAATTATTATACGAATAAAGAATTAACAGAAGCTAGAAAGCACCGCTACTGTGCAACTCTTCGTCAGAGTAGCATCTCATTTTCTATTAATTTATTCAAAGCTGGCTCACAACTAATAGGCTCCAGGCCTAAATAGCGAGACATGAACACGGATAAATGGATGAAACGCTATATTTTCCGACAAAAATAAATAAAAACGTTTTTTTAAATTTTCATTAAAACTGTTTGCAATCAAACACACACAACACACACACGCACGCACCCACGCACACTCACACCCACCCACACGCGCGCGCGCGCGCACGCACGCACACACGCACGCACGCACACACACACACACATTCTTTAACCCTCAATAAAGATCATTTTGACTTGACTTCACTTAACACTTAGACAAATAACTTATTATGCAGAGGCGTGAGGCCATATCGAGGGGTAAAATCCAAAGGGTGTCATTACCAAAAGAAGATAATGACGGATGATACAATCCTTTGCCTTTTGTCCCTCAATATGCGTTTCACGAGCAGACGACAAATGCCTAACGAACGGTGCTAGGTACAAACAGGCGAATGCTGAATGGTTAATACAAACGAACGTGCTGATTAATATGAACGCATTACGAGTTGCCAACCAGACAAAAACGCCGCTAATTTTGAGCCAGAGTTTGCGGACTGAACCTTTATAAAAGAGACACTACCATCACACCCTCTGATTTCTCCATAACACTATGTACCATCATGTGCTAACGTCAGATTTGGTTTTATATATTCACGGATTAGCCTTCACTTTAAAATGTAGGCCTACAACATATTTTAAAAAAATTATATAATGTTTCTGCTGAAATTTCTAGAAATAAATAATGATATTACCATAACTTCTATAGACACCAATTTGTTGCTTGATGGTAGTTCCTCAATGTAAATTCCTGCAATGCACTTTCCACTGAAATTGCTGGAAATAAATATATTACCATAACTTCTATAGACAAAAACAAGCCTGCTGTTGCTTTATAGTCATTCCTCAATGTAAATTCATGCAATGTGTTTTCCACTCACATTTCTGGTTATAAATATAATTTCCATTACTTCCATAGACACCAATTTGTTGCTTGATAGTAATTCGTCAATGTAAATTCCTGCAATGTACTTTCCACTCAAATTTCTGGATAGAAATATAATTACCATAACTTCTCTAGACACAAGCAAGCCTGCTGTCCCTTGATAGTAATTCCTCAATGTAAATTCCTGCAATGAATGTACTTTCCACTGAAATTTCTGGAAAGAAATATAATTACCATAACATCTATAGACACAAACAAGCCTGCTGTTGCTTGATAGTAATTCCCTAATGTAAAATCCTGCAATGTAGTTCTGCTGTTTTGAATCACACGTACTTGCCATGTATTTGTGAGTTAACGGATGAGCAATAGTGGTTTTTTTCTTTCTTTTAATGCAGTAAATCAGTCTCAAGGAATTTTTCCACTAAATTGTAGTTTATTAACCTACCATCAAATGTTCGCATTGCAGATCTTCACCGAGAAACAACATTCTGCTATTCTCAGGAAAGGGGTAGGGTTAGGATCAGCCTATGGTCATTTTCATGAAACTGAAAGAACCAGATTTTGAGATCGAGAGTCGTAAACGTGAGGGGTGGGGGTGGTTGGGGAGTCTAAAGAACAACTTGAGTTTTTATTATTATTATTAATGGTTAATGTTCTATTCAAAGATCCCGATTTTGACACTTTGGACCTCTAATGCCTACGTATAAAGCAAGCATGTGTATCGATCGAATCTTTGGGTGAAGATCTCTGAAAAATAAAACCTTGATGGAAGTGAACACCACTCCACAGTTAAGAATGCCATCCTCGTTGTTCATAGTGCTGGTATGTAGTGTGCCTTGTGTCAGTACTGTTACAACAACCGCTTCGGTTCCAAAACTGGGGTGAGTTCATTATACATTTATGATTAGTTTTACCTCTGCCAATGGGGTTAGGTTTTTGCTTTAATTCTACTGTATGCCTTATCTGAGTATTAACAAACAACATGACTAGAAGGGATCAATACGAGCATACTTTGAATACAATTATGTTGGGGATTAGGGCATCGTGACTGTTTTCCCTCTGCCAAGGGGGGTAGTTTTTCTTTTCTTTAATTCTACTGTATGTTTATCTGAGTATTAACAAACGTCATGACTAGAAAGGGTCAATACGAACATATTTTGAATACAATGATATTGAGGATTAGGGCATCGTGACTGGATTTACGCATTGGACTGTAAAGGGGAAGTATTGTTTTTTGATCTTGTTGATGTTTTGGCTCCTTTTGCTATATTTGCTGTTTGCTGTTTTCTTGTTTGTCTATGTTGATAAAGGCGCTTTCGCCGAAAATATCCAGTAGTTGTGTTTTGTCTCTTGTGAATAAAATAACGTCACTTTACAACTTGTCGTGTAGTTGTTTGTTTGTTGTATGTTCCAGTGACGTTGCAGTGTGTTTCAGTTGTTTATATTTTAGTTTAAATAAGAATTTGGGTGTTTTTTATTCACGTTTTTTACACAATACAGTAGCAGCAACACAGACTGGAATCAGAGTACAACAAGCAAAGCTTATACATGGTTTACTCCACTTAGATCAAAAGGTACATGGCACTAGCTGCCAGACAAAGTCCAATGAATAAGAACAGCAACAAATAAAATCGTTGAGAATAACATAATACCAATCAGGAAAAAAGAACAACAATAAGAAAGCTTTACCTAAAACAACAATGAAAAGTAGGTCAGATTATATTGGGCAAACGTAAGACACAAATGTTATATTTGTTTTATTATATATATATTTATTTTATATGTTTTTTTCAACAACAAAAAACAGTTTCAGAGTTCATAGGGATTATCATTCAGACAGGTTTTGGAAGTCTTTCTTTCTTAAGATTTTTGTGAAATATCAGATTTGCTTACAACCGTATACGAGCATTTATAATCAGCTAGGTTTGAAATATAAGCGCTTAGAGCTTAAAGGTGAAGCGCTATATACATTTTCTTAAATAATTTCTTAAATAATATGGACATAATCTGAGAGGAAAAATCAACATTGAAACTTAGCTGAAATCAGATTCGAATAATTATGGGATACCTATTTTTGTGTCTGTTGTTATGGGTCAATGGTATGGGATTATGAATAATGTACTTGCTCAAATGTCTTCCCTTTAGAAATGCTATCTGCCTGTGTTTATTATTGTCAACAATCATATTTTGTAAATTGGTGGAGATTTGCATCTTGACGGTCCTTTGTACCTTTTTCCTTTAAATTCACTCTGCAACATTAACTTCATATCTGATACGCCCCCTAATCGGAGGGGTGATCGGTATTAATCTGATATATTAATTAGGGACAGCAAAGAGGCGCCACACCTGGCCCTGGTATTGCAATACCTCCAGGATCAGTCCACAGTTTTCTAAGACTACCGGACCAGAAGATCTTGTCCCTAAGGGCATTATGCCATGATAACGTAGACCTTACTTTCTACTTTTTGCCTTTCCATTTCATATCGTGCCTCATTACATATCCTTCTACATACATAAGGGCAACGACATGTCGCAACCGTGCAAGTTGGTTGTCACAATTTCTCGTTCTGTTGTTTTTGGGGGAAAATACTTGCCACTTTTGCAGCAGTTCATTGTTCACTTCCTTTGCGTGTAGTGAAGTCTAGCAGAAAAGCTGGGTAGGATTTCCCTGCTCCGATAAAAATATATAGTTGAATAACAATTTGCACTCCACTGTCCATTCGTTTCTAGTGAAAAATGAAAACGGTTTGTACGCTTATCTCCTTTTACCTCCCTTATCAGTGTCGTCTATGGCACCTGTTCGTCTAGCTAAAAGCAGGTAACAGACATGGAGGAATAAACCCAGAAATACATAGGTGGACCCTTTCCTGACCCAGATCTTAGTGAAGAACACCCCGAAGATCATTCTTACCCATACAGCAGCTGAGCTGATTCGTCTTAAGAAGATCTTTATTCATTCAGATAAAGCAAACCTATTCAGGAATCAGGATTTAATTGTCAAAATGCACGTTATGATTTTTTTAATTATTATCCCCAATGTCAACAGTCATACGCTATTATTAATACCATTCGTTATTAGCGTATGACTGTGTTGTCGTGGGGGAAAAGTAAAAAAACAGCAATGTGCATTTCTACCATAAGATTGTCTAGATGCAACTGACCCCGTGTAGGTATAGCATAAAAAAATGTTCTTGTTGCAGATCTCTTACAACGGTGGTGAATACTGCAGAGAGCCCACTCACAACTGACTCCATCATGTTCTTCACTGCTCTGACAGGTGATGAAGAACCTGCCGGGCAATTACTCCCTTTTCAGTCGTTACCAGTTCCAGAGAGACGTGGAACACTACCTACACAGACTGGCCAACAAGGGGGACCACTGCTCAACGCTTCACAAACAAAAGAACCGCAACCATCCCAGTCCCCAGAGACAGGTTCAGGAATAAGGAAGGGTCGTCAGAAACTTGGAAATGCCAATACGTTTGCTTCGGAAAGTCGTAAAAATCAAAGCAAGCTTTCAGTGTCGAATAATGGTGTCCTTGCTCGTAATCACAATAACGATAGAAGAATGACACCTATAAGCGACGTCAATGACGAAATCAAGGATATTCATTTTCGATTTGCAAGAACCATGGGAAAATCAACTCATAGGATGTTCACGTCGAGGGTAGCGCTGTCCCGAAAACAATTTACTTTTTCTCAAAGATCTACGGTTGGTGCGACGCTGTCTAATACAGATGGTACGATGCCCCCCATGTCTTTTCGTCCTAGTCTAAGTAGTTTTAGAATCGAGGCGAACTCTATGACAAGTACGTCAATGCAGACAATAAAGAACTTTGAAAATAGATCAACTCAAAATGTGGATTCGCACAAAAAGTCAGTAAATGTTGCTGAAGTCCAGACATGTGAGAACGTAGCAGTTTCTATGAAGGGCGGCAACACTCTCCGCACAACATCAGAACCACTGATGACAATCTTGGGCACAGTTGAAGGCAGAATTCTGGATCAGCAGAATATGACATTGTCTGAACTTAGATTTGATTCAATAAACGATGCAGTTAATCACAAAGGTTTTTCACCAACAACACATACTATTAACAATCAACATGATATGAACACCACAAACGATTCGCAAGCGTGGCGAAGAATTGCAAATGCTACGACTGCCGCATCTATTTCGACGCACGCTTTTAAAAAGCGCGGGATAGTGGATAAAGTCTCAAAAATAAGACTAAGAAAGCAAAACCACAATACCATTGATTCCAACACACTGCAAACTAACTTAACAACAGAATCTCGCCGTTTAGCAAGTGCAATTAATAATTCTGTTCAGTTTGACCAAACCGTGCACCATCGTTCACAAAACATGCATGGAAGCATTGTAGTTCTTGAAGGGTCTTCAACACAAAGCAAACTTCAAAATGAAACACTGAAGAAGGAAACACCTCCCTCCAAGGTCCCCAACCCTGTTCCTAACGTGCAGAACCCACAACACGGCTCACAAGATAAGGCGAATCTAAATCACCCTATTGCTAAATTTCTCTCCCTATTGACAAAAAACAAAACATTTGACGACCCTTTCATGAAAAACTCACTAGATATTCAAGACGCCGAAGTCCTACCCAACTCCATCCTGAACGATTCACACAAAGGAGATGATGACACACACAGGTTTCCTTTTCTTCCCCCAAAAGATATCATGGGAGCTGATAAACCTCCCCCACCACTGATTAAACCAAACAGTACCCTTTCTAGGGAAACTCTGCTACGGATCAAGCTGTCCCTATCAATCACGTCCATTGCAATGACCGTCACAGGGGTGACTTTCAACATCCCATCATTGCTGGTGTTCCTCAGGTCCCCAAAGACCGTCACCAACAGGATTATGACATCGCTGGTAGCTGTGGAAACCACGTGCCTGGTCGTGAATTTCCCCATGTGCGTGGCGGACAGTGTCCATCGTACAGACCCGTTCTTTCCTCTACCGTTCACCTACTTCAGGCTAAGCTCTGAGCTCACCTTCCTTGTCGCTATGCGACGTGCCATCATTTTTCTGACGGCCGTCATGAGTCTCGATCGCTTTCTGAGTAGCTCCTTTCCTCTGACGTTCCATCAGAGAAGGTTTGTCAAGAGGCCGAGGCTCGTTCTCTCTATCATCCTCTTTGTCACAATGACTTACAGTATCACAGAAACCGTATTTCGCTGGGATGTTGTTGAGATGATTGATCCCGTACAGAATTCGACACTGGGTATGATCTTCCCGTCTGAGAAGTTCCGCAATGACCGGAATGTCCTCATTTTCTTTATCGCAACCAACGTTATTTTTCAGTACATACCCACACTGGTTTTGATTGTCACCAATCTTGGGCTTCTCGTCTTTCTCATACATCATACAATAATCATGCGTGAAAGCAACAGAAATCAGAGCAATGCTCGTCCGATGCGCTCTGTCGGCATAGTTCTTGCTTATTCGATGGTCACCCTTGCGCTGAATCTTCCACTGGAAATTTACATGAGTCGAGATGTTTTCAACCAGCTGGACAGTTGGGGTAGAGACGAGCTGCCCGAGCATCAGACCGTGGGTCTTCTCCCTGTTGTCTATTCGTGTGTCAACGTTCTGAGCTGGAGTGTGGATTTCTTCATCTACTGGGCAGTGAGCAGCCAGTTTCAGAAAGGCGTCAAGCAGCTGTTTTGCACTGCTAACCAAAGCCCCCCTATTCAGTAGATCACCATTGATAAGCTAAGGCCGTGTACACACATTATCAGTTATTAGGATTTTGGAGTTAGATATTGCTTTTATCCTATCTCGAGTGGCTTGCTGTTTATCACACGAGGTCGGAGACCAAGTGCGATAAACAGAAGGCTCGAGAGATAGGATAAAAGCAATATCTAACTCCAAAATCCTAATAACGGATATATACCGATATGTATCAACAGAAAAGCAAGAAAAAGAAACAGGCTCAGATCTGTAGCGAAATGAAAACGCATCCATTTTTCACAACAGTGGTCGCAGCACACGCACTGTAACAAGCATTCTTGCGCAAAGAACATAGTTCAGCAAAATAGAACATTTTAACACAAATGCACTTCATAAGATGTGGTAACAAAACGTAGCAAAACATAAACACAAACAGAAGCAACGAACTGAAACACTAACGACAATTGGTGTTATTTTAACCTGTAAACACCAACAATAGAGAGCAGTCATTTTCATCACACCGTGAAAAAGAGGGGAGTCAGCTTTGACAAGAACGATCACAGGCCCCGAAAACACGCATCTTTTTTTCTTTTATTTTTAACGAAGGTGCGGTAGCTCTTTGCACAGCTTCAGTCTGCTCATTTTTATTTCCGGACTGATGATGAATTCGAGCTGTTTTGAGACAAACTGTGTCTACATTATCAACATGGATTCTCCCTGTGCCAAAATTGCATAGCTCGAATCGTCTGCTAATATCAATGCGGTCATGGAGTTGAGTAGCCTAGGCTAGACGTTTGAAGTGGCACGCACAGAATGGTTTGTGTAGATATGTGACATCTGCTACTGTTGATTCAGTCGAACCATGAATCTTCGTTGTGTACTAGCATTAAATGTTGTCGTCAGCGCTGAATGAATCCTAGGGGAAGCACTGCACAGCTTGACAAATTCTGGGTTTGGTAGGAACAGCTCGCGTTGCAAGACGGTAATGCTGTGTCAAGCTGTGAGATACATAACTGTGACGTCAAGTTTCTAATAGCAACGGTGTATTCCTACACCTTTTCTCACGCGCGTTTACACTAAGCCTATGGGTTAATATATGCAAATGATATATCTGGATATTGTTTTATATCTCCAGGCTGGCAGGCCTCTTTAGCACTACTTGTACATCGGTATATAAGAGGATATTCCATGCGAAAACTCTTGCGCAATCCATAAATAAGTGACGCAAAGAAGGGAAAAGATTTGCGCACGTGTCCGAATTTCCCCTATGTGCGTGGGATAAAAGTTAATGCATATAGGGGAAATTCGGACACGTGCGCAAATCTTTATCCTTCTGTGTTTCACTTATTTATGGATTGCGCTAGGGTTTCCGCATGGAATATCCGCTTATGTTTGCACACGGCCTTATTGTACATACAGCTTTCTCTGATATTTTGTATTTTAGCTCCCCCCCCCCCCCCCCCCCCCCCCCCCCCCCCCCCCCCCGTCAAATTTTGGCATTGAAAATGTTCACTGAGAAGCAGCATTCTGCCAATTATGGGAAATAATAATAATAATAATAATATTAGGGGATACTTATATAGCGCGATACCACACGTTGGGCTCATCGCGCTTTACAACGGTACAAAGGCATAACAAATCATGAAACTGTTCAACACATATGAATGGGAGACTTAGTGGGGTTGTTTTCACTCCAGATGGCGTGACACTCGAGTGGGGCTAATCCCCTCTACATTCTTAGTTGGGGATAAAGAGAGAGCGAGATATAGAGAGGAGTCCAACCCTCTCTCTCTCTCTCTCTCTCTCACTACACCCAACTAAGAATATAGCGTGATAAGCCCCTCTCGAGTGTCACGCCATCTGGCGTGAAAAAATCCCACTAAGTCTCCCATTGCACACACACACACAAATGTCAGTTAATACGTAAATAAACCAAAGCGATGAAAGCGATAGGGTTAGGAATTTAGGATCAGCCTTGGGTTTTTAAAAATAAAACTGACAGAAGCAGACTTTGAGATTGAGGGTCGTAAACATGAAGGAGGTGACTAAAGTACACCTTTGCCGCTTTCTCATTAACGTCTGCTTAAATGTCGACCCTGTAGAGTATTAATTAACTAGATAACTCAAGAGTCACCTAAAATGCGTCGCATTTGGAAGCATTCAGCGCACCATTTTACAACCCCCTTAACAACTAATAGAACTTTCTTGAGATTAACCCTTTCACCGCCTGCAATTTTTCAGCAAAAAAATGTCCATTAAACTTACCTGGGTAGAGACAAAAATCTGTCTCTAATAGTGGGGATTCCTCTGTGACATATTTAAAGTAAGGCCTATCCTTACCTCCCAAACTTAAGAGAATAGGGTCTTTGGATAACAGACCCTGATTTGAGGCCTTCTAGTAACATGGGTGTTAAATCATTGCGGTGCAAAAATGTGACGTTGGCGGTGAAAGAGTTAATAGTAGTTGGACCTAACATAATGCCTAGGGCTTACTCCCTTAACTAAAAATCCTTAGGATCAAAGTAAAATATTTGGAGCACTTTCTTTTTCCTCAAAACCAAAATCACCCCAGAAGCAAACAGCCGACGCTACATTACTGTACACTTTTTCGAAAAGGAACAAAAAACAAGCGCGAAATCGCAATAGTTTGTGGCACGCGGTCTATTTTTACCACTCCAATCATGAGTCACCTCCCCTGGCTTTTCAATAATTTTAATCTGTAAACCAGAATGTTATCTCTGCACCATTTCGTAACTTTTTATATCTTTCGGAAAACATTTAAAACTATGTATCCTACTTATACTCATCGAAAGAAGCACCGCATACTCGTCGTGTCTGTTGTAGTGTCTGTATTACGTATGTTTATTATTTTGTACGCTTTTAAAATACATCATTTTAAAGAGCGGCCTCAATTAATTTTGAAGTGTAGCCTCGATTTGAAGTGCGACAATTTTGGACCGACAGACAGACCGACCGACCGACAAAGTGAGTTATAGGTTTGTGGCTTGAGCCACAAACAAAAATCAGTCTTGATGACACGGGTACTACTTAGCTAATTGAGATGGAGGAAAAACACTGCATTTGTTTGAATAAACACATTGTTCTATATGGTTAGTTTGTGTTCTATTTTTGTGACCCAAAAATAATGTTCAAACATAAAGTATTTATCCGATGCTTTAGTCTATACACACTTGTAAAATGATATTATTTTTTAATATACATCTTTCTACAGTGACTGCGAAACCATACTTCTGAAACTTACGCGGGGTATTCTTGTTTTGTTGTTATTGTTTAGAATTTGTGTTCTGGTTGGGTTTTTTCCCCGTTAATTCTTCTGGTTTAATTACGTAGTTGTTGCTGTTTTTTCACCCTTCACTGTTCAATAAGTCTCCAAACAAAGATACGAAAATGAGTTACTTTTTTCAATTATTTTTTCATGTTCGATATGATGTGTATGATTAATAATTCAGTGTAAGCGCCTGGCATTTGTTTGCCTTAATCTTTGTGGTCTCTGTTGTTTTTCTGTCAGTTAATATGTAAATAAACCAAATTTCATATCGTCATTTCTTTGCCTCATCCGTCTTTTCTAGTGTAAAGTGTAGAGTGGTAGCGCGTTCGCCTCGTGTCAAATAAACCCGAGTTCGAACCTGGGTGCAGGGGATTTTTCTTCTCTTTGCACTAGGCCTTACGGTCTGAACGTGGAGTCTTTCGAAGGAGACGATAATGAAAATGTAACACCCCCCACACACACCCCATTTCCGTCCTTATCAGTCACACAAAAATCGCATGCAAAAAAAAAAAAAATGGGGTGGCGCGCCTTTGGCTGCGACGCGCTGTCCAGGTGGTAGCAACCCGAATTTCACAGAGACGTAAACAAAAATGGGGTGGCGCGCATCTGGCTGCGACGCGCTCTCCAGGTGGGAGCATTCCGCATTTCACAGAGACGCAAGCAAATATGGGGTGGCGCGCCTCTGACTGAGACGCGCTCTCCTAGTGGGAGCAACCCGAACTTCACCAGAGACGCCTCTTTGACTATAAAGTACCTAATGCCTTCTACCTTCTTCATAAACGTGGGTCATTGGTGTGCGAATGTAATACAGATGGATGAAAATTGTTTAGATAATGAAAAAATGTCAAATTTTCAACATGGAAGCCCCTCGGATAATTTTTCTGTGTGCTTGAGTACTTCATATTTTGGACACAACTCTTTGAAAAACTTACTAAGCATTTGACGTTAGCCACCCACCCGAGCACGCACACACATATACATACACATGCGCGCACGCATGCATGCGCACACATTGTTTACTGTAAATATTTATCTGTTCCGTGTTTCTTTTCTCTATGTAAATAAGCAATATGGTTTGTGTATTGTGCGTGTGTGTTTGCATTTTGTCTTTGTTAGATGGCTTGATGAAAAAAAGCATGTATGTTTGCTTATTCAATGTCCATCTTTAAATAAAATTTTGACTTGACACACAGGCAGGCAGGCAGGAACAGAGAGAGAGAGAGAGAGAGAGAGAGAGAGAGAGAGAGAGAGAGAGAGAGAGAGAGAGAGAGAGAGAGAGAGAGAGAGAGAGAGAGAGAGAGAGAGAGAGAGAGTTTTGTCATAGATAGAAACAGTTATTGTAAGGCCCAAAAGGTGAGCCCGATTACAATGAATAATTGCAAATGTTAAAATAAATAACGCAATTCTTTCATGTTCGTCTCACCGGTTGCATCATTGTCGTTATCATCATCATCATCGTCGTCGTCGTCGTCATCAGCATCTTCGTCATTGCCATCATCGTCAATCATGATCTTCTTCTTCTTCTTCCTTCTCTCTCTCTCTCTCTCTCTCTCTCTCTCTCTCTCTCTCTCTCTCTCTCTCTCTCTCGAACGAACGAACGAACGAACGAACGAAAGTGTGAGTGAGTGCGTGCGTAATTGTGTGTGTGTGTGTGTGTGTGTGTGTGTGTGCATGTGTGTGTCTGTGTATGTGTGTGAGAGGGGGAGGGGAAGAGAGAGGTAATAAATACGAAATGGATGTTGTTTACATGCTTATATAGACGAAGGATTTATGATTTTTTCCAGACTTCTACAATTCATGTTTCATTGTTGAAATAATGTTTGTTTTCTATGCTTGATTTGCTATTAAGTTGGCATAATTTGCTTACACCCTTCTCATGGGACCTTTTATGGTGATGACAGTAAAACTGTCAAATTTCTTTAAATTGCATTAAAAGTTTTTCTTTCTTCTTATTTAAGGATACTATCCTTCTGACCCTCACAACTCATCAACATGTTTTTATATTAGAAAGCAATGAACGATAAGCAAAAGAAAAACCCAATTAAGTGCTGCATCTAAACGAATCTGCAAATTAATTTAGAAATTTAATCACCAAAATTGCACCAACTTTCTACCCAAATTTAATTAAAATGATGTCCACAATTCTCTCTCTCTCTCTCTCTCTCTCTCTCTCTCTCTCTCTCTCTCTCTCTCTCTCTCTCTCTCTCTCTCTCTCTCTCTCTCTCTCTCTCTCTCTCTCTCTCTCTCTCTCTCTCAAGGACAGATTGGAAGAATAGGCGTTGCCTAAAATCTATATCCTTGGAAAATAAAGTTTAAGTTTTCAAGTTTTCAAGTCTCTCTCTCTCTCTCTCTCTCTCTCTCTCTCTCTTTGGTTCTTCTTGTTGTCAGCGCATTGTATTTGCACAGATAATGGCTACGAGTAACGCAATTCATCATACTAAAGCGATTCTAAGTTTGCTAACACAATTCACAAAGTTTACTGATCCATCCTTCTGCCCATGTCAGAGGGGAGGGGTTACAAAAGGACAAACGACAATGACAACCGAACAAATCGTCAACACCAATAACTAAATCATAAGCGAAAATACACAATAAAGCAACAACGACAACAGATCAACAGCGCCAAAAGCTACATTATAATTATTATAGTAAACAGGAAAACAAAGAGACGGTAATGCTTTATGATTACAGAGGTGTAACAATGATGTGTTAGTAAAATCAATATTATGATTAAATAGATAATTATGACAGTGATGTGGAAAAAGCAACCATAGTAACACGAAGTACCTCAATAACACGACAGTAATATTGATATCGTTCCCATTCCATATAAAGCACTTAAAGTTCCAATACAAGTCACTACAAAGACCAAACAATCGTCTTTGTTTCCGCTCAATAATTTCGTATTACTATTCCAGTAATCATATTTTATATGGTAAAAAGTGAACAAAGACTAAAAGAGAGAGAGAGAGAGAGAGTGAAATGACAAAAGAGGCCTTTATCAAACCATTTCCCCACAGCAATTATATATTGATTTCTTAAGATGCCATAACCACCCACAAAATGAAGATAGCATAAACAAAGGAAATAAGAACAATTGAGAAGGGCACACACACACACACGCACGCACACACGTGCGCACGCACGAACACACGCGCACGCACACACGACCCATATCATCAACGTCACTGACAGACTTTCATTTCAGGTTCTGCTCCGCCTAGTCCTGAGAAACAGCGCCAGAAAAGCCAGGAGGTAGAAGACCATCAGCAACACGACCATGTTGACGTAGCACTCCACCCCGTCCCCTTCCTTCAGCTGGAACTTGCTCAGCACGTCAGCCCCGTCCCGAAACAAGCACCCGGACCCGTTGACGGACCCGCACACGATCCGCTCCACGGGAACCCACTGGTTCAGCATCAGAAGCTCGTTGGTGTGCCGGATCCACGACACGTACCTCAACCAGCCAGCCCAGCCGGGGGTGGACTCCGCGTTGAGGAGGTACCCGCTGGAGATCAGCAGAGGCATCATGAAGGCACCAGCCACCGTCAAGGCCGTGTCCGTGTTAGCGAAGATGGCGGACATGGCTAAGCCGAACGCCGCGCCGGTGGTTCCGGACAGAGCCACGATTCCCACAGCGGTGAAGAAGGAAGCGGCTTGGCGGACCAGCCCTATGGCCCAGTAGTCCACGAGGATGGTGAGGAGAGGCGTCAGCAGCTGGACGGGCAGGTTCACCAGGCAGGCGGCGAGGAAGAAGGCGTCCGGGCGGTACAGGGCGTTGTGGCTGTCCACCAGGAGGATGGGGATCCACTCGGGGAAGAAGATGATGACGCGGTGGGCGTTGGCGTAGGCCGTGATGGCGGTGAGCACGAACAGCGCCCCGTTGACGCTCAGCACGCTGGACTGCGTGTAGCCGGGTCGCCCTTCAGAGTCCAGGTCCAGCCTGTGGGGAGATGAAGATAGAGGCAACATTATTATAAGTCTACCGTCCATAAGGGTCTCTGGCCGATTGCAGCATCATCCAATGAAGAAACAAGGTGGTGACTGCTGGATCCTATTGGTAAACACTGACCTGGGTGGGAGGAAGAAGGATACTAGGAGGTAATTTGCTGGGTAACAGTTTCGAGCATAGCTCTTCGTCGGACTGAATTTGCAGTGGTGTGTTAAAGGCCGTTCTTAACCAAGCCAACACTTGGTTTGCCAACTGTGTTTGACAACACTTCCAACTAGTTTTGCATCTGAACCGCACCAACACATGTTGGGGAACATTTTCCGCGGGGTTGGCAAACCAGGTTGGCACACAGGTATTTGGTTTTCAAGCTGTGGTTTGGGAACCTCTGTGTTCCTTCGTTTTGATTGGTCGAACTCTTTCGCGTTGAAGATTCCTTTCGTGACGTATGTATATCATTAACCGGCGCGGTTAAGAGCCACAACCTGTGTTTGCCCACATTGCTGTTTCCAAACTAGTTGTCCAACACTCTATTCGTATACAAAACCTAATCCACCGAACATGTTTACCAACCAGAACTACGTCTGGTTAAGAACAGGCTTTTAACAGTCTGTCTTCACTGACTGGGCATTGCTCAGGGGAGGAATGGATAAACACATATCAGGAATTAAGTGTGATTGGAAAGAGAGAAAAAATGGGGCAGGAGTGGGAGGGTGGGATGAGGGCAAGGGTGAGCAGTTGTTGGGTGGAGAGAAAGTTATCCCAAAGCAGGGAATGGGTAGGTGGGGGGGTGGGGGGAGGGTAAGAGGGATGAAGAAAGGAAAAAAATGTAACTGTGCGGTAATACAGTTGGTCGAATACAGAAGAAGGTGAAGAAGAATGGCCGAAGTAGAAAAAAACGTAGACATAGAGAAGACGAGGGGAACAATACCTAGTTTTGAACACACACACACACACACACACACACACACACACATACACACACACACAGTCACACTCTCTCTCTCTGTCTCTCTCTCTATCTCTCTCTCACACACACACACACACACACACACACACACACACACACACACACACACACACACACACACACACACACACACACACACACAAAGCGAGAACCATCAGCGAACATTTTCAACGCGAAAGTTCGAAGGGGAGAGTGCGGTAATGTAAAATGTAACACCCCACCACCACCACACACCTCCCCACCACCCCCTCAAACGTCTCTCCCATCCCCCATACACTAGCAGTGATGTCCCGAGGCCCTGGTCATAGGCCATTGACCTATTACAAATTTAAATGTCATTTTGTGTTCTCCCCTGTCAAGACAAAATAATGTCTGATTATTGTTTTTATTAACACTGGTACACTTTGTCCCATTGATTTCTGCAAGAGCCAGGACATTGTCCTATTGATTTCTGCAAGAGCCAGGACATTGTCCTGTTGATTTATGCAAGAGCCAGGACATTGTCCTGTTGATTTATGCAAGAGCCATTACATTGTCCTATTGATTTCTGCACGAGCCAGGACATTGTCCTATTGATTCAAGAACCAGAACATTGTCCTGTTGATTTCTGTAAGAGCCAGGACATTGTCCTATTGATTTCTGCACGAGCCAGGACATTGTCCTGTTGATTTATGTAAGAGCCAGGACATTGTTCTATTGATTCAAGAGCCAGGACATTGTCCTATTGATTTCTGCACGAGCCAGGACATTGTCCTATTGATTCAAGAGCCAGGACATTGTCCTGTTGATTTCTATAAGAGCCAGGACATTGTCCTATTGATTTCTGCAAGAGCCAGGACATTGTCCTGTTGATTTCTGCAAGAGCCAGGACATTGTCCTATTGATTTCTGCAAGAGCCAGGACATTGTCCTGTTGATTTCTGCAAGAGCCATTACATTGTCCTGTTGATTTCTGCAAGAGCCATTACATTGTCCTGTTGATTTCTGCAAGAGCCAGGACATTGTCCTGTTGATTTCTGCAAGAGCCAGGACATTGTCCTATTGATTTCTGCAAGAGCCATTACATTGTCCTGTTGATTTCTGCAAGAGCCATTACATTGTCCTGTTGATTTCTGCAAGAGCCAGGACATTGTCCTGTTGATTTCTGCAAGAGCCAGGACATTGTCCTATTGATTTCTGCAAGAGCCATTACATTGTCCTGTTGATTTCTGCAAGAGCCATTACATTGTCCTATTGATTTCTGCACGAGCCAGGACATTGTCCTATTGATTCAAGAGTCAGGACATTGTCCTATTGATTTATCTCGTCTCAGGACAGTTTGTCCTATCACATTTCGATCCTCGGTTCAAGGTTCAAGGTTTTTATTTCCGAAAAAAGCCCCTTGGGGGTACATGGGGGAGGGGGGGTATATAAACAATGAAAAAAAAAAAAAATAACAAATAAATGGACAAACAAACCTTCGACGACAAGAACAACAACATACAAAAACAAAAACAAACAAACGAAAAAACAGAAAAAATAGATCAATATCCAGTCACTTTGAAGGGTTGCGAACAAGAACAGCTGTGATTACGTACATCAATTAATGCAACAAAGCACAACACAAAATAATCACTGCAACAAAGCAACATTGTCCTATGAAACCTCAGCTAATCCACTTACAATGGTGCGGTTCACATAATTGTGCACTCATCCAACTAAACCACGACATGCATCGGTGCATCACTGTACAGTAACGAACCAGGAGTCTTTCGGATGAGACGATAAACCGAGGTCCCGTGTGCCCATGCACTTAGCACACGTTAAACCCAGTGGCAACGGAAACGTTGTCATTTGGTCAAAATTTACCTCCATCCCCTCCTTCCTTCCTCATCAGTCACACAAAAATGGCATGCAAAAAAATATATATAAAAATAAATGGGTGGCGCACCTCTGGCTGCGACGCGCTCTTCAAGTGGGAGCAACCCGAATTTCACAGAGACGCCTCTGTGACTATTATGTACCTAACCTAACCTAACCTAACGTAACGTAACGTAACCTAACGTAACGTAACGGAACTTAACCTAACGTAACGTAACTTAACGTAACGCAATGTAACGTAACCTAACGTAACCTAACCTAACGTAACGTAATCTAACGAAACCTAACATAGCGTAACGCAACGTAACCTAACCTAACCTAACGTAACCTAACGCAACGTAACCTAACGTAACGTAACGTAACGCTACCTAACCTAACCTAATGCAACGTAACCTAACGTAACGCAACGCAACCTAACCTAACCTAACCTAACCTAACGTAACCTAATGTAACGTAGCGTAACCTAACCTAACAGGCAAACCTGTAGAAAAAGAGAGCGAGCACCAGCGCCACCACGATCCCGCTGAGGACCTTGCTCCACACCCTGCCCCGGTCTCTCCTCAGGCAGGTCCAGAAGCGCCACAGGTTGGCCCTCAGCTGCACGCGCCACGAGGCCCGGCGGCGCACGTGACTGCGTAGCAGCTTGCGGATCTCGGAGGCGTGCAGGAGACTGTTGTAAGTCAGGAGCCTCACGTGCCCAAGCACCTCCAGCCCGTAGATGGTCCTCTGGAAGCGTCGGCTTATCTTCCAGGCCTTGTAGGAATAAGGGGAGAGAGAAAAAAAAGGATATTTTTGGAGAGAGAGAGAGAGAGAGAGAGAGAGAGAGAGAGAGAGAGAGAGAGAGAGAGAGAGAGAGAGAGAGAGAGAGAGAGAGAGAGACAGAGAGAGAGAGAGAGAGAGAGAGAGAGAGAGAGAGAGAGAGAGAGAGAGAGAGAGAGAGAGAGAGAGAGAGAGAGAGAGAGAGAGAGAGAGAGAGAGAGAGAGAGAGAGAGAGAGAGAGAGAGAGAGAGAGAGAGAGAGAGAGAGAGAGACAAATTGACAAATTGATGATTTAATGTCAATAGCTACAGAGCCATCATGACATGAGGGGTGTAATGAAATAAAGGAAAATGCAAACGAAAAATATCAGTACAAATAATCACATTAATTCTCACACAATCTCAATATGAGTATGAAAAGATAAAATACTAGTACAAAATATACGCTCAGCGCGCATATTTTCATTAAACCAAAGTCATTATCGTCCTATACATAATGACCAGCGGGCACTAAATAAGCCAATTTGTATTAGGGACTCAAACTGAGAGTGAATGTGATCTGAGTTTATATGATTCAGCAACATATTTTGCTAGCGAATTAATTAATAGCTCGTTTTCTAGTGTTAAAACACTCACCAAGCTACGCCTTTGTGTTACAGGGTCACTAAAAATAATACATTTATCACGAATGTGTTCATAGCCTTCACATTGAAATAAAAAGTGATACTCATCTTCTCATCTTCCTTAAGATTGGATTTACAAACAGGACAAACATTATCTACATTTGTATTATGCAAAAAACTTTTTTTTTTACCATTTAGGCCTAATGTTCTGGTTCGAAATCTTGCAAGTGCACTTCGTTGCCATCTATCTGTAACAGCTGTTATATATTTTTCAACTTCAAGGTTGCTTTTGAACGAGAGAAACCATTCATACTTAGGACTTTCTTCCTTGTGGGAGTGCAAATTTTGTTTAGATATACACGTCATTCGATCTTTAAATTCAGAGATAAAAGCTTTATCGTGACCTACTTCTTGGTTCAGCCAGACTATCCCAAACCCATTTTCTGTTAGTAATTTATTGACTCTTGAAACCCAATTAAATTTCCCATTTTCATGTTGCTGTAATAACATTAGATACGCTTGCTTACACATTCTTGACGAAGGTAACTTCAAAAACCTTAACCAATATCTGATACATTTAACATTAGTATGAACAAACAAAGGATACCTGCCCATCTCGGCATACACCATGCTGTTAGAAGAATGTAACGGCACACTAAGAAAACGTTTTATTGCAAGAGTATGGACATTTTCTAATTGATTATTATTGAGAGTCCCCCATACTTCTGCTGCGTACGTTAATATAGGTGTGATCTGTGTGTCAAAAAGTTTCCAGAAAATAGATGGATCGTTCAGTTTAATTTCCTTAAAGTTTTAAGTATATTTGTTACCCCTTTCTTTCCTTTTCTGCACATTTCTGTCCATCCTGCAGTAAGGCTTAGCTTGGTTGTGAATACCAGGCCTAAATATTTATAACTATTTGTGATCTTCACTTCCATATTACCATACCACCATTTTTCAAATTTAGAAAGATAGCCCCCGTTCCTAAAAACCATAATATTTGTCTTGTCCAGGTTAACAGTTAAATGCAGTCGGTCTGCCTCTGCCTTAAGGGAATTTAACTGATTTTGCAAACCAACTATTGT
>CM065698.1:42801893-42836893 GCA_017654935.2 Phymorhynchus buccinoides | reverse complement strand
TTAAATATGTAAAGCGCTTAGAGCCCTAAATCAGAGAATAGGCGCTATATAAATATTCATTATTATTATTATTATTATGTCATAAATTGGGCAAAGCATTTTGCCCATTTCATGAAATAGGCAATTTCACGGATCGGGCGTAACATATATAAGCACTATCAAAAAAACCCACACGCTAGCACTAGCATGTAGGGCACAGTAGCTTTTCTCAGCTCCTTTCAGTTCATGCCTTTTGTTAACACTCGTCATCAGCACAAGCCCATTTAAAGTGTTTTATACATTTAGGCTTACATTGTTTTATGGTGGCATGCCACTTGTAAGGTCTTTTACTATCCCTAACCACAATCAATGATAAGAATATTTGCCTCTGTTAAAAGAAATAACTTGAAACAAATAGCTCTCTGTGGAACACTGAAAGGAGCCAGAATGAGGAGAAATAGTGTCCTGTGAGGGGCCAGTTGTACCTTGCGGTGAGCCGGGCCCGGTTCCACTCCAGGTGGGCAGGACAGGGTCTCGATGAAGAAGTCTGCCGGGTTGTAGTTGATGGGACACAGGTAGCCCAAGGAGGAAAAGAATTCCACGGCTGTGGGGCAGGAGCCCAGGAACGCCGTGCGTCCTTCCGTCAGCAGCAGCACCTGGAAGGTCCCCGAGGAAAATTGGGGTGGGGGGGAGAGGAGTAGTGTGGTTAGTGTGTTAAGTCAAGTCAAAATTGTATTTAAAGATGGACATTGAATAAGCAAACATACATGCTTTTCCCCCCCATCAAGCCATCTAAGGAGACTGTGTGTGTGTGTGTGTGTGTGTGTGTGTGTGTGTGTGTGTGTGTGTGTGTGTGTGTGTGTGTGTGTGTGTGTGTGTGTGTCCGCGCGTGCGCGCTGTGTGTGTGTGTGTGTGTGTGTGTGTGTGTGTGTGTGTGTGTGTGTCGGGAGAAAGCCTATAGTATTATAACTAAAGTAAGCAAAGGGTGAATACTCTCTTTCTAATTAACTCCCCTCCACCAAAGTTGATTACGATATCAATCACCTAGCAGTGCATGGGTCAGAACCAAAGTTATCTCCTCTCTTGGCCTCACTATTTCATTATTTTATTTTAACTAAACAATCTACCTTATCGAAGTAAGAGAAGCCTCTTGAGGATTATGTCAACGAACGCGATCAGTAAGTCATGGAGAGGGAGGGAGGGGTTCCAAGAGGTCGCTTTGGGTTGGGCAAATTTGATAATTTGACGATAATTTGAATCAAAAAGATGTAGGCCTAATGAATGCCTCTCCTGGGAGAATAAACTAAAACCATAGCATGAAATTACATTTCTCCCTCTTTTCCCTTTCTTTCTTTCTTTAAAACTTTTTTTGGAAGGGGGAGGGGAGTCGGAAGCCCAGGTAACACCCCAACATTCACCTCTGGAAAAATAAAAAGTCATTGGAATATATAAGGCAAAGCCTATAGCTAAACAAGCTGCCTTATGGAAGTGAAGGGCCAGCCACACGTCCACTAAAATCGCACGACTGTACGATACGATTCGATCACGTGGCCTCCAAGAACAAAATGTGATTCGCCCTTCGAGATCACGTGATCGAATCATATCGTACAGTCGTACGATTTTAGCGGACGTGTGTCTGGCCCTTGGGTGGGTGTTAGGTATTAGGTACTTTATAGTCACAGAGGCGTCTCTGTGAAATTCAGGTTGCTCCCACCTGGAGAGCGCGTCGCAGCCAGAAGCGCGCCACCCAATTTTTTTTTTTTTTTAATTTGCATGCGATTTTTGTCACTGATGAGGGAGGGGGGGGGGGGGGGAAATTTTGACCAAATGACAACTTTTTCGTTGCCACTGGGTTTAACGTATGCTAAGTGCATGAGCACACGGGACCTCTGTTTATCGTCTCATCCGAAAGATTCAGACCGTTAAGGCCTAGTGCAGAATGAGAGGAAAAATCCCCTGTACCCAGGTTCGAACTCGGGTTTACTTGACACGAAGCGAACGCGATACCACTGTGCCACTCTACACCACAAGAGAAGGTTCTTGACGATAATGTGAACGAAGTACAATGGGGAAAAGATTCCAGAATGGAACCACGTCCCAGAAAGTGTTACAGTTTCACCGACCTTGGCATCCTTTGAAGCCAGATTACGGCCCCACCTCAACTGGACCGACACTTCGGCCCCCGGAGGAGAGTCTGCACCC
Organism: Phymorhynchus buccinoides; assembly: GCA_017654935.2. NCBI lineage: Eukaryota > Metazoa > Mollusca > Gastropoda > Neogastropoda > Raphitomidae > Phymorhynchus > Phymorhynchus buccinoides. The sequence continues at coordinate 42,834,712 of CM065698.1, read as the reverse complement.
ACAGCGCTCTCAACCTTAACCACCAAAGACTAAACAGGGGGGAATTAGCAGCCGTAGATCAACGTGGTGGTAGATCACGGGCAAGGGGTATGCCGAAAGAAGAAGAAGAAGAAGAAGAAGAAGAAGAAGAAGAAGAAGAAGAAGAAGAAGAAGAAGAAGAAGAAGAAGAAGAAGGAGGAGGAGGAGGAGGAGGAGGAGGAGGAGGAGGAGGAGGAGGAGGAGGAGGAGAAGAAGAAGAAGAAGAAGAAGAAGAAGAAGAAGAAGAAGAAGAAGAAGAAGAAGAAGAAGAAGAAGAAGAAGAAGAAGAAGAAGAAGAAGAAGAAGAAGAAGAAGAAGAAGAAGAAGAAGAAGAAGAACAACAACAACAACAACAACAACAACAACAACAACAACAACAACAACAGCAACAACAAGAAAACATAGTACAGCTGAGCTACCTTATCGAACTGGCCGAACGTCCTGGAGGAGGGCTGGTGGATGGTGCAGATGACGGTGTGCTGGCGTTCAGCCAGGGTCCGCAGCACGTGCACCGTGTGCTCCGCCATGGCCGTGTCCAGGCCTGACGTGGGCTCATCGCACAGCAACAGCGGGGGGTTGGACAGCAGCTCGCAGGCGAACGACAGCCGCTTCAGCTCCCCGCCAGATATGCCTTTCTTCGACTCTGTGGTGAAAGATTAGGCATATTATGGTGATGTAATTATTATAGTAATTGTTAGTCGTGGTGAACGGTAGCTACAAGACAAAGACTTTTTAGGGGACCTACAGAGATACATATATTACAACAATATGAATGCGTACGTACACAAGCAGTACAGGCACAAATAGAGAAACACACACTGTACTGCACTGCACAGCAGGGTGCTGTTCTACACTGCACTAAATGAATTGTCCGGTTTTTACTCCAAAATCAAAACAGGTTTGTTACAAGAAACAATCAGGTTATCTGTAAAATGTCCGAATTTGACTCAAAATAAAAGTACTGATATTAACAATAATTTTTGAATCAAAAAGGATCATTTATATTTTGTCTGATTTTTACTGAAAATATTGCCCACTTTTCGAGTCAAATATTTTGAGTCAAACTCATTTATTTGTAAGATAGCCTGGTTTAACTCAAAATTAGAATGCTAAAATGTCTTGTGATATTTTGAGTCAAACTCATTTATTTGTAAGATAGCCCGGTTTGACTCAAAATAAAATGCTAAAATGTCTTGTGATTTTGGAGTCAAAAGCAGACCGTCTGAAGTTAAACTTGTTTGACTCCCAAAAAATGTTGATTTATTTTTTGAGTCAAAAGAGAACAACAGTTATATCTTTTTTATTTATTAAGATATCAAAACGAAAATTTGGGACAACAAAGAGTTGATGTTTTTCCGCATTTGTTTCTGTAATAATCAAAAAATGGACTATCTGAAGTTAATCCAGTTTGACTCTAAGCCATCGACTTACCGTAAATGTGACCCAGCATCACAAAAGGGACATTAAGTCGCTGGACTAGTTTCTCACAACAAGCTTGAAAAGTCAAAAATCTCATTTCTTGTCCATTTTGAGTTATGGGTATTTTTGTGTTCTCTAACATCTTATCGTTCATATTTAGTATGGTCTCTAAATGGTCTTGTAAGTGTTTTGAAACTAGTAGGGGAAGACGGGGTAAAAAGCGCATGTGCGGGTAAGAAGCCCACCCCAATTATCTCATGAAATGAAGCAAATTTCAGTCTCATTTTGCCCATGAGACGAGCGTTAATGTCTAGCATTCGTCTCATGGGCAAAATTGACTGAAATTTTCTTTATTTCATGAGATAATTGGGGTGGGCTTCTTACCCGCCCATGCGCTTTTTACCCCGTCTTCCCCTATGTCAATGCATTTTCTTCACCTAGGCTAGACTTAATGGTCAACACTCAGCCTACTAACTTTAAATGCTCATATTTGTGGAACGGAAAAAGATACAAGAATGGCTTTTGTATCATAGGAAAGAGGCTTGCCTGAAGTTGTCAAATGTGTAATTTTCTCAGTGTGGTCAGTTTGACACATCCCTTTCGGGGCGCTGGGTCATAAATGGGATTAGCCTAAATTATAGCGACACAACAAAAATAGACGATGAGAACTACGGTGGGAAATCCTTCGTAATATTTATTACGGATAATATTCTGATCTTAAGAACAAAATGATTAATGGTCAACCTATGGCGATATTTTTCACGCCAGAGGGCAGTCAATGCACTAGGGGCTTATCACGCGATTTTCTTACTTGGGCGTAGTGAGAGAGAGAGTGATGGTAGGACCACTCACTGTCTCTCTCTTTTTCTTTATCCCCAACTAATAATATAGAGAGGATTAGCCCCACACGAGCGTCATGCCCTCTGGCGTGAGAAAAATCGCACTAAGTCTCTCATTGTGCACAAAATGTATTTATTACGGATAATATTCTGATCTTAAGTACAAATTGATAAATTACGCACTAACTAAATGTAAACTAACCCCTACCCGGGGATCCGACCAAAGTGTCGGCAGCTTTCATCAGCGACATGTCACGAAGAATGTCCGTCACCACCCGGCTCCTCTCCCCTTTGCTGCTGCCCTCCAGTTCCAGAGTGGCCTGGGAGATAAAGATTAATAATGAGATGCGCATTTGTTTGTTTGTTGATTGTTTGTTGTGTGTGTGGAGGGTGGGGGGTTGGGGGTTGGGGTGGGGTGTTTGTTTGGTTGTTTTTTGTTTGTTGTTGTTTTTTGGGTGTGGTCTTCTTTGTTGGTTTTTTTCCGATAGTCTCTTCGTATGCTATGATTTACCCCCCTCCCCTCTCTCTCTCTCTCTCTCTCTCTCTCTCTCTCTCTCTCTCTCTCTCTCTCTCTCTCTCTCTCTCTCTCTCTCTCTCTCTCTCTCTCTCTCTCTCTCTCTCTCTCTCTCTCTCTCTCTCTCTCTCTCTCTCTCTCTCTCTCTCTCTCTCTCTCTCTCTCTCTCTCTCTCTCTCTCTCTCTCTCTCTCTCTCCTCTCTCTCTCTGTCCACTCCCAGACACTCATACCCTGAAAGTGAGCGTTTCCCTCACGGTGAGGTTGGGAAGGAACAGCCGGTGCTGTGGTACGTAGGCACACAGCTGCCTCAGGCGGCTCTGGCTGACCTTGACCCCGTTGAAGCGGACGGTGCCCGACACGTGACAGTCCCCCACGTGCCGACCCGCCAGCACGGTCATCAGGGTGGTCTTCCCTGACCCGCTGGCTCCCATCACTGCCAGTATGCTTCCTGACCGCATCAAATGTTAAATGAGCAACTTACGACGATGATTTGACCGCCAGGGGGCAATGCTGGTGGTGTTACTACAATTTAACTTATATCGTTACAAACAATGGTGGTGGTTGTACCACAATTTAGGGTAAATCTATCCATGTCGTCACGAACAATGCTGGTGATGTTTTACCACCCTTTTGAGGGTACATTTACCCATCCAATTTATTCTATGTGGTCAACCAGTAGGGGCTTAGCACGTGATATTCTTAGTTGGGCGTAGTCAAAGAGAGAGAGAGAGGGAGACGAGCGTAGTGAAAGAGAGAGAGGGAGACGAGTCCCTCCCTCTCTCTCTCTTTCTTTCACTACGCCCAACTAAGAATATAAACCGCGCTAAGCCCCTACTGGTTTGATTGCCCCCTGGCGGTCCAATCATCGTCCTAAGTTGACCATTGGGTGGGGTTACCCTATGGGGCAGTTACTAGGCCTATTCAGTTCGGGGCAGTGGGTGGATGCCTCGTGCCTCCATACGGGGAGCTGGACGACCCCACCACCCTCCATGATTCTCTCTCCGTGTGGGAGGGAATACGGGGGTGGGGGGGTGGGGGAGTGTCTTTCGTATAAATAGTTCTCCCACCTTCTGGAAGTTTGGAAGTTCTGTGATTTTAGCTTCCTCTAATCTGTCACTCCCTTATAGACTCTTTCCCCCAGAGCTGCCAGTTTCCTTTACTCTCTGTCATCTACTATCTTTCTGCCTTCTTTGTCCATTCTCCTGCCCCCTTTTTTCTCTCTCTCTCTCTCTCAAGAAAACACTTTCAAACAGATTTTCTCCAGTCGAAGACGGACATGCTGGGCCTAACTATTAATGTCTTTGTTTGGCGCATAACGGCAGCGTGATGCATCTGCGCTCGTATGACAGGAAACTGAGCGATCGAAGAAGGAGAAGAAGAAGAAGAAGAAGAAGAAGAAGAAGAAGAAGAAAGAAGAAGAAGAAGAAGAAGAAGAAGAAGAAGAGAAAGAAGAAGAAGAAGAAGAAGAAGAAGAAGAAAGAAGAAGAAGAAGAAGAAGAAAAGAAGAAGAAAGAAGAAAAGAAGAAGAAGAAGAAGAAGAAGAAAGAAGAAAGAAAAAAGAAGAAGAAGAAGAAGAAGAAGAAGAAGAAGAAGAAGAAGAAGAAGAAGAAGAAGAAGAAGAAGAAGAAGAAGAAAGAAGAAAGAAGAAGAAGAAGAAGAAGAAGAAGAAAGAAGAAGAAGAAGAAGAAGAAGAAGAGAAGAAGAAGAAGACATTGGGTGTGTTTTTACCCTATAGGGCAGTTCGTATCCAGATGAGTGGCCTTAGCCTGGGGTGGTTTTCTCTGACCTGCTGGTTCAATCCATGGCCTTGTTCGTGACGAGATAAGTCAAACTGGATGGATTTACCCTCAAAGGGTGGTAAAACATCACCAGCATTGTTCGTGACGACATAGAATAACCTGAATGGGCTTACCCTCAAAGGGTGGTAAAACATCACCAGCATTGTTTGTGACGACATAGAATAACCTGAATGGATTTACCCTCAAAGGGTGGTAAAACATCACCAGCATTGTTCGTGACGACATAGAATAACCTGAATGGGCTTACCCTCAAAGGGTGGTAAAACTTCACCAGCATTGTTCGTGACGACATAGAATAACCTGAATGGATTTACCCTCAAAGGGTGGTAAAACATCACCAGCATTGTTCGTGACGTAAAACATCACAGCATTGTTCGTGACGACATAGAATAACCTGGATGGGCTTACACTAAATAAGGGTGGTAAAACATCACCAGCATTGTTCGTGACCACATACAATAAACTGGATGGGCTTACACTAAATAAGGGTGGTAAAACATCACCAGTATTGTTCGTGACCACATACAATAAACTGGATGGGCTTACACTAAATAAGGGTGGTAAAACCACCAGCATTTTTCGTGATGACGTAAGTTAAATCGGATGGATTTACCCTAAATTGTGGTAAAACCACCAACATTGTTCGTGATGACATAAGTTAAATAAAACAATTGGATAGGTTTACCCTAAATTGTGGTAAAACCATCAGCATTGTTCGTGATGACATAAGTTACATTGGATGGATTTACCCTATATTGTGGTAAAACCACCAACATTGTTCGTGATGACGTAAGTTAAATCGGATGGATTTACCCTAAATTGTGGTAAAACCACCAACATTGTTCGTGATGACATAAGTTAAATTGGATAGGTTTACCCTAAATTGTGGTAAAACCACCAGCATTGTTCGCGATGACATAAGTTAAATTGGATGGATTTAACCTAAATTGTGGTAAAACCACCAATTACATTGTTCATGATGAAATAAGTTAAATTGGATGGATTTACCCTAAATTGTGGTAAAACCACCAACATTGATCGTGACGACATAAGTTAAATTGGATGGATTTACCCTAAATTGTGGTAAAACCACCAACATTGTTCGTGATGACATAAGTTAAATTGGATAGGTTTACCCTAAATTGTGGTAAAACCACCAGCATTGTTCGCGATGACATAAGTTAAATTGGATGGATTTAACCTAAATTGTGGTAAAACCACCAATTACATTGTTCATGATGAAATAAGTTAAATTGGATGGATTTACCCTAAATTGTGGTAAAACCACCAACATTGATCGTGACGACATAAGTTGAATTGGATGGATTTACCCTAATAAGGGTGGTTTTGCCTGGAATCCCTGGCTCCTAACAAAACCAACACTGTTCTGCTAACACAATTTAAGTCTAGTGGGTTTACCCTATAATATAATTATAAGAGTGCTTTTATTTAAAGACTTATTAATTGACTGTCATTATTAGTTTTGTTAATGCCCTTTCGGTGCTCAGCGGTTGTTTTGTAGGATTTATTTTTACGATGCAATGCAATGCAATACAATACAAAACAATACAACAAAATACAATATAAAATTATGCAATTGAATAGAATGCAACACAATACAATGCAATGCGATACAACACTATCATATCATATCATATCAGTTTAGGCTCTGTAGGCTTATGAAGCCTTTTGCCCTCTAGATATTTTTCTCAAATATAAATATTTATTTTCCTTTTTCTTTTTGTTTGCCCGTGAATTACTACGGCTATTGTGTATTTGTTTTGGGTTGGGTTGGTGGGGTTTTTTGTGGGGTTTTTTATTTTTTTTTATTTCTCCAAATTTGTGGAGTACATAATAGTATTAAATTTTTGGTCAATAAGATTTTTGAACCTATTTTGTGATGATGCATTTACAGTTTCATTAGAAAGATTGTTCCATGCAGTTATTACTCTGTTAGTAAAAAGGTTTTGAGCTGAACGACTGTTATTTAGTTTTTTTGTTAATTTAAAATCATGCCCTCGTGTTCTCTCCTCGTCAGTTAAAGTTAGTAAAGTTTTAGTTGTGTTAGGATCATAGAACTTATTAAGAATTTTATACACCTCAATCAAATCGCCTCTTAGACGTCTGTATTCCAAACTAGATATAATCTATATAATAGAACATAATACAATAGATTACAATACAATAGAATAGAATACAATAGAATATAATACAATAGATTACAATACAATAGAATATAATACAATAGATTACAATACAATAGAATAGAATACAATAGATTACAATACAATAGAATATAATACAATAGAATATAATACAATTGAATATGATACAATAGAATAGAATACAATTGAATATGATACAATAGAATAGAATACAATAATAGAATATAATACAATATAATATAATACAATAGAATATGATACAATTGAATATGATACAATAGAATATGAAACAATAGAATATAATACAATACAGCACAATACAATGCAATGCAATACAATAACGCGCTTAGAGCTTTGATGAATAAGCGCTATAGAAATGTTCATAATAAAAACAATACAACACAACGCCGCAATACAATACGATACAATACAATACAATACAATACAATACAATACAATGCAACAGAACGCAATAAAACACAACACAACGCAATACAATACGATACAATACAATACCATACCCACCCGGTTCCGCGATGCCAGTCACATCCCGCAGTATAGGTTTCCAACGGTTGGATCTGCCTGGTTCCCTCTTCTCGTAGTACTCAGATAACCTACTGTGATCCTGCTTGCTGTCACCGACAGACGGCGCTCCCTTCTGCACATTCCCCGTGTCCTCGGGAAAATCATAGGCCACCGGCTCAAAGAATTGAGGTTTGTAGGGTTTGGTTTCGTTTTCTGTTCCGAGCGCCACGTCGTCCTCGCCTTCGAAGGCCTTGCTTTCACTCTTGTACATCGCGCCATCGCTTACGGCGTAGGTTGTTGCGCCTTCGCTTTCAACTTCGTTGTTAGTAGGATGTGTGCCTATAGAAAAGTGTGTGTCATTCTGATACGGGGTCTTGTTTTCTAGAGCCTGATTTTTGGTCTCTTTGCCTTGTGCAGCGGTAGTAAGATTCCTGTCTTTCTTTGGCACGGTTTTGCCCGTTTTGGCCCCGGCTTTGTCTGCGTTCGCTTTAGTGTCTAGAACTTTGGGTGTGGCATCATCAGTGGCTGGTTTTGGACCTAAAACAGCAACAGTATTTTGGGACACTGGTTGTTTTGGGTCAACGGTTTTCTCTTTATCCAACTTACCGGGGTGATTTTCGTTCCGGTCTTTGGCGCCCTTGCCTTGGAGGCTGTAAGGTGATAGTGGTAACTCCTCTTCAAGCGCCAGTGCCTGTATCTGGAAATCATCAGTGGAGTTACCACTGTTATCCTGATGGAGAAAGTCGTCGCATTCATTTCGTTTTTTCTTACTCTGGTTTTCTTCCTTTCCTACATTCCCAAACACCCCAGGATCCGTTCTGTTGGTTGCAGACGCGTTCCGGTCAGTGACTCGGGCCTTCTTTGCTGCTGACATGTCTGGTCGCAGATCGTCAGTAAGCCCCGGGTTCGTTTTCAAACTGGGGGATGGAGAATTGTGCCTGCCTTTCTTCTCCCTTTCCTCTCTCTCCTCTTCCAAAGTTCTGTTTTTTTCGAGGTCCTCCTGTCGGGTTTCTTCAAGCTCTGCGGGAGCCACGTCGTTCTCAACATCACCGATACCATCAAAGGACGACCGGGGCTTTCTTTTAGAAGCTTGTTTTGTAGGTGGCGTGTATGACTTGTAGACTTTATACGGCGGCGGTGGCATGGGGGAAGATGACTTGACGAACACGGAGATCTCCTGCCATGACACGGAGACCGGCTGCGACACGTTGAGGCAGTTGTTGGACATGCTGTCGTTACTGATGGTCAGGGTGGTGACGGAGGCCATGGGGGTTGGAACCCTGATGGCTTCGTGGGGTTCGCTTTTAAGGCTGCAATGTTCTGATGACAACTCCGCTGCAATGGAACGAAACCATGTTTACATATAATTACATAGGCTGTGTGCAGATTACAAGTGGAAACATTATGTGCTTATCCGCAAGTAAGTAAATGACAGTAAGAAAAATAAGCGGATGGGATAAGTGCATACAGAAGCGCTTAGTTTTCTTACTTTATTTTACATTGTCACGAGTTTGTGACATTTTCTTCCGAACAGACAGAAAGGAAAACACAACTGTCTACCACTCGGTCGCAAAGGACTCCGTGTCTTTCATTTTAACCATCTATCAAGGGAGACAACTTACCCATGAAATGCGTGCAACCCGAATGTAGCTCTGACCTCTCGCGAGATCTCGAACTCATCTCCCAATCAGTTCAGAAATTGACCGGCCAAGTGGTCATTCTTCATTTTGTCTTCAGTTTGTCATCACCTCTTCACTTTCTCATCGTTTTCATCGTGTCCACCTACGGCCATTCTGCGCTGGGGTGTGGTTGAGGGCCTCGTCCCTGTTGGATCCAAGACTACGTTTTTCAACTCTTCACGGAACCTAGGCGTGAGAGTTGGCGAAGTTGTTGAACTTCGGCTGAATTCATCCATTTCTTCATCGTCACCCTCATCCTTTCTGTTTTGTTCTTCATCGACCCTCCTTTCTCCCCAACACCTCGACCGGCATTCTGAGGGAGTCCACGAGAAGGCTGTGGCTGGTTTTTCCCTTTCATCACATTTTCCCGTCCGCGCTTGCCTTGGCCTGAGACCAGAACCGCGACGGAGAGGGTTCCAACACCTTTAGTTTTTACCACAAGGAATTTGTCTTTGTTGCTGTTGTTGCCGCTGGTGCCCTGGTTGCCGCTGGTGCCCTTATTGCCGTGGGCGCCTTTGCTTTGGCTTCTTTCGCCGAGCGTGCGGCAAGCTGTCCGCCTGCGTCCGGCCTGGTTCCTGACCCTGTGCCCGCTTGCGTCTAGCTCTGGCTTGAGAGCTGAGGGCGATTCCCGCTGCTGATCCTCGTCTCGACTGCTGTCGGTTTGCCCTCGGGTGGGCATCAGCAGTCTTCACCGTTCTTCTCTGCTGTATCTTCTGTCTTTATTTTCTCATCAAACTTTGGACGCTCTGCTGTATCTTCTGTCTTTGTTTTCTCTCATCGAACTTTGGACGCTTTGCTGTTTCTTCCACCTTTCAGTTTTGCAGATCTTCTCCTCTTCGGCTTGTGTTTCTCCATTTAAACACTACTTTGGTTAATTAGTTTAGTTACCGGCTTTAGTTATTTTCTCTGTGGGCTAAACCTTTTGAATGCCATGTATAATATGTAAATAATTTGTTAAACGTTGAATGTATTGAATTGTGTAAGTGTGTGTCTGCTTGATTATAATAAATAGTCTTGTTTTGTATTGTATTTCTGGTGTGCGCGTGTGCCTTCTCCTGTGAGTTTGTCTGTTTGGGCGTGCGAGACTCTCCTCGGGGTTCACGTTTTCCGTCTCACGATCTCTGATCAGGATCGAGCGGGGGATTTCGTGACATACATAGTTGCTGATAAGCGCATGAGGTTTCCATGTGTCATGTGCATACAGCCCACTGTGTTAATTGTGCCGTGTTGTGTTCTGTTGCGTTGCGTTTTGTTTGATGTGTTGCTTTGCTTTGTCTTGTGTTATCTTGTCTTGTGTCGTGTTGCCATGAAAATCTGTTTAACGTCATCCGGTCTGGAACAGACACATTATGGGACATTAGTAGGCCTAGATATAAAGATGGTGGGAACGATCCTGGAGGCAGTGCCCGGAGGCAGTGCAACACCACTAAAGTCCGGAATTTTTAACAATATGCCTACAGATGTATCTATGATAATAAACAGAGTCGTGTTGCCATACAAGATGCCCCCATTCTTATCAGCTGAGCACATCATGCACTATGTAATAGCCCAGATGCCTTGTTTACAAGAACCAGTGAATCGTGAATACATAATTATAAGCCTACTTAACTTAAAAATGAGCCAGTATAATTATATTGTCAAAACATCAGTTTGAATCATCGAAAATGCAGTGCCTAGAAAATAGACTGTGTCGCAAAAACAAGCTATTTACCAGAATTGATAGCTAGGTTTCCCGAATCCACCCCCACACCAAAAAAAACTGAGTTTGGTACTGTACCGCAGCGACGGGCTCTCTGGGTGGGAGCAACCCAAATTTCACAGAGACGTACGTGTCTCTGTGGTCCTAAATAATAGGCTACAAACACACACACACAAAAGACGAGGTGGGGAAGCAAGAGGAAGAAACAACTTGAATGGCAAAGAACAGAAACAAAGGACCAAAAAATACAAATTTAGTTCCAAATTCAGTTTGGGGTGGGGTGAGGTTCGGGTGAGTGTGTGTGTATGTGTGGGGGGGGGGGGGGGGGGGGGGGGGGGGGGAGGTCTTGCGGGGGACAAGAGAAAGAAAGAAAAATATCACATGGGTCTTTAGCTAAAATAACTTTGGGCCTTACTTAGAAACTCTGGAAAAAAGAAAATGGGGAGATTGCTTGAGACCATTATTTTTTTAAGCAAAAGATAACTCACACAATTTCGACAATGATAAAGTGAACTGTGCGCACATTAGTTTTATCAGGGTATCAATTTAGTCTAGAGGTTGTCTTGTTCTTTTCTTCAGGGTAGAAAAAGAGGTCGGTTTCTGGAACAAATACGTCACTTTCTAAAAGGCGCCAATGACGTAGTGTAGGGTTTATTAGGGTAAATTCGGACACGTAAGTTTGAGAAACTGATGCATGAATACAATAAGAGCGTGAGAAACGTTAGAATACCAGCCGCACGGCAGCATTTACGGTCTCAGTGAACTCCCCCTAATCCGCCTCAGCCCCTTTCTCCTTTCTTTTACCAAGACATTTGTTATTTATTTTTTGTTTCAAAAAGAGATAGTTTACACGCGAGCCTCCTCCCCTCCTCCTTGCAAAAAAACAACAAAGCCCGATTTTAGCGGATTGCAGTTATATATGAGCTAACTTTAATTATAGGAAATAATTATGAAGTACATGGTGTCAATGTGAAAGTTATTCCGTGTACATTGTATCATGTGTATATTCAGTATGATAAGCACTGTTTGTTGTACAAAGTCATATATAAAAAAAACACCAAGAGGGCAACGCCCTATAAACGTAGTCCCAGTTACCAGCAACACCCACACACATACAAAAAATATACTCCCCCTCACACAGAGACATCTACACTATGATAACCATACCCCCCACCCATCACCCCCACTCACCTCCAAGCCAACTTGACCAACTCCCTCCTTCCACCTCACCCCTTCCCTCCCCTTTTCCTCCCCCCACCCCACAAACTTAACCCTCTTCCCACTAGCCAATCGAAAGGGGTGGAGCCAACGTGTTTGCCGTCTGCCACACACACACACACGCGCGCGCGCGCGCGCGCGCGCGCGCACACGCACACACACGCACACACGCACACACACACACACACACACACACACACACACACACGTGACAGTTGAGTTGCTTGGCTGGCTATAAGCCTTCTGAGTAGTAGACAGGCAGTAGTTTTAACATAGCTTGGCAGGCAAACAAAAGGGGTTCTAAGCTCGCAGTGTGCTATTGGCCCCTTCCAAATGTCACGGGCAGCATCTAGGCACCATAACGAATAATTCTGCCAAGTTTCGTTCATATTGGTTCAGCGGTTTAGGCGCTATGAAGGGGAACATACTTGGTCACACACAGATTCACACACACACACACACACACACACACACACACACACACACAGACAGCAGAGAAATGCACAGCCCTAGCTCGTCCCAGTCGTAATGTATTTCCTTTCTGGAACAAAAAAACTGGGACTACAAAAAGAAAACATCGTTAATCAACAAAAGAATCACTCCAAAAGAAAAACCCGATTTTAAATGGGCTCGTGTGGGCTAACTAACTAAATAATATATAAAGTGTTTGGTGTTGATTTAAAGCTTATTGCATGTACTAACTAAAACAGGCACATTCAGAAAAAGCACTTTTTGCTGCAATAAATTATACTTGATTTTCGTATAAACACGTCGAAATCACCTCACCACCCTTTTCTGCTCAACGTGTGACAAAGAGCGTATGACGCAACCATTCACACTGTCATGCGCGTTTGAGCGACGAACTATATCGAAAGATAACTCACTTCCGGCTTAGCATGATCGATCGATTTGCTTGCGCCGACGAGAGATCTACCGATGGTGCTAATATCGATGGATATTTGCGCCATTGGTGGATATCAAATAGAGCTTATAAACGTATTCAAATTGTTTTTTAATGATCATCGATGATGATGGCAACTTTGTTTTTGCACTTTCGCGGCTTACAAAAATATTTAATTTAAAAAAAAAAAAATTTAAAAACCCCAGCCGAAACGTGTTGTTGATTAGACTATGCAAACAGCAACCACATGCGATTAGGCTGTCGACAGCCAACTTCATTCTACTGACGTTTTTTGCTACGTTTTCTTGGTTTCATGAATATCTAACACACATAAAGCCCATAGCATAAATATGGCTGCTGTTGGTATAGTTGGTTGGTACAGCACGTTCAACTTTTTAAAAAAAATCTTCTTCTTTTTTAAGCCACAAAAGTGTAAAAATAAAGTTGTCAAGTTGTCATAATGATCGATGGTCATTAAAAATCAATTTAAATACGTTTATAAGCTCTATTTTTTATATCCACCGATGACGCTAATATCGATCGATATTTGCGCTGACGGTGGATCGCTCGTCGGCGCAAGCAAATCGATCGATCATGCTAAGCCGCAAGTGGATATCTTTCGATATAGTTCATCCCTCAAACGCGCAGAACAACACCACGCCTGTCCCCGTTGAGTCAGAGAGTATCACAAAGGCATGACTCAGCGTTGTGTGGTCACGCCTGTGGTTAGGCCTGTGGTTAGGCATGGCTAACTGCATGTACATCCCTTGTTTCTCTCTCTCCCAAGTGTAAACGTGCAAAAATATATTTTCGGCTCCAGTGACCTTGCCCTTTGACCAATGACCTTCATCTTCGAACTGGGCCTCGACTGATCACCCACCTATCTGTCCACATGCAAAATATGAGCGTCCTAGGTCCCTCCGTTCAAACGTCATCGTGTTAACATAGTCAGCAACGACCTGACCTGGAAAACCCGTGTCAACAGGATTACGAAAAAAGCAAATACTATGGTAGGGCTCCTGCGAAGAAATTTGAAGACAGCAAATCAGCAACACCATAGTGCGCTCTCATTTAGATTATTGTTCATCAGTCTGGAACCCCCACACCACAGAATCTATAAAGATGATCGAGGCTGTACAGAGAAGAGCGGCTAGATACGTCAACAACTGCTATGATACCACCAGTAGCGTCACAGCCATACTCTCCAAGCTCAAATGGAAATCTCTTGAAGCAAGAAGAACTAAACACCAGACCACCATACTGTGTAAAGTTGTAAATGGCCTCGTAGCCATCAAAGCAGATCAGTTTCTTCTCCCTGGCAACACCAGCATCAGAGCAAATCATTCCTTGAAATTCAGACAAATCACAACAAAAACAAACACTTTCAAATACAGCTTCTTCCCCAGAACTATTCCAGTATGGAACTCACTTCCAGCCGCAGCAGCTGAGGCTCCCTCCTTAATTGGTATAAGACATTCTTTCAAGAGGGAGCTCAACGACTTGTCATTCTAATCTCTGATTAGGGGGCCACAGATCAAAGTAGCAGTAAATGATGGGCAAGAGCTGTGCCGGTCGGGGTTTGGCCCCGCAGACCGCTACCGTGACGGTAGCCGGACTGGTCTTGCCTGGATACCGTGAAAAGGTCTATGGCCCACCCCCACCCCCACCCTTCCCCACTCACACAACATATACACACACTTTTTTCTTTTATTTTTTCCCCTCCCTCACACACACTGTGCCCAAAGATAGTTTTCTAGTTATTTTATTTTTCGCATTGCGCACGCACTACTGAGACGGCGGCGTAACTAAGAAATATTGAAGACTTGGAGAGCCGCTGTAGCTCAGTTGGTATAAGTCCGAGTCGCTAGCTCGTAATCGGTCAGGTTTACGAGTGCGCGGGTTCGAGCCCAGCTCGGTTCACAGTGGTGTGTCCTTGGGAAAGGCACTTTACTCCTATTTTTTCACTCCACCCAGGTGTAAATGGGTACCTGACGTCAGTTGGGGGAAAAGTCCTTCGCGATGAGACTTTTCAAAATCCGAGGGCCGTGTGCGAACGCATGCACAAGATCTTGCGCACATGCTAAAGCCCATCCCACTATTCGGTGCGAGTAGGCCGTGGGATGGATGACACGAATTCACATAGCACGCATCATGTGCGCTTAATGGTCTGAATAAAGACCGGTGAGCGCGGGGCAGTATAGCCATCCCCAACTGGAAGAAGAAGATAGATAGTCAGATAGTCATCAGGAACTGAATTCACTGAAAACATTACCAGCTTCGCTCTCTTCTTACGCGGCTGGTAATTATGCCTTTTTATTTCTAGGGGCTGAAGAATTTTTTTTTTTTACCCCAACCTGAAGTTGGTTGATCCATTGATTACAAAGACAGACACATTGTGAGACTGAAAGAGAGAGAGAGAGAGAGAGAGAGAGAGAGAGAGAGAGAGAGAGAGAGAGAGAGAGAGAGAGAGAGAGAGAGAGAGAGAGAGAGAGAGAGAGAGAGAGAGAGAGAGAGAGAGAACGCTGAACGCTGAACATTTATTGTCATTACCTCAAGGGTCTGGTGACAAGGGGGGTGAAAGGAATAACAAAGTTCGGCCAATCACACAATCATCATGCAATAGAAAATATATAATAGAAAATAGAAAACAAATAGAAAATAACGTGAATTGGTACAATCATAATCATTAGTTTATGTATATTCACTATTAAGAGTTATTCGGCTTCTTTCAGACGCACCCTCTGCGCCTCAGCTATGAATTTAGCCACAGATTTCAATAATTCTTCGTCATTAGACGTTAAGAGGGAAGCAACATCCTTTCTCTCAATTATTTGAAAACTAGAAAACTTACATTTCACTCGTACATCATTATATGTTTTACAGTAAAAGAGAAAATGACATTCATTATCCACACCTGATTTGCATAAAGGACATAGCGTTATTTCACTCGTATGTGGTTCGAACCATCTTTTATTAGCCATAAATCCAAGTGTACGTAACCTAAACCTAATGAAGCTTACCCTATGCCAATTGTCTGTAATGATTTCAAGATATTTTTCTGGCTGAAATACACTTTTAAATGAGAAGAACCATTTATATTTTTCCTTACATTCCATATCAGCATGCCAGTTCTGCTTGAAACAACAAATGAGTCTGTCTTTAAATTCTTTTATAAAATGTTGGTCATTTCCGACTCCCTGGGACAACCATACTATACCAAATCCATGTTCTGACAAAACCTTTTTAACTCTATATGCCCAATTCTCTTTATTTAATTCTAATTGCAGAAGCAACATGTCATAGGCTTGTCTACATACACGTGACTGAGGTAATCTTAATAACTTCAACCAATATCTTATAGATTTTACAAATGTTCTTATATATAAAGGATACCTTCCTGTTTCTCCGTATAACATTGAGAGAGAGAGAGAGAGAGAGAGAGAGAGAGAGAGAGAGAGAGAGAGAGAGAGAGAGAGAGAGAGAGAGAGAGAGAGAGAGAGAGAGAGAGAGAGAGAGAGAGAGAATTGTGGACGTCATTTTACTAAGCATTTGACGTTAGCCACCCACCCGAGCACGCACACACATATACATACACGCGCGCGCACGCATGCATGCGCACACATTGTTTACTGTAAATATTTATCTGTTCCGTGTTTCTTTTCTCTATGTAAATAAGCAATATGGTTTGTGTATTGTGCGTGTGTGTTTGCATTTTGTCTTTGTTAGATGGCTTGATGAAAAAAAGCATGTATGTTTGCTTATTCAATGTCCATCTTTAAATAAAATTTTGACTTGACTTGATTTGACTCACAGGCAGGCAGGAACAGAGAGAGAGAGAGAGAGAGAGAGAGAGAGAGAGAGAGAGAGAGAGAGAGAGAGAGAGAGAGAGAGAGAGAGAGAGAGAGAGAGAGAGAGAGAGAGAGAGAGAGAGAGAGAGAGAGAGAGAGAGACGGTCTAAGGGAAGTAACAGAATTTTAGGAAGTGGTCGTGGTTATGTTTCCTTTGTTGTTTATTGCCAGAGGGCGTTTTAAGATAAAAATGAGTGAGCTCCCTTGCAGCAGCAGATGTCTGCAATAAAGTTAGCGTCAAATTTACAGGTTTGTGTTTCTGTTTATGAGGATTAAATGCACACATGGACGATTTGTGAAAACAAGCTGTGTGCACTGTTTAACATGGCAAATGTAGTAAGCAAAGAAAATATTGAATTGATGCACAGTTAGGCCGTCTGCTTTCGACCGTGCTTGGCAAAATGCTCCTTGCTTCAGCTGCTTGCCCTGCCTGTAGTCTTACTACTCTTAGTGTAGTACCTTGTTTATGATTTTCAGCGTTATGATCATAACTTATGATATTCTATTATCGTCGTGTTGTTAATACAAACCTAACTAATAGAATATAATTATTTGCTTTAAGAGAGAGCAGCTAGGCTAAAGCTTGATATGAAAGACAATAATTCTGTGCTGGACAGAATTAAACGAGCACAGAATCTAATACAATTCAAAAACCTCCTTGGTGGATACACCAACATATCAAAACTACAATACGAGCATGACTGAAAGGCAGATTTGCCGAAAACAAAATACAAAAACCTCTCGGCTGTGCAAAAGTCCAAACAAAAATGACAGGACAGTGAAGAGGCCGCGAGGCCTAATGTCCTAACTAGGTCAGGTCAGGTCAGGTATTAGGACGACCAGGCCTTGCAGCCTCTCAATGCGTCCTTCCTTTTGGTTAGAGTTTGGCAATTGCTGTGGCGGTTTTTAGCATCCATATTGATGCACTAATCATGAACGTACTTTAACAGGGCAATTTTTGGATCACTGTCTAGGAGGTTTTTGAATTTGTTAGTATCTGAGGTCAGTTTAGTATGTGCAGGGAGGTTGTTCCAATATTGGGTGACTCTGTTAGAAAAAAGTTTTTTCTAATGTTAGTTCTGCTGTACCTGGTTAGGATTTTAAGTTCGCTATTACAGGTTCTTATTTCGTTAGACAAGTGAAACAAGCCTTTGTTAGTATTGTCAGTGCCTTGAAAAATCTTGTAAACATTTATCAAATCTCCCCTTAGTCTTCTGTATTTCAAAGATGGCAAATCTAATTTACGTAGCCTGTCCTCATATTCCAAATTTTTTATGGATTTTATCAGTTTGGTTGCTCTCCTTGCTCTCAATTGCACTGGACTGTCGTGTAAGAAAGGGATTCCAAATTATGTTTCCATACTCAAGATCGAAGATGAGGCCATATTAAACATTTGTAAAGATTTATGAACACCTCTTTATAAGTTTATTTAAGTTTTTAAAACTCCTTCTGATCAAGCCCAGCATCTTACTGGCTTTATTTATCGCTGTTGTGATGTGCTTAAAATCAAATTTGAGTTTGGGGTCAAATATAACCCCTAGATCCTTCTCTGTACAAGTATTTAGTACTGTACAAGTGTACTGACCTGACCTGACCTGGACTGGAGAAAGAAGTCTGTTGAACTCTTGGTTTTATCCGACCTCGTTTCCATCATAAAATTGTTTTTCTTGTGTGTTGAAATGGGTGATACCAGGGACTTACCACTACTAGAGACCTCGTACTCATAGTAGAAAATGTTAAGCGTAGTAGAAAAGTAGTAGAAAAGGTTTTCTTCTTCTGATTTGGGGTGTTTATTTTGCCCCATGCCCAGTCATACTCATAGACTATCAATGTATGATACACTGTATCATTCATAGGCGCACAGAATGTACATTTATAAAATACACCTCAGGTACCCATTTGATTTACACCTGGGTGGAGAAATGTACATTTATAAAATACACGTCACACATCGTCAGGTACCCATTTGATTTACACCTGGGTGGAGAAATGTACATTTATAAAATACACGTCAGGTACCCATTTGATGTACACCTTGGTGGAGAAATGTACATTTATAAAATACACGTCAGGTACCCATTTGATTTACACCTGGGTGGCGTGAGGAAAATAGTCCTGAGTAAAATGCCTTTCCCCAAGAACACACCACTGTGAACCAAGCTGGATACAAACCTGTGATTGCACACAGGACCTCAGTGTAAAGTCTCATCCGAAGGACTTTTTCCCCAACTGGCAACTGACATTAGGTCTCAGTCAGTCAGTGTTAATTCTATCTTCGAAACCAGGGGTTTCCCCGTGGGGATACCGGGGGGGGGGGGGGGGGGGGGGGTCTTTCGTAAAAATAATTCCCCTACCTTCTTGATGTTCTGTGTTTGTAACTTCCTCTAATCTGCCACTCTTTGACTCTGCCTTTTCCTTTTGCTTTCTATCATCTACAGTGGATTCCGGCTATTACTCAAAAACAGATTTAACTCAAAAACACTGGATAACTCACAATAATTTTCTGGTCCCGATTTAATCAACTTTATGCTAAAAGGTCTTTTTAGTTCAAGAGATTGGCTACCTCAAAATAAGTTAGTTTTGACTTATATGCGATTTTCACTGTAATCTTTCTGACTTATTGTACTTGTAGTTCTCCAACTTCCTAAAAATGATGATGTCTGCGAGACTGAATCAGTGAATGGCGGGCTGATTCGGGCTGGCAGATCTGCGATTTAAAAAAAAAAAGAAGTGTGAATCACTGAATGCTCTATTTATTTTGAAGAACGTGACACAAAAGGTAGGTAATACTAATAGCGATATAGTTCGCAGTCTGTGCTTATCTATATTCTGAAACCATGCTGTGGCGTTTTTGCATCCAAATAGAGTGTATGAGACACGTTTTTTAATTTTATTTAAAATTTGCTTTAAAATCCTTGAAAACCCTTGGACAAGTCCTGGATTTGTTTTTCTGAAAACGTCTGTGGAAACTCAGTGTAAGCATATTGAATATTCATATTGTTTGTAAATTGCTATTGCTTCTAAAACAAAGTTCTAAATTTCACTGACCTGTTGAGTATGTGGAATCAACGAAGCCGTAGGACTGTAACGTGTCCTTTGGAGGTACTCCATTCTTCACCAGATTGTCCTTTTCTGAACACTGATTGTGGCTGGCGATGATTACACTCTGTAGCTTGTTTCCTGCAAATTACAGTGCTTTAGATCTGCAGGCATCTTTCTTCTGTCCGTGTGAATGTACGTTTGTCTGTCTGTTTCAGTGTTTGTCTATCATGTTAGTGTCTTCTCTCTCTCTCTCTCTCTCTCTCTCTCTCTCTCTCTCTCTCTCTCTCTCTCTCTCTCTCTCTGTAAATTCTTATCCTTGTAAAATAAAGTGTCTGAAGTCTCTCTCTCTCTCTCTCTCTCTCTCTCTCTCTCTCTCTCTCTCTCTCTCTCTCTCTCTCTCTCTCTCTCTCTCTCTCTCTCTCTCTCTCTCTCTCTCTCTCTCTCTCTCTCAGTGTTTGTCACTATATATTTATCTCTTTCTCTCATCCCTACCTCCCATTTCTTTTCTCATCACTGTTTCACTTTCAGTCCTTTCTTTTTCCTCCTTTCTTGACATTGAAATTGATTCCAGCCAGGTGTATAAAAAATTGAACACTGAATATGAGTCAGTTATGACAATGTAAAATTCATGTTACAGTGGTCGCCGCTTTATAAAACCGCGGTTAATAGAGCCAGCCGCTTATTAAAGCCGATTTCTTACGGTCCGGATTTTTCACTATATGTTATGTATTAAAAAAAGCCGCTTTTTTCTTCTTCTTTTTTGGCGTGAAAATATGTCACTTGTGTCACTCAAGACATATTTATGTGCACGCTCACGTGTATCACGAAGTAACTGAGTTTAGAAAAGAATGTCAGTGAATAAAAACCAAAACAAAAGTTCAACATCGTTTAAGAGGCCTTGTGAAGTTGTGTTTAGATTCAAGCAAGTGTAAATGACGAAAGAAAGTGTGAATGTGACTGACGTAAACAAAAGAGAAGCACAAAAACAAATGTTCGAAAATGACGTAATCCTGGACCGCCGGTTATTAAATCCGCCGCTTATTAAAGCCATTTTTCATCTGTCCCAAAATGGCTTTATAAAGCGGCGACCACTGTACCATGTTTTTCTGAATATAACTTAAGGCGCATCCCCAAATTGTACATTAAGTTCAAACTTCATTATTATGTTTTCATACCATTTTATTACTATATATATATATTAATCATTTTATAAGGTGCATGGGTCTCAATCTGGGGGAAAAGTATCGCCTTATAATTTTTTTAATTTTTTTTTTATATTTATAATTTTAGTTATAATTGAAAAATGCTGTAAATTCAACTGAAACTCATTTGATCTAAGACCATTGAGGTTCAGTCAAAACACTTAGTTTAGTTCTTAGCATTTTCCTTACCCATTGTTCAACAAGAATCTGTTTGTTTCTTATTGGGTTGTTTTTTTCCCCACACATCCAAAGAGCTCCAAAAAATGGTGCAGGTTACAGGTTGAAATATGACATACAACGATAGTGATACACTGAATCAGTGAATGGGTGACTCTTCATAGATGAGCAAGATCAGGAGGAGAGAGTCTGGTTAATGTGTTCGCACAATGAAAAAGATGCCATGCTCAGATATATGTTCATCATCATTTGGTAAATGCTGCAATCAGCTTATAAATCTGGACTTTGATTTTGAAACTTGAAAGCCCGCTGCTTTTAAATTGTCATGAATGGCTGGAGTTGAACCAGTGTTGTGTGAAGCGTCACAGCTTGTCCTCAAATGATGGGTGGTGGAATGAAAGTGGTTTGTGACTTTGTCCACTCGCACACATGCGTGCATGCAGACATCGTAGTCACACATGCTCACACGCATGCACACACACATACACACACGCACACACACACACACACACACACACACACACACACACACACACACACACACACACAGAGACACACACACACACACACAGCACACTACAACACACACACACACACACACACAACATACACGCACACGCACACACATACATACACACACACAGCACACTACACACACACACACACACCTAACAATATGAAGAGCTCATATTTCATACTGCACAAAAAAGTGCCCAGGCTTGTGTAGTAGGGTTTTTTCCTCATAAAATAGATTAGAAACTGTTAACCCTGTCAGTGTCACCACCAGTGGCCCCTCAGCAGACGATGCTGACGAAGCTTGCATGAAACCCCCGGAAGCCTTGAGGTGAGCCCACGCTTTTGCTTCGGATAAATTCAAAATTCTTCTTATGTTGGCTGTGGTTTCAGAAGTGAGCAGCCCCGGGCAGCATGGCGGACTACATGGGCACGCACGGCCCGGGCAACACCGGAGGAGGCGGAGGAGGAGGGAGCCTGGGGGACAAGGACCTCAGCGCCATGATGCTGCCCCACACCTCCCTCAACGAAGCCTCGGGCCTGCTGTCCCCCCAGGGTTCGGATGCCCACAGTGGTGGTGGAGGAGGCCTCGCATCTCCGTCCTTCATGCCGCGGGCCAGTTCTATGTCTTCTATTTCCAACGCGGGGGACAGTTACATCAATCAGTCCCCGCAGGATTCGTACGTTTCGCACTCCGCCCTCACCGGCTTAGCCGCGGCCGCCGCCCACCATGCGAGGTTCGCTTCTTCTTCGGGCCACAGCCCCGGCGCTGGGGGTGGTCCTAATCCTCTGCAGGGGTTAGGTGAGTGTGTGTGTGGGAGGGTGTTTTGGGTGTTCGCTAAGTGTGTGTGCGTGTACATGTACCAGGGTTCGTACAGAGTCTAAGTCTAAAAAAGTCTTGGAAAATGGAAAAATGGTTTCCAGGCCTACTTTGGTTGCCTGAGTCTGGAAAAGTCTTGAATTTTTTAGTCTGGCACAGTTCACAGCGACAGGCAATTTGTTTTCTCACTGAAAACAAAGAGAATTTCACTTCGATTTTACATGATAATAACAACGCTACCCCAGCACGCATACTTGACGAGTGAGAGCCATGGTTACTAGCAGACAAACTTTTCTTTCTTGGCCGGCAAAGTGACGACCCTTGAACGCAATACGCATGCGCCGGAAGTCGATTTTCTTTTCTCTTGTTGGAAGTGCGGTCATTTGCTTCGCTAACATGGGAAAGTGCGTGTTTAGCCAAACGTGGCTGGAACATAGCGAGTTCAAGGATTGGATAGCCCCATCATCTGATGGGTCGAAGTACAAAGCACGGTGCTTACTATGCGCAAAGGACTTTGATGTTCGGAACATGGGTGTGGGGGCACTGAAATGCCATGCTGAAGGCAAGAAGCACCAGCAGCTGGAGAAAACTGCAAAACAGAGCAAGTCATGAGCAATGACAATGCGTGACTTTTATAGGCCACAGACATCATCTGAGAGGTGGGTGCATCTGGCCTCTATGGTATGGGAAAGTTGCAGAAATGGTCTGAAAAAAGTCTGGAAAAAGTATGGATTTTTATTTCCAAAATTCTGTACGAACCCTGATGTACACTTCCCCCGTGAGGATGCTGGGGGGTCTTTCGTACAAATAGTTCCCCCACATTCTGGAAATTCTGTGCTTGTAACTTCCTCTAATCCATCACTCTCTTTGAATCTGCCTTTTCCCTTTGCTTACTGTCATCTGCTATCTTTCTATCTCACTGGTCCATTCTCCTGCCTTTTTTCTATAAATTCTTACAAAGATCTCTGCAGGCTGTGCAGCCGAAGTCGGACATGCTGGGCCTAACTATTTTTTAGTTAGGCGCATACCGGCAGCATGACATATCTACGCTGATATCAGTCATATGACAGGAAACTGTCTGAGCGAACGAAGAAGAAGTACATGTACAGTACACACTACAGTGTACATTTATTTTGCAAGTGACTGCATGTATTGCTATTACTAATATTTATGATGTTTTTGTGTGTGCCTGTGTATATTTGTGTGTCCGTGTGTGGGTGTTTTTGGTGTGTAAGTGTATGTGCGTGCTCACTGTACATTCATTGTGCAAGTGATTGCATGTATAATACAAATATTGATGATGTTTTTGTGTGTGTTTGTGTCCTTGTGTGGTCGTTTTTGGTGTGTAAGCCACTAAGTGTGTCTGCGTGTGCGTGCACAGTGTACATGTATGTATTCATTTTGCAAATGATTGCATGTAACAGTGGAACCTCCCTTATAAGACCTCCCATTATAAGACTCCCTCCCACATAAGACCTACTTCTCTGAGACATTGCCCTTCTTTGTAAGTATTAAAATTACCTCCCTTATAAGACCCCTCCCTTATAATTGTTATAAGACCTCATTTTGGATGAATTTTGTCCACTATTATAATATTGATGATGTTTTTGGTGTGGGCCTGTGTATATTTATTTATTTATTCAGAATACTTCTTTAGAAAAAAACACAGAAAAAAACCCTTCTTTAGCGCATTGCCTTAACCCTCTTGCATTTGTTACATACAAAACTTCTTCTAGTGTTCAGATTCTTTAGCGCATTGCCTTAACCCTCTTGCATTTGTTACATACAAAACTTCTTCTAGTGTTCAGATTCTTTAGCGCATTGCCTTAACCCTCTTGCATTCGCATTTGTTACACACAAAACTTCTTCTAGTGTTCAGATTCTTTAGCGCATTGCCTTAACCCTCTTGCATTCGCATTTGTTACATACAAAACTTCTTCTAGTGTTCAGATTCTTTAGCGCATTGCCTTAACCCTCTTGCATTTGCATTTGTTACATACAAAACTTCTTCTAGTGTTCAGATTCTTTAGCGCATTGCCTTAACCCTCTTGCATTTGCATTTGTTACATACAAAACTTCTTCTAGTGTTCAGATTCTTTAGCGCATTGCCTTAACCCTCTTGCATTTGCATTTGTTACATACAAAACTTCTTCTAGTGTTCAGATTCTTTAGCGCATTGCCTTAACCCTCTTGCATTTGCATTTGTTACATACAAAACTTCTTCTAGTGTTCAGATTCTTTAGCGCATTGCCTTAACCCTCTTGCATTCGCATTTGTTACATACAAAACTTCTTCTAGTGTTCAGATTCTTTCGCGCATTTTCGGGAAAAACTGTCTTTTGAAGCACACAGAGCGCCATACAGTTACTATCACATCACTGCAAGTGAGAAGCTTCTTCATAGTGTGTGTAGAACAAGCCAGAAGTTAGTGCGTGATAGAAATGCCATCAGAGGGGGTCTCAGAGTGGGGGCAAGCTACGGGCAATTTTGGGCGGCTTGAATACACAGAGGCAACTTCCGGCTGGGCGGTTTGGGCCGGAATAAATGCAAGAGGGTTAAAGCTCAATGCGCTTTCCAAAATCAATAGGAATTAAAAGAAAAATTGTGTGTGTGTGTCTTTGTATCCGTGGGTAATTTTGGTCTGTAAGTGTGTGTGAGTGAGTGAGTGAGAGAGAGAGAGAGAGAGAGAGAGAGAGAGAGAGAGAGAGAGAGAGAGAGAGAGAGAGAGAGAGAGAGAGAGTGTGTGTTCTGTGCTAGTGGATGCACGCATACAAATGTAGCTATGTATCTGTCGACTTATTTTTACTTGAATGTATGAGATGGAGTGCATGTATTCCAGTGTTTTTGACTCATTTCTGCTTGTTGAGTGAACATTTTACATGAAGCTCTTTTGGATCATTCATATCAACATAATCGTTTATTATAGAATGAAAACAAAGGAACACTGGTCAACAAGCTTTTCTTTTGGGATGATATATTCCAAATTTTCGGTCGCTCCGACCTTTTTCGAGGAAATCTTTTCCTTGTAATCGTTTATTATACAGTGGAACCTCCCTTATAACTTAAGACTCTCTCCCATTTAAGACCTACTTCTCAGAGACATTGCCCTTCTTTCTTTTTAAGTATTAAAGTTACCTCCCTTTCAGTTATACAACTCCCTCCCATTTTTGTTGTTGGTCAATGTAGGATGCTGATTTGACCTCCAGCGGGCAATCAAACCAGTAGGGGCTTAGCGCGTGATATTCTTAGTCCCTCCCTCTCTCTCTATCTCACTACGCCCAACTAAGAATATCACGCGCTAACAGCTAAGCCCCTACTGGTTTGATTGCCCCCTTGGCGGTAAAATGTGTGTCCTAAGTTACTCTTTGTTTGAGACCTCATTTTTGGATGATTTTTTACGGTCTTCTAACTAAGGGAGGACCCACTGTATTATCATTAATAATAGGTTCCCCGGGGCAGAGCGGGCCCCCCACACCGCAGCCCTCTGCGGTGTTTGGCGGCGTTGAGACCAGCGACATGGGCAGCGGGGGAGCGACCCTGTCCATCTCCTACATGCGTCAGGGGGACAACTACGTGTGCTCCTTGTGCGGGAAGACCGTGGCCTCCAAGGCCGCCATCACGCGGCACATCCAGCTGACCCACGAGAAGAAGAAGCCGTTTGAGTGCAACATCTGCCACCGGCGGTTCGGCTACAAGAACATCCTGCTGGAGCATCAGAACATCCACTTCGGGATCAAGCCCTACTCCTGCAATCTGTGCGACAAGCGATTCGCCGCCAGATCCAACCTCTTTCAGCATCGCCTGCTGCACATGAAACCGTACCACTGTGAGGTGAGTGCAGTCAGTTGAACACTATGGTACAAATCAGACGTGTTTACTCTTCTCTTTTCGCCGCCAGGTCCAACCTCTTTCAGCATCGCCTGCTGCACATGAAGCCGTACCACTGCGAGGTGAGTGCAGTCAGTTGAACACTATGGTACAAATCAGATGTGTTTACTCTTCTCTTTTCGCCGCCAGGTCCAACCTCTTTCAGCATCGCCTGCTGCACATGAAGCCGTACCACTGCGAGGTGAGTGCAGTCAGTTGAACACTATGGTACAAATCAGATGTGTTTACTCTTCTCTTTTCGCCGCCAGGTCCAACCTCTTTTAGCATCGCCTGCTGCACATGAAGCCGTACCACTGCGAGGTGAGTGCAGTCAGTTGAACACTATGGTACAAATCAGATGTGTTTACTCTTCTCTTTTCGCCGCCAGGTCCAACCTCTTTCAGCATCGCCTGCTGCACATGAAGCCGTACCACTGCGAGGTGAGTGCAGTCAGTTGAACACTATGGTACAAATCAGATGTATTTACTCCACTCTTTTCGAGTAGTATTCTACTCAATTTGGACCTCTACTACTCCTCAAAATTGAAAATAATGCTCTAATTACTCATTTTCGGTGAGCATTGTTTGATGGTTTAATGAATAAAACTACCCATTTTGAGCCAAAGCTACTCATTTCAGCTATCCAGACTACTCGAGACTTGTGTAGGGGGTAAACAGGTCTGACTAATGCATCAGCTAGGGATGGGAACATTACGTGTGTGACCGTTTTTGATTACCCCCGCCATGTGGGCAGCCACACTCCCGTCTTCGGGGGATTTGGGAGAGTGAAGATGTTATGCTAGGAGCTTGTCATGGCTAAAGACGATCCCTGAATAACTATGCATAGCATAATGTCAACATTTTGATGTAACCTTGGTGTTCCAGCCTATGTTAATTGGTCTGACACAGCCTTAAAGCCAAGGTAAAGTGCAGTCGGTGATGCTCCCAGGATCAGAAAGTGATGGGGCAAACTGTTCTGAAAGAAGAAAATCTAAACGATGAAATGTCCCTGGTTCTTGCGGAATTCAAGGAAATAAAGTCATAGGTTGAAAGTACGGTTCAGGCATGCTCCTGAAGTCAGAATTGAAAACTCTGATAGAAAGAGTCTTCAGGATTGGCCGTCTTGTCATTCGGAACCACTGTCTTATAAAATCAAACATTTCTGCTAAATTTGATGGCAGATTAAACAAGATGAAAGATAATGTAGTTCTAACATTTTCTCCACCCATCCTGTATACATACATGCACACACGTTGGAAATTGTTTTTAATGTGGTCACCACTTCAGGATTGGGAAGATTTGGAGAATATTAAAACGTCATTCCATGTTTTCCCTCTCTTTCACTGGTCAGGTGACAAGGAACTAATATTCCTGTACGTTTTTATTTTGGTTTTCTGATACTTTTTTTCCCACGTTCACTTTGTTTAGTTGTTGCTTTTGTGGCTGTTGTAGCTGAAAGTAATAATGATAATAATTAATAATAATTGGCATTTATAGCGCCTAATCTTTAAAAAAAAAAAGCCCTAAGCGCTTACAATAATAAATGAATAAACTAGCAAGCAATATAAATAAATAAACGACAAAAATATATTATACACGCACGCACGCGCTAAACACAGACACACGCACGCGCTAAACATAGACACACAGACTGAGAGACACACACGAACGCTCTACACGAACACACACTTACACACACACACACACACAACACACACGCACAAACAACACGCATGCACACAAACACACGCGGATGGAAGGGGCACAGTACTTTGAAAAGAAATATTGCAGGCTATGATTTGAAAAGAGTAGTTTTGAGAGAAGACTTAAATGAAGAAAGGGAGTTGGCAGAACGGAGAGGTAAAGGGAGTTTATTCCAAGTGGAGGGGGCCTGGAAAGAGAAGGAGCATTCGCCAAGGGTCCTGGTATTAAATAAACCACTTTGTCATTGCAGACCTGTTTACTCTACTCTTTTTGAGTAGTATTCTACTCAATTTGGACCTCTACTACTCTTCGAAATTGAAAATAATGCTCTAATTACTCATTATCAGTGAACATTATTTGATGGTTTAATGAATAAAACTACACATTTTGCACCCAAACTAATCATTTCAGCTGTCCAGACTACTCAAGACTTGTGTAGGGGGTAAGCAAGTCTGTGTATTAAAAAAAAAAACCACTTTGTCATTGTGACTGTCGCTGGTCAGGTGTGCAACAAGCGGTTTGACCCTGATGCATGACATTGCGATGTTTGTCCCTGGAAATAAGTCTGTGTCCCTGGGTTTTTTTTAGTCTGTCCCTGGAGACTGCAACTGAGGGTTGGCAGCCCTGAGGAGCGTTCGCCAAGGGTCCTGGTAATAAAAAAAAACACTTTGTCATTGTCACTGTCGCTGGTCAGGTGCGCAACAAGCGGTTTGACCGTGCGGACCAGCTGGAAAGAGAAGGAGCGTTCGCCCAATATTTTGTCATTGCCACTGTCCTGGTCAGGTGTGCAACAAACCGTGCGGACCAGCTGGAAAGAGAAGGAGCGTTTTGGTAATAAAAAACCCACTTTGTCATTGTCACTGTCGCTGGTCAGGTGTGCAACAAGCGGTTTGACCGTGCGGACCAGCTGCAGGGCGGTAATAAAAAACCCACTTTGTCATTGTCCTGTGAAGCTGCGGACCAGCTGGAAAGAGAAGGAGCGTTCGCCAAGGGTCCTGGTAATAAATCCAACTTTGTCATTGTCACTGTGCGGACCAGCTGGTGTGCAACAAGCGGTTTGACCGTGCGGACCAGCTGGAAAGAGAAGGAGCGTTCGCCAAGGGTCCTGCAACCTGTGCCAGGTTCCAGGCCTCCAACGTGGAGACCCTCAACAACCACCTGAAGGAGAGACCACACCCTGCAGACCTTCAACACACGCAGCAGGTTCGGCCACATGGGCCCAGACTTCAGGTCAGTTTTGGTGGTCCAGGCCTCCAATGTGGAGACCCTCAACAACCACCTGAAGGAGAGCCACACCCTGCGGACCTTCAACACACGCAGCAGGTTCGGCCACATGGGCCCAGACTTCAGGTCAGTTTTGGGGGTCGGAATGTGGGGGTGGTGAGGGAAGGGGTGTAGGGCAGTGTTTGAGGGAGGAACAGTGAGGGGGGTTTGGGAGTAGTTGCCTCCAAGACGGTCAGACATGATGTATGTGCCTCAGAGTCGATCAGGGATTTGCAATTTCAATAAGCAAGCATGGTTGTTGTTGTTGCTGACATACCCTGGCTAAAAGACTCCAGGGATCATCCCAACAGCCGAAGCACTTGAACACTATGGTACAAATGCATCAGCTAGGGATGAGACCATTACGTGTGTGACTGTTGATTGCCCCACCATGTGATCAGCCACACTCCGATTTCGGAGGATTTTTTATACTGATGATGTTATGCTAGGAGCTTGTCATGGCTAAAGACAACCCCTGCATAACTATGCATAGCATAGCATTTTGATGTAGCCTTGGTGTTCTAACCAGACGATCGATCAGGTGTGCCTCAGAGTCGCTCCGACATTTGCAATTTCAGTAGGTCAATGACAAAAGACCGTTAGAAATGGGCATCATTGGGTTGGAGAGGAGGTTAGAAACTAGTTTAACCCCTTCACTGCCAGAGAAAAACAGAAATTATTATTGATTTTCTTATAATAAAATTTAAAAGAGACCTGTTAAGACTCAATCTGAGAAAGTATATCTTTCCTGACTTGTCTAAACCGAAAAACGTCATTCCAGAGCTATGACAATAAAAGTTATGACATCATCGATGACATCACACAGCCCATAGTAGACAGGAGGCAGACAGTGAAGGGGTTAAATAGAAACAATGTTTTGGTCGAGTACCGTAACATGTCTTTCACCTCTTCACCCCAACCAACCATTTAACCCCTTGACAGCCATCAAGCCTATCACGTGCAGTATTGATGGAGGGGAATATATAGGTTTTGTTGCTTTTAAGCAGTCAGAAGGGTTATATAATTATATCCCCAAACCATTTTGCCAGATTGACAGTTCTATTTGATATATTCGACAAGTTTTAATGTATTTTTTCCTTAATTTTTCTCTGGCAGTCAAAGGGTTAATGTATTTTTTTCCTTAATTTTTCTCTGGCAGTGAAGGGGTTATTTTTTTTTCCTTAATTTTTCTCTGGCAGTCAAAGGGTTAACCTTTTCACCGCCAGCCATCTTTGAGCCAAACATTTCCATTAAAGCTACTTGACTACAGAAAATATTGTGTTGCAATGTTGTGGGATTTCTCTGCGACACATTTAGAATCGGGTTAATCCTTACTGCCCAAATTTAGGAACGCAATATCATTGAATAACAGACCCTGATTTGAAGAGTTTTAATGACATGGTTGCTAAATCGTTGTGGTGCAAAAATGCGACATTGGCGGTGAAAGGGTTAATGTATTTTCCCCTTAATTTTTCTCTGGCAGTCAAAGTTAATGGGTTTTTTCCCTTAAATTTTTCTCAGGCAGTCAAAGGGTTAATGTATTTTTTCCCTTAAAGTTTATCTGGCAGTCAAGGGGTTAATGCCTAGCTGTGTGTGCAGGGGACCAGACCTGCCCACCCAGGTTCCCATCAACATGGCCAACACTGCAGGCAACGTGTCAGTCTCTGCAGGTGAGAGCTTGCACACCTGTTGTGTCCTTAGCAAGAACCCCGTCATTAAATTGTGCAAGAATCATGTCACTGAAATGCGTGAGAATCCTGTCACTAAAATGTGCAAGAATCCTGTCACTAAAATGAGCATGAATTATGTCACTAAAATGCGCAAGAATCTTGTCACTAAAATGGGTGAGAATCATGTCGCCAAAATGTGCAAGAACCCTGTCACTAAAATGCGCAAAAATCTTGTCACTAAAATGTGCAAGAATCCTGTCATTAAAATGTGCAAGAATCATGTCACTAAAACACGCAAGAATCATGTCACTAAAATGTGTGAGAATCATGTCACTAAAACGCACAAGAATCGTGCCACTAAATTGCGCAAGAATCCTGTCACTAAATTGCGCAATAATCCGCTGTCTAAATTGCGCAAGAATCATGTCACTAAAACGCGCAATGGGGTCTGGGGGCGCCCCCCCCCCCCCCCCCCCCTCCCGATGTTTTGGACATTTTTAACATTACAAATTTAGATAGAATGAAATGAAAGCTGGAACAGTGACGAAGAGAAGTAATTCGAAAAACGTGGTTTGGATTGAAAAAAGGTTTTAGGCTAAAAAAAATCGCTGTTTCGAGAATACTCGGAATTAGGGCCTGACTGGCGTTCTCCTGTTCCGAGTGTGCTCGGAATTCGTCCGGAGTGAATTAAGTGTTGATTATTTTTAGAAAATATCAGCAGGTCTGTGTTTGATGACCCACGCTTTATTTATATGCTTGCAGTCTGCTCCTTTGGCATTGATGTTACCTGTTTTTGTTCTGTGCATTTAAACTTTATCATCCTTAATCTGCTTCTTATACTTCAAGTTTTACTGAATTTCAGTTACGTTTCATTGCCTACGGTGGATTCATATGTTATTCTCATTGATGGCTTATCAGTTATGGTATATTTTAACAAGGAAAGGGCGCTTAAATCAAGCATTATTTTTGTGGCAAACTTGCAAAATTTCAATGAATATAACTTTCTTTTTCCTGCAAAGCTTATACTGTAATTTATGGCATTTTAAAATTTGCCTACCAGAACTGCCTATCTGTCTCTACTTAAGGCCGTGTACACATACACGGATGTTCCGCGCGGAAACCCATGCACTATCAGTAAATAAGTAAAAGAAAGGACAAAATATATGCACGTGTCTGAATTTCCCCTGATCTGTGTATTTGTTTCCTTCTTTCTTTTACTTATTGATTATTTCCGTGCGGAAAATCTGGATGTACTGTGTACCAGGTCTTTGTCCTTTGGAGCTATGCACTTCTTGTAGACAACCCTCGCATTTCCCTCGTTTTTAATTGCATGCAGAAAGATTTGTTTGGTGTGTGGTGAACTTACGTGGCTTGTTGAAGTATGGTTCATTGTGATTGTGGCTTTTTAGTTTGCTTATGGTTACAAACGCACCCTCTTTGCCTCTCATATCACCCATGTCATTATGCTGACGGCACCAACCATTCTTGTTCTTCTGCATTCCCAGGCCATAATGGGTAAGGTACGTATGTGTCCGGTTTTCAGTTTTCACTGGTCTACCCGCTGCATACAGCCGACACATTCCGATTTCGGAGGAGCTCAAGGGAGAAAAATTACTTGGAAGATTGTTTTGAAAAAAGGCAGGAGAATGGGCCAATAAATCAGAAAAATAGTAGATGATAGAAAGCAAAGGGAAAAGGCAGAGTCAAAGAGTGGCAGATTAGAGGAAGTTACATGCACAGAACTTCCAGAAGGTGGGGCTACTATTTTTACGAAAGAGCCCCCGGTATCCCCACGGGGAGCAACCATTCTGAATCCTATCATAACAAATATAGAAATTGTTTTGGTTTTTTCTAAAATAAAGTTACGAATGTTATAATTAATTTCTGTGTTTTGTATTATGTTATTAACAGTTGACAGTCCGTTTTCAAACTTCTTAT
>CM065698.1:42764890-42797390 GCA_017654935.2 Phymorhynchus buccinoides | reverse complement strand
GGTAGTTTGCTGTTGTTGGTTTTTTATTTAACTTTTCCAAGGACAGAAAATGAAAAAGAAAAAAAAAGAACGTCAACAAATATTCAAAAACTCATATTATTGACCACAACATCATGAAACTTAAATATGAGGTATTTTAAAAGACGTGCAAAGGAACATGGGCAAAATTTAACTGAAATTTGCTTCATTTCATGAGATAATTGGGGTGGGCTTCTTACCCGCCCATGGGCTTCTTACCCGGTAGGGTGCGCTTTTTACCCCTCTTTCCACTACAAGTCTTTCAAGGTGATTACGTCGGTGGTGTGGGTTTACAGAGGCAGCCAGGGGTGGAAGACGCTCTGTTAAGTACAAGGGCACAGTACCATTGCTGTTTAGGAAGGATTCGCACCTCATTTACACATTCAGAGGCGACAAAATTTTTAAAAAGACAAAACATTGACACAAAAATATGAAAAGAACGCCCGTCGCAGTCTCTGAGAGGTTACCCCGGTTACAAATAAATCAGTAAGTAGTTGATGTATAATTGCACATTGTTACTTTCGTAGGTAAAAGGTTTGGGAATTGGTAAAGTTCGGTGAAAAATCTTGTGCTGACCAAAATCACTCAAACGTTCTCCCTGACAGTAACCGAGTTAGAGGGGATACGGGAAACACAGATGACTGAACTGCATCACGCTGAGTTGTATGTTGAGTCAACGTTGCATCAATATTCAAATTTCATTTGGTGGACCTTTCTAAAGTCGAATTGTCTTTCTTCTTTCTTCTTTTCTTTTTTTTAAATTGCAAATAACAAGACTGCATATTGTATAAGTATAAGAAGTGAAAAACACAACATTCCGGCTTATTGGGCATTGAATATTCACATATTAATCAAAATAAAGATAATTATAAAAGAACTTAAGAAACAACAAGATATGCTAGCTGTCATGTAGATCAGTTGACAATGGAGGCTATGGCGGTTGTAACAGTTTTATTCATTCAAAGATGCACAAACTAAATGTGTAGGTCCTCCTTGCACACTACTTCATGTACAATTAGAGCACAACAGATCATTTTTTGTCTGTCACATATCAATGCATGTAGTCCATAGGATGCTTAGGGTTTACTGTGCTGGAAAGAAATATTTGCACCCTTGCTGGCAACGGTGATTTTGGCTCTACATGAGAAGACTAGCCCATTGTGTGACTCGTGATTGTATTGAGCTTAGAACTTGGTCTGGTGTTTATGAGTCACATAACATTGCATGTAGCAAGACATAATTGTACATTACTGATCCTCTCTTCTCTTCTTGACCTTGCTGAGTATCGGCTAGTCGCCTGAAACCGCTGGAATGCCCTGTGAATGACGCTTCAGTGCACACCGAAGTGTCTGCCAACGTCATTCTGTGAGACGCCACCTTGGAGCATTCCAACTACTTGAGTCACTTCAGCTTCTGCCAGAACACGCCGAGCCATTGTCACAAGTGACTGCTGCGACAGAAACCTAGGTCAAGTTTCTTTAGACGACGGTCACGACACGCATAACTGTTACGCCAAAAGGGGTCCAAGAAGCGCTTTAGAAAACGTTTGCGGAAGCATATTACAATCTCTTGTCTGATTGGTCAAAAAAAGTATTATTTTATCCAAACTTTAATAGACCCATCAACAACAAATGTATTCACCCCATGCAAGTCAAGTTACTATAATTATTATTATTATTAGTAGTAGTAGTAGTAGTAGTAGTAGTAGTAGTAGTAGTAGTAGTAGTAGTAGTAGTAGTAGTAGATTAAGTAAATTGTGGTGGAAGTATTTATTTTTTTCTTCTTCATTATGTTTGAGTTGTTTGGTCGGTTGGTTTCTGTTCTGCTTGTTCTTATTACTGATGGTGATGTTCTGCGTACCGTGTCATTGTTATATTACTGTGGCACTGTAGTAGTAATAGTAGTGGTAGTGGTAATAGTAGTGATGGTGGTAGTAGTAGTAGTAGTAGTAGTAGTAGTAGTAGTAGTAGTAGTAGTAGTAGTAGTAGTAGCAGTAGTAGTGGTGGTGGTGTGGTGGCGATGGTGGTGATGGTGTAGTAATAGTAATAGTAGGGGAAGACGGGCTAGAGGGCCCATGGGCGGGTGAGAGGCCCGTGCCGGTTGTCTCATGGAGTGGGGCAGGTTTCGGTCGGGTTTGTCCATGATACGAACGCTAAACATTAACACTCGTCTCATGGGCAAAATGTGACCGAGATTTGCTTTGTTTCGTGGGATAATTGGCATGGGCTTCTTACCCACCCATGGGCTTTTTGCCCCGTCTTACACTAGTAATAGTAATGGTAGTAGAAGAAGTAAATTGTAGTGAAAGATGTTTTTTATCTATTTATTTGTTTATTTGGATGGTTAGTCTTCTATTCTGTTTGTTTTTATTGCTGATGTTGATGCTCTGCAAAAAATGTCGCTGCGTTATTACTATCAGTTGTTTTTTGTTGGCGATTTTCCTGTGTCTCAATGTTCATTTATAGTATTAGTTATGCATTGCATGCTTAGAACCAAGGACAGAATGGAAGACTAGGCCCAGCCTAAATTCTTTTCCTTGTAAAATAAAGTTTCTGAAGTCTGGTCTCTCTCTCTCTCTCTCTCTCTCTCTCCCCCCCCCCCCCCCCCCCTCACCCCTCGCACGCGACCCACGAGACATGCACGAGACACTTTTCTGGTGAACCTCGTGAATGAGCAATCCGCCGTATCCCTTCACGATCTTATAGAGTCCGTTCTTTTTGTGTTAAGGGCTTCGCACACTAGCGTCAAGATCTCGAGATCGCGGCGATTTTTTTGCTGCAAAGCGCAGTTTGATGCGCCGCTTGCGTGTGAGAGATTCGCGGCGTGGCAGGATTTTTTATGCGTAGCTGCGCGATTTTTTGTTGCTCGAGAATAGAACCGGCTCTAATTTTGATGCTCAAGATCGCAGAGATCGTGAAACTAGCCAATCACAACGGACGGAAGGACCATAACTCTGATTGAAGAAACAAAATGGCAGACTTGCTCGAACCCGAAATGTGTGCTGTGATGCAGGCGTCAACGCGTCAAGGCGTTGCTCTGAGAAACAATTGACGCCTGATGCTAGTGTGCGAAGGCCTAATTTAACAGGGGAAACAGCGCGGAACAGCGTGTGTCATCCTCTAAATTAAAAGGAGATTCAACAAAATATTCGCCTTCAAATTTTCAGAACATCGTACCAAAAGGGAAGTATGATTGTCAATAGACAATTTTCGGAGAAAAAAAATCGTGACTTACTCGGTCAATTCTATAGCAACAATGGCGGCATGGCCTCGAAGCTTGAAACTGCAGGATGCGAGTCAGCGACTTGCAAACATTTGTTTTTAGAAAACATGAGGGGCGGCCAGTATCCGCAGTCTTATAGAACTTGCAAAATGTTGCGTAAAAATATAAATTACATCAAATTTAGAATGACGCATGGTGTTGTAAGTGATATAAGTCTACTAAAACAAAGTCAAAGTCAAAAGTTTATTTCAAACACACGAGGCGATAGCTGGGGATCTACCTGATGGCAGAGTAGCTTCCCCTGTTTGACCGATTGGATTAGGCAAGATCACTCCCACACACCATTAAATTACTCCACTTAATTATTTCCGAACAATTCCTATTGGCTCCTAACTAAAATGAGGATAACTATATGTGAAATAGTTTTTTTAAATCACATTTCCATACATTATAATATTGCAATATATAATACAAACTCTTAATATTGTAAACATTTTCCCATTTTTAATTACCAAATTATCTCATACTCACTCTTTCTCTCCTTACAAATTATATGCACACATACACTGGTCAAAATTTGCTAAGTATAGACTTTTGCAACCTTGATTATTAAAAGGTGGTGTAATTATAAGCAATAAATCTTACATGACTGGAACGGTGCGCCCCGGTTCGCATATTGCCGTCTCGCATACTGCCGCTTCGCATAAAGCCGATTCACATACTGCCGCTTCGCATACAAAGCTTTGTGGACATGGCATTTCGCATAAAACTCAGAAAGTTAGGGATAGGGTTAGGGATAGGTTAGGGATAGGGTTAGGGATAGGGTTAGGGATAGTCAGAAAGTAACAGAAAGTCACGTAGAGTGCATTAGAACCTGCAATAGTGCATAATATGCGAAATGGCAAACCCGTTTATGCGAACTGCCAGGTTTTTTGGGGGGAAGAGACTCGACTTGTGCCCGCGGCTCTGATCAAAGGATTATGCGAAACGCATTATGCGAACCGGTGGGCACCCGACTGGAATGACCAATCACACACAAATTTGTATTATCCAATTTCCCGTTTACGTGCATCGCGTGAATTTCGAGCACCACCCCCGAAAAATGACAATTCGCTGAAATGGGAGCTAAGCATAAAAGAATGTCAGAATCAACGACATTTCTTGCTCACATCGTAAACATCGCACAAGAGACAAAGTTTCATGACCGACGTGAGATAATGACGTCATTTGACGCACAAAGAGTTCTCTTTCTGTGTAGGCATGCTGGAGAACAGTTGTACACAGACTCATTGTGTCATTAGTGTTTGGAATATCGCAAGCATTGCCTCCAGAGCGTGCACTCACTGCTATGAGATTGGTACCGCTGATTGACGTTTGAAGGTGGCAGAAATTGTGAGACGGGTAATAAAAAAGGCCGTTTTCCACTTTTTTCAGGCCTGCTAAAATCGTTTCACACATGCTCTCTGGCAAGTATTTTCATTTGCTGAATGCCTCTGTGCGGACAATGTCCATCCAAACTGTGATTAACGGACTTCGTGATGCTGCCTTCACTCCCCCTGGGCATGCTAGGACATCTTGCTTATTCCAGCTCATAAGCAGCACTGTCGTTTGAGAGCCCCAAACCACATCATTTGGACATTGTGAGACTGGACATGAATGCTCTTCACCAACGAGTTCAGGATCCGTCTTAATTTCATGGATGGTCTTGGTCAGGGTGTGGAGGTTATCAGGAGAGTGTTGCCAAGAAACGTGGGTCAAATAGCATGACAGATCCTGGGGTGGGTCTTTGACTGCTTAGGCCTGTATCAGTATTGTCTGGAAAAAAAGTGTCACAACTTCTTCAAAAGGAATATATGATAACTGTTTACTACAAGGATGAGTAAAGCGAAACTGGTTTGGATAATTGAGGAATTTTTGTGGAATATACCGTTTTCTTACAGACCCACCATTTCACGTGTCAAAATCACGGGTTTCGCGTGTTTTTCCCTCTTATAGCTGGTAAGAAATCTTGTTTTTGACCAGGTTTGACTCCCATACAAATGCCCCCAAATTGAAAACGAAACATTTTAAAGAGCAGCCTCAATTTGAAGTTGGGGACATTTGTATGTGGGTCACAGCTACCCAGAAAAAAAAAACAAGGGACTTAATCGTGGTGCGTCAGTGTGTCTTTATGTCACACAAGACATCTGAACACAAAGCAAAATCAATGTCATCTTCTTTTGCTTTTTTACAAAGAGGATAAATTAAATCTGTTTTACTGTGTTTCTTGCGATAGCGATAAATCTCTAAAACGCCACACCTAAACCTTGACATATTAAATGTTTGAAAATCATGTATTGAGAGTCAGAGAGAAATGAAATGAAATGCAAAATATTTTATTCATCTAGGCCCTGGCACCTAAGAGAGAGAGAGAGAGAGAGAGAGAGAGAGAGAGAGAGATCGTGAGAGAGAGAGAGAGAGAGAGAGAGAGAGAGAGAGAGGAGAGAAATATTTTGTATATACTATAATTATGTGTGTCGCATAAAACCAGAGATTTGGACTTCTCGTGTCAAATAATAAACAAGAGGCAAAGCCTGCAAGGCTCACGTCTGATTTTTATTACTATAGCAGGCATGGGAATTCCCATGACAATTCCCATGCCTGTATAGAGAGAATACTGTTATGTAGACACTTGTGCATCTGAAAACAGAATTAATTTTTATTTTACTGTGTAAATTAAAATTATTTATATGCATTAAATTACCCCTACCCCTTTCTTTAAAATGTAATTATATGTATGTTTATATATGCGCATGTAACATAGTGGAGCCCTATTTTTATTTTTGGCAAACAAGTAAAATTGAAAAGCATATTGACCAAGCTTTCAGAAAAACATAGTGACCAATCCCCCCCCCCCCCCCCCCCCCCCCCCCCCCCCCGCAGGGGTAAGGGGGGTCTACGGACACCTGCAGTAGGCCTACAGTCTTTGCCTGTGGGTCTAAGCCTCTTACTCTTAGAAAATTAATAATTGAAGTTGCGTGATCTGTTACTGTTTTAAACTGATTGTTCATGCGATGAAAACTTGTTCCACATCATCTACATTTCTGTAAGATATTTTATATTAGTCCTAATATTTTATTTTCGTTTCGTTAATCCCCCCCCCCCTCTGCCACAAAGCAAAGGTCAAGGTCAGAGCCAGCAAGCTCATCCATGTTTATCTTCCCCTGTACAGTCTTTGCACATGGTGATCAATCGTCTAGGCCTAACAAAGGATTCGTACGTCGAAGGCAGTGAAATCGACGAACCCTGGATTTTCCGTATATTTTTTTTCAAGACTGAAATGAATGTGGGCTAAATGTTAAGTACGTCGTCTTGATTATGAGGTAAGGCATGATATCTTATTCGCCTACGCCTTGTTGCCGGAAGTGCGGTAGGCTAAGTTATGCGCAGAGATGATGTGCGAATGAACACGAACAACCGTTACTCAAAGGCGCAAATAAAGCTAAACAACCGGGCCGTCAACGCACACACTCGGTACATCCATTTGTTACAGAAAATATAAGTTGACGACGTTAAAATGTACCTATTTGTACACACCTGAAGTCTTGTGTTTCTTTTTAAAGAGCGTTTTTGTATATCTAATGGAGAGTCTTCTTTCCAGTATGTATCTCCTACTCGGTACAACACACAGTTACAGTAATCTCTGCAACAAATGATTTTCTTTCTTTTGTTCCTTACCGATGTATCTGACTGCTTTGATCGCCATGACTTGAAGGCTCACGTCAAAATCAGGTATCCTGCTAACTTTAACCCTTTAACATCTTATGTTTTTTTGAGAAAAGTTTGAAGAGTGTGACTGAGTCGAGGTTAAAGGTTGCACAACAGTAATCTCTGCAACAAATGATTATCTTTATTTTGTTCTTTATCAATGTATCTGACTGCTTTGATCGTCGTGACTTGAAGGCTCACGTCAAAATCAAGTATCCTGCTAACTTTAACCCTCTAACGCCTTATATGTTTAGAGAAAATGACAACGTTAAGGTTTGAGCTAAGGTTAAAGGTCGGGGCCACGGACGCAACACACACACACATACACACAGACACACAACCGAACATGTACGATACTATAGACTCACTTTGTTTTAAAACACGACGTGAGCCAAAAAGGTACATTTCTAACGAGATATTGACTAAATCGATCCTCTCTCTCTCTCTCTCTCTCTCTCTCTCTCTCTCTCTCTCTCTCTCTCTCTCTCTCTCTCTCTCTCTCTCTCACACACTCTCTCTCTCTCTCTCTCTCTCTCTCTCTCTCTCTCTCTCCTCTCTCTCTCTCTCTCTCTCTCTCTCTCTCTCTCTCCCATGTGCATTTTCTTTGATCACACACACAAGCACACACACACAAACGGCGCACGCGCGCGCGCACACACACATACACAGAGAGAGAGAGGGGGAGAGAGAGAGAGAGAGAGAGAGAGAGAGAGAGAGAGAGAGAGAGAGAGAGAGAGAGGGAGAGAGAGAGAGAGAGAGAAAGAGAGAGAGAAAGAGAGAGAGAGAGAGAGAGAGAGAGAGAGAGAGAGAGAAATATTGATCATTGAAGAAGACTAAATGAATGTGGATTGTAATTGCGTAGCCTAATTGGCGTGTTTAACATTGCGCTGTAATGATTTGTGTGCAAGTTCAAACGAGAGTGATCGCGAGCGCCTGTGTGCATGCACACTTGCTTACACAGGCGTGGTGACTGTGTGCGTGCGCGCGGGCATGAATGCATGTGTGTATTCGCGCGCGCGCGTGTGTCTGTGTGTGCATTTGTATGTGCGTGCGTGTGTGCCTCTTGAATACAGAATTATAGTTCCTTAGCTTGGTCCTATACAAAAAACCGCTTTATTAATGCCAAGAATAAAGTAAACCCCAAGAAGACTGTAGGCCCCTGTATTGCAATCGGTCTGTTCTTTAAACAATAGAAGTATGCTAAGGTTCATGCGTTTTTTCATTTGTTCTGGTTTAGTGTATTCAAATGTTCATGTAAGCCTAATGTGGTGGGTATTTTTTTTCTTTTTTTCTGGTTTATTCTAAAACGATTAAGGTAGTTTAATGTGTTCAAATGGAATGAAAATCAGTTGTATGCACAATGTTAGTGTGTAGCAAACACCATATGTAATATTATATAATGAAACTGTTAAGTCGAGTTCTTTGCTTATTAACAATGACAACACTGAAATTATTTTCGTTGTGCCCAAGAGACGTTTGTCTACAAACTCGCTCCCAACCTCTATCCAACTAGATAACTCTCATTCAGACTTCTAGTGCAGCAGATATGTGCAAAGATTGTGGGTTTGATGATAAAAGCATGGAAGTTAGCTCACATTAATAGTACATACCACTAGGAAGATTTTTGGATATAGGGACATTGCATATTCCTCCTGGGGCCAAAATGGCGGCCATTTTACAAAATGGCCGTGATCGGGTCCATTGCATAACACATAATCTGTAGGAGTTGTGCACGTTTTTCAACTGGAGATGCATGCAAGTAATGCAATATCACTTACAATATAATCTGGGATGCCAATTAAAGGTCATACACCTTACATAACCGATTTATTTGGCCTATTAGGCAACAATTACGCAAAATGTGGTTTTTTTTTATGAGTTTTGTTCGTATTTTGCAATCTGAAAATGGTCGGTTTAACATTAAACTGCACTGCCACTGTGGAAGTGCGTTATCTTACATTCACCTTTTACCCTTACATTGTCAATGGTACATATCTACATCATATTAAAATATAACAATCCGCCATGCGGACAAAGGCG
This sequence comes from Phymorhynchus buccinoides, assembly GCA_017654935.2. Lineage (NCBI taxonomy): Eukaryota > Metazoa > Mollusca > Gastropoda > Neogastropoda > Raphitomidae > Phymorhynchus > Phymorhynchus buccinoides. The sequence continues at coordinate 42,788,363 of CM065698.1, read as the reverse complement.
ATCTAGGTGAGCAACCCGAGCATCAAACGTACATTAATGCCAACCACCCGTTTACACATGTACGTTATGTAATTGGATCTTATCAGCTAACGAAATATTCTCCTTGGGTATTAAATCATGGTAGTAGATGGGGCCTGCAATTCCCAGTTGACCTGTCAAAGGGGTTATGGTTGTGTTCTCCAAGCCGTCCATGATACTGCAAGTTCTACTCCCGAGCACACTGTCCGCCGCAGTGGCATAGTGCCGTGCACTGGAGTACAGCCTTCCTACACTTGCATTGTCCTCTGCATCCCTTCTTACAGCCGCATCTGAGAAGTTGCCGGCATGCTTGCGTTGCCTCTGGGATGGTTGTCCAGCAGCCGTCCCAACCAGTGTCATTCTTCATCCACCCCCATTCGCTAGAGGATGGGAGCTCTGCAGCAGCAACCATCATCTGGCCCCAACAGTAGCCAGCTTGGTATGCGGTTCTCCTGGTGTGCTGTCTGAGGGCTTCTCGAGTTGGCGGGAGAGCATATATTGCTCGACGCTTCTGGGTGAAGAGCTGCTTACGTGCATCGTTGACATGCTCGTGGCTGCTAGTGCGACCATACAGGAGAACGACGAAACGCTCCAAGGTGTCCAGGCTGTCATCTACGATTGAGGGGTTTGGTGTAGCGACCAAGGCACAGAAGGTCGCAGTGACCTCATCACAGGCCTTCCACGTCTCCCATGAAGTCTTTCGTCTCCTGCCTCCAAAGCTTGACACGGTATCACACCCAGTGAAGGCATGAAATGAGAGTAATCCTCGACACTTGTCAGGCCCCAATGCCTGGGCCATCTTGTGAGCTGCTAAGAACCTAAAGCTCTTCCCGGTACCGAAGGCAACCCACAGCTCATCTATGTTGAGGCGTTCGGCTGCTGCCACCGCAAGGACTATGACATCCGTGTCAACTGTGCGGATCGACACCTTGGTGTAACCCTGCTTCACAGCATCTTCCACGTAGAGCAGCATCCTGGTATCTGCTTCTTCATGTGTACATGGAGCAAGACCAGCGATGTCTCTGGCATGCGTACAGACCACGTCTTTGTGGAGAGTGCTGATGACTTGTTTCTCTGTCTCTTGAGCAGCTATTCTCGTCGCTAGGAAGGAGAACAGCTCCACCTTGTTCTCGTCGATCCGTAGGAAGGCCTGCCAGTTTCCTGGTATGGAACTAGATGGCTCGACTCGTCTCCGGATGCCTCTACCTCTCTTTGTTCGAGTGTCGGCCTTCAAACTGTCTGGCGGGTATTCATCCCAGACGACATCCACTCTGATTGCATGCTGTAGCTGAGATGTGATGTACGGCAAGAAAACCTGTGTTGCATAGTCAGAGAAGGTCTTCGCACCACCAGGTGCCAGCATGTTGGTGATAGCTGCTCCATCAAGGATGATGACTTCAACGTGAGGACTGGCAACATTCTCTTGTGGAGTTATTATATCTTTTAAGCATCCCACGAGGTCAGACTTTTTGCCCAGTCTCATTTTGCCCATCTGTGACAAGGCAGGGGGACAGGCCTGGTTCTCATGAGCAAAGAAGTCGAGATCGCCATCACGCATCTGGGATGCAATGAACAACCAGGAGAATAGGTCGCAGTCATTCTTGAGCAACGACAGCTGAAGCTGGGTTCTTGATTTCTCTCTGACTGGAGATCGGATGAAGAGAGGAAGGTTGTTTCTCGTGACTGGGTTGGTGATGGGCTTCGTCTGGTTCACAAGTCGCTCACTGACATACGTGTGGTACTGCTCTTGCCCCAGCTTCTCGATCTGGCGCACAGTGTTGATGACTGCTGGGTCTGTCAGGTCCCTGCTGCCTAGTACCGGGAGATCATTGCTGTCATCACAGAAGGGGTTCCCCATCTCTCTCATGACACTGGAGAGTGACTTCACATCTCGAGCAAACGCCAGCTGTGTATGCTTTGTCTGCTCATGGTGCCTGGAATCAGTCTTCTTTAATCTCGTCTCTGCTGTGGCTTGGAACTCTGCCATCACTCTTGCCATCTCAGGACTGGACACCATCCAGCGCCGCAATGCTGCAGGATTCTCAGTCAGGCCGACTGCTCCGCCATCGCCTTTCACTGATGCGTTATTCTGCTCATGTGCCTGGTCGATGGCCAAAGCAGAGAATGCGTGTGTTGTCTTCTTCACTGTGAAGTTCCCAGCCATGAACTCTGTGAACACATCTGGATGCTTGTCTTCGAGTGCTACCATGTCCCACAAGTGAACTGGAATCCACCTTGCATAATTTGTGTGCCCCAGGGCAAAGAACCAGGGTACAATATTGGTCAAGGCATCGATGTAGAGCATGAAGTCGCCCTCGCGTAGCGATCTCACGTAGATCATGATTTCCAGTTCCAGCTGCAGGATAATCGACCAGAACTTGAACTGTGGACTTGTATCAGCTCATCTAGCACACCAGTCTTCTACTGACATTGGAACCTGTCCCTCATCCAACCATTCACAGTATTGGGTGTAACCCTCCTGTCGAAGGAGATACAGAACACTAGCTGTGACCTGGTGAGCCCATCGAGTGTGCGTCACATGGGCGGTTTTGATGAATGGGTCGGCTGTTCCAGGTGTAACAGCTCCTGCCTGGACCAGGGTTTCCGTCCATCCACTGCAATCCAGAAGGTCGCCCAGACTGTTGAATGATGCCTTTTCGATGTGGAATCCGGCAAACAGGATAATGAAGTAATCTTCTCCATGTGTTTGAGGCCAGCTCCATTGGATCTGTTTGGCCAGCGTGTACAGTGGTTGATCCGCAGTGATGACCGGGACCTGACCAGGATTCAGGATATCCACTGCCCTCTTGATGACGTCCATGGAGTGGTGAATCATGGCCACGGAGTTGGCCTGATCATAGAAGAGGGGCAGAAATGAGGTAATGGCCACACTGCTTGGATCCACTGGTGCTGATCTGTCGGATATGTTAAGCATGACAAGGAAGAAAAACGTTATTTGCGTCCCTGTTAGACCACCATACATCATTGTGTTCAAGTCCATGTGAGGCCTGTGCATAACATGTCAATAACAAATGATACATAGATCCACTAGAATGTGTTTTGCACCAACCATAATTGATATAGTTCCAACTTATGGGCGAAAATTGTACATTGTGGCCGCCATTTTGTAAAATGGCCGCCACAGCTACCATGGGACAAATATGCGATGTCCCTATATCCAAAAATATTCCTAAGGGTATGTCCTAACTGTGTGCCAAATGCCATGCTTTTATCATCAAACCCACAATTCTGTCGAAATATGTCACATATCTGCTGCACTATTCTGCAAGTGTGCGCAATCGTGGCGTTGTTAACCGCCGTTTTGTCCAAATTCCGCCGTTTTTGTCTATAGACAAAACGGCGGGGCTAGAACCGCCGTTTTGTCCAAATTTTCTATTATGATTTGGACAAAACGGCGGTTCAACAAAACGGCCTTCGATTTTCAACCGCCTTTTTGTCCAAATGAAAATTGGAGTTATAAAAACTCATTCTTGACAAGTTCTCATTTAAAAAAAAAAAGTTAAATAAAATGAATAACAAGCTGACCACTGACACTAGTCACTTTGGCCTAATTTTGCCGTTTGACTGCAAATTAGTGTATTAGGAGATCATATGAACAATTGTTGATGTGGTTGACCAGTGGTCAGTGTCACTGACCAGTGGTCACTTTGGCCTATTTTCACTGTTTGACTGCAAATTAGTGTATTAGGAGTTCAAATGAACAAATTTTGATGTCGTTGACCAGTGGTCAGTGTCACTGACCAGTGGTCACTTTGGCCTATTTTTCACTGTTTGACTGCAAATTAGTGTATTAGGAGTTCAAATGAACAAATGTTGATGTCGTTGACCAGTGGTCAGTGTCACCGACCAGTGGTCACATTGGCCTATTTTTTTATGTGGTTGACCATTGGTCAGTGTCACTGACCACTGGTCAACCACATCAAGCCTTGTCAAGAATGAGTTTTTATAACTCCAACTTTCATTTGGACAAAACGGCGGTTCAAAATCGGGCGCCGTTTTGTCCAAACCGCCGTTTTGTCTATAGACAAAACGGCGGATTGTTGAACCGCCGTTTTGTCCAAATCATAAGAGAAAATTTGGACAAAACGGCGGTTAACAGCGTCACTTTGGACCAAACACTTTCGTTTCAAACTCACATTTCCTCTGTCTGTCGTGCTTGCTATCTGGAACTCCGTCGCATTGCTTCTGTTCGTCATCTTCTCGCTGAAGACGCCACCAAAACTCTTATCTCTGCCTTTGTTCTCGCTCGCTTAGACTACTGCAATTCCCCTTGCTGGCTGCCCACAGAACCTCCTCACCAAACTGCAGAAAATTCAGAACAACGCTGCTCGCCTTGTACTGAGGTGTTCCAAATTCTCTCACTCTACCCCTATGCCTGAATCTCTTCACTGGCTTCCTGTCGGAAGGCGTATCGAATACAAGCTCTCTCTACTATGTTACAAATCCATGAATGGTCTTGGCTCCTTCTTATCTTATCTAGCTGATCTCCTGAACCTGTACACACCTCTTAGACAGTTCTCTTCCTCTGACACTTCTCTCCTCCAGACCACTCGTTGCCGCACCAGAACCCTTGGCGAACGTTCTTTCTCTTTTCAGGCTCCTTCCACTTGGAATAAACTCCCTTTGCCTCTCCGTTCTGCCAACTCCCTTTCTTCATTTAAGTCTTCTCTCAAAACTACTCTCTTCAAATCATAGTCCGCTTCATTTCCTTTCAAAGTTCTTTGTCCCTTCCATGCACGTGTGTTTATATCGTGTGAGTGTGTGTGTGTGTGTGTGTGTGTGTGTGTGTGTGTGTGTGTGTGTGTGTGTGTGTGTGTGTGTCAAGTCAAGTCAAGTCAAAATGATCTTTATTTATTTATTTATTAAGACAACTTTCATAGCGCCTAATCTTTAAGCTCTAAGCGCTTATGTGTGTGTGCGTGCGTGCGTGTGCGTGCGTGTGTTCGTGGGTGTGCGCGCGCGCGCGTTTGTGTGTGCGTGTGTGCATTTAGTGTGTGTGTGTGTGTGTGTGTGTGAGTGTGTGTGTGTGTGTGTGTGTGTGTGTGTGTGTGTGAGAGAGAGAGAGAGAGAGAGAGAGAGGGAGAGAGAGAGAGAGAGAGAGAGAGAGAGAGAGAGAGAGAGAGAGAGAGAGTTTGCTTTGTATATGCGTTGTTGCTGGTTTGTGTTATTCTTAAATACTATTTTTGTTGTCTACTTGTTGATGAATAATTGATTGTAAAGCGCTTTGGGCTCATTTGAGCTAAAGCGCTATATAAGTGTACTATTATTATTATTATTATTATTATTATTATTAATATTATTATTAATATTATTATTATTATTATTATTATTATTATTATTATATTTTCCGCGGTTCCGTTCATATCGGGTTTCGCCTTGTGTTTTATATTTTTTGGTTGAAGCAAAGATTTCACTTTGTAATCGCCGTTGATGAGCTTTGGTTCTTATTAAATGCAAAGGCGAGTTTCTAATGTATGACTACCTGTATCCGCTTGTAGTGCTTTAAGCACCTTCTTAAAAATACGCCTAATGTATATGTTCAAACTTGTGTGCCGTTTTCATAAATGCATGTAGTGATTTTTGTTTCAGAGGAAGATTCAGCTTTTGTTTTTACTCTGGGAAATAGTTGTTTCGTGTTGTCTGTCCGTTTGTCCGTCTGCGTGTGTGAACGCGTGCATTTATCATCATAAGTTAGGCTGTTAACCCTTTCACCGCCAAAGTCGCATTTTAGCACCACAGCGGTTTAACACCTATGTCACTAAAAGGCATCAAATTGGGGTCTATTATCCAAAGACCCTGTTGTCTTAGTTTGGGGAAGTAAGGATAGACCTTATTTCATATGTCACAGAAGAATCCTCCAATACTGCCGATGGATTTTGTTCTCTATCCAGGTAAATTTAATGGACATTTTTGGCTGAAATATGGCTGGCGGTGAAAGGGTTAAAGTGTTAAATAATAATGAAAATGTGGTAGACTAGTAGAGTGCCAGAATCCTGAGATACACGTGTCAGAGGATTTGGTTAATACAATAATTCATAATCTGTGTTGATTGGTTGTACAATTGAGAAACATACTTTTTCTGTTACGTTCTCTTCTGATTTGAGGGTGTGTGCATGGAAATCATGGTGTGATCCAATTAATGCGCTTCGAATTGATTTGTGTCACGATTTAGCTCCGTATAAATACTGTATGTTGTTGTTGTGTGTGTGTGTGTGCGTGTGAGTGTGTGTGTGTGTGTGTGTGTGTGTGTGTGCGCGTGCGTGCGTGTGCGTGTGTGTGTGTGCGTGCGCGCGCGTGTGCGTGTGCGTGTGAGTGTGTGTGTGTGTTGGGTGTGTGTGTGTGTGTGTGTGTGTGTGTGTGTGTGTGTGTGTGTGTGTGCGCGTGTGTGGTGTGTGTGTGTGTGTGTGTGTGGGGGGGGGGTGAGTGATCACCGGATATGGGAGGGAGGGAGAGAGAGAGTGAGAGAGAGAGAGAGAGAGATTGATTGATTGATTGATTGAGTTGATTGAATTTTATTTATAGAGGGTAATAGAGTAAGCAATAACATGCTTTTTTACATCCAGCCCTCTGGACAGAATACATATATAAAGTAGAAAATGGAAAACGAAAATAAACACATACAAAGTAATATAAAGCATGCAAAAAACATCCCTATATTGTAACACATCAATAACAAAATCAAACCTATTATTATTAACTATACTCATTATTAACATTCAAAATGTGTGAAGTAAGCGCATACACACGGAGAAAATAAAACCCAATCCTACTTTTCACACTCAGAGAAGTGCACAAACATAAATAAAAAAAATACCTCAATCATACTTCATCATTAAAATGTACTTATTTGAAAAGAAACCCATGCACATAATAAGTCAAACATAATATTACTTTACCTACTCATCTTAGCATGCACAATTTAAAATGTAAATACATGTACGTACCCATGGCAACATGAAACCTATTCCTACATTACATTATTCATTTGTAGCATAAACAAATTAAAAAGTAAACACACACTCGTAACAAAAGCAGACCAAGTCATATTGTTTGCAAGCGAATACACATATTAAAAAGTAAATACTACTCATAACGAAATCAAGCCTAAACCTACTTTCTAGTCCTCGTCTTTAACATGCACATAAGTAAAACTTAACTCATCACAAAATTAAGACTAATCTTATTTTACATACTCGTAACATGTAACCTACACATTTTAAATTTAAAGCCGATACACATAATAAAACCAAGCCTAAGCCCATTTTACATACTAATCTTAAAAATACATCAAACGTAAATGTAAGCACATACTCATGACAGAATAAACCCAAATCCTATTCTACATACTCATCTTTAACATACATACATTTTGGAATAAACACTTATACATAGCAAGATAAAACCCAATCCTATAATAATCATAGTAGCAATAATAATGATAATAATAATAATAATAATAATAATGATAATAATAATGATTAATAATAATAATAATTCATATAGCGCTAAACATCCATATAGTAGTATGCTCGTTGCGCGTTACAAAAGCAACAATGAAAGATGGGAAAACATTAATTAAAATCAACAAGAAAGTCATACCACCAACATTCGAATGCAAAGAAATAAAGTAACAATAACATGATTTTCACTCACAAAGACATCCACCCTCGTTCACCAAGCACTGTCAGTGTCACTCTCTCATAACACATCACACTCACAAAAACTAATAAAAAAAATGTAAACAAGTAACAGGAAGGAATGCACCAATAATACATGCGTACACACGGCCCATACTCTCTCTCTCCCCCCTCCCTCTCTCCCCTCCCTCTCTCGCCCTCCCTCTCTCTCTCTTTCTCTCTCTCTCTTTCCCCCTCTCTCCCTCTCTCCCTCCCCCTCCCCCACTCTCTCTCTATCTCTCCCTCTCTCTATCTCTCCCCCTCTCTCTCCCCCCTCTCTCTCTCTCTTTCCTCTCTCTCTCACTCATACGATCCCATAAAATCATATCAAGAAACACTTTTCGTTACATAATATAACATTCTGTCTAAGTCACAATATACAAAATTAAACAATATAGCCTAAAAAATGAAAAACTAATTTGTATCTAATAATTATTTTAGACTAAAAATGGGTTCTAACACACACACGCGCGCGCACGCGCACACGCGCGCGCACCGCACACGCACGCACACACACACACACACACACACCACACACACACCCGCACGAGAGAGAGAGAGAGAGAGAGAAGAGAGAGATGAGATAAGAGAGAGGGATAGAGATAGAGAAGAGAGATAGAGAGAGATATACTCGTATTGGAATTCGTGGGATTTTGTATAGTGCGTGTCGTATGCAAACAAGTGATCGACATTATTCTAAATTTGCCTCCTCGTGTCAAATATTAAAGGTTATTTTTTCTAAGAGATATTGACGACATCGATTCTTCTATCTCTCTCTCTTCTCCTCTCTCCTCTCTCCTCATCTCTCTCCTCTCTATCTCTCCTCTCCTCCGGTCTCTCATCTCATCCTCTCTCTCTCTCTCTCCCATATCTTTGAGCCGATAAACACACACCACACACCTCACACACACCCACACACACACACACTTACACGCCCGCACGCACGCCGCATTCCACGAATGGACGCACTGCACCACACACACACACACACACAACACTAACACGACACTTCCACGCACCGCAGACGAGAAACGAGAGAGCCCAGAGAGAGAGAGAGAGGAGAAGAGGAAGAGAGAAGTGCGAGAGAGAAGAGAGAGAGAGAGATGAGGATACAGACAGAAGATAGAGAGACAGAAGAGAGAGAGAGAGATAGGGAGAGGACATAGAGGGTGAGAGAGAGAGAGATAGAGAGAGTTGAACATGAGAGAATCGGATATAGTAGAAGAGAGGAGATAGTAGAGAGAGAGATTGTTGATAGATTTAATGATGTTGAATGTAATTGCGTAGCTAATTGTAAAATGGTTATGTTCAAACGGATCGCCGCGTGCCTTTGTGCATGCTACCCAAAAAAAACCTCACCGGTACTCTTCAGGTGTGCTGACTTTGACTGTGTGGTGTGCGCGCGCGCGCATGCAATGCATGCATGCTGTAATTCATGTGTTTTGTGGTGCGCGGCGAGCATATATGTGCGTGCTTATGTGCTTCTTGAATACATATTATGGTCCATATTAGTTTGTCATCTACACAAACGCTTAATTGAAGCTACACCACAATACAGTATTACTGTAAACAGTATATTCGATCACTCAGATCTTTAAACAATAGAAGCAGACAAAGTTCATGTAGGGCCTAATGTGGTGCGTTTTTTGTCCGTCACCGTCAGAAAACGGACTATGCTGTTCGAGCAGCGTCTGGTATTATGCTGGCTTTTGCTTGTTTTTGGGAGGCGTTTTGTTTCTTCTTTGTTTTGTTTTGTTTGTTTGTTTTTTCTGTCTGTCGCGAGGATTCTCCCGAACCTGTGATATCATGCTGTACTTAATATTTTGTGTATTTTTGATTTTAGATGGTCGTTTCGCTTCTTTAATGATAATATAAATCCAGCCATTGCAAACGTTTTTTCCAGTGTGCAGTGTAAATGCTTGGCTAAAACCTCCAATTTCCGTGTTAAAGCCAAGAGACAGAACAAATCCCCATGTATTGCTCGTAACTGAGAGCAATTCCTCTCATCTGGTGCTCAATGTAGTGTTTAGCCACCCCAATCTACCAGAATATTATGTTATGAACTGTATCATATTATGTTATGACACTATTATGTTATGAAACTAGTTAAGGTCAAGGTCTTTTTTGCATTAGTGTCTTCCCGTAAAAAGACAGAGAGTAAAGCCTTCAAGGCTCACTCGAACTGAGGCACATGTGGGCATTAATATATATATATATATAACCAGATGTTGGGAAGATACTGGAAGTACTGTCATACCAAGGAATTCCCGATTTTTTAGCAATGAAATGATTTTATCAATATTATTTCTTGCAGTATAATGGATGGGTTTTTAACATCCTCCAGCTGGACACATGGCATGGTTTGTTTCGCGCCAAATCATCGCTACATTCAAATATGTTTATCGCCTATGAAGTTCATAACAATGTCCATGGAAAGAATTTGCCGCCATCTTTGGCCGCCATTTTGCCTGTCCTCAACAAGGGTCCTTGTCGCCATCTTTACAGCTATCTTAACTGGTCAAGTAGTCTTTATTTTTTAATTATGGAATGGATTTATTGACTCAGAAACAACTGTTATAGAAACTAACATTGCACTTACATAGACGCAATTTTGACGTGTTAAGCTAGTTTTTTAGTCCGCCACTGTTTAACCGCCTTTTGATTAACAAAATGGTCCAATATCTTTATTATACCGAAATGGTTGTTTCACCGCCCAGCCGTATCTACATACGCCAATTATGTTTGTGGCGCCTTGCTTTCATAAAATATAGCCAATGTAACATTTGGCCGCCTATTGGCCGCCCTTTTTCAATTCCAAAGTGTTCACATATAACTTGAAATTTTAGGTCCCACATATGTCCTGTCTACAGAACTTTGCATTAGAAACGCTGCAATTATGATTGATAATCTTTATACATTCAATGTTATAGAGAACAGTGTTATGTATGAGACTAGGCAGCCATGTTGGCCGCCATCTTGAATTTTGAAAAATGCCAGAGTGTCACGAGACCTTCCACGGTTCTTCACTACTTGTTCGCCTACCGATAAAATGCAAAGGAAACGATTGTTACTCTAAAAGCATTTCTAGGTTTCGACACCCCTCGGCTGCCACCAGACTAAATGCGAGCTATCATTCGTGCCTACATGTATATTCATAATTATGACGACTGTTGAACACAAGTAATATTTCTAATGGCATAAGTATCCGGTACGTTTAATACAGAACAAGTAAGAAAAATAACAACTTCATAAACAGTTGGAACTAGAACGACAAAGTATTGTTTCCGTAGAAGAAGAAGACGTAAGCGAAGAAGAAGAAAAAGAAGAAGAAGAGAGAGGACTAATAAGAGGGATTGATTCCGCGGCAAGATGCTTCTTTTATTCAACTGGGAGAGTCCTGGTTTCGTAAGTGGTGGTGTCGCTTGGGTGTTTTCTAACGAGCTGTGAAATGCGGATAAAGCGTTGGTTGGATCAATAGTGGTGGGTGAGGGCACAGGGGTGGAATGAGTATGATACTGATTAAAGTGAGGTGATGTAAGGTTTCGATTTTAAAGCAGTGCCTAATAGGTTGTGAGTCAACCCTTTTGGTGAAGTCATGAATTTGGGCTCACTTGACGAATTAGATAATATTACTTTTAAGATCATTTTATATGATAACAAAAATTAATTCGGTTGTTTTGTTTTCCTGCTGTCTGTTCACTGTTAGTGTAAATTTGGTTTGCATAACATTAGTAATGGGAGTGTGACTGATTCTGGAAGTCCTGACAAAGATTAATAAATCGAAATGTTGATAAATGTTGAGCTTTTTGTTTTGTTTCTTCCCCCCTTCAGATCTGTCGTGTTAACGAAGTGAGTCTATGTTCTCATCATGTTCGGTTGTGTGTGTGTGTGTGTGTGTACGTGTGTTGCGTTTGTGGTACAGACTTCAACGTTGGCTTTTTCTCGGGAATTAGGAGGTGTTCATTGTTCAAACTTTGCATACACATAAATATATGTTTATGCAAGCTTTCAAACAATAATTATTTGCATAATAAAAATTAACCAATGACCTTGACCTTTGACCTTCAAAATGCAATTTATGTCTTGGCCATCTCTTATATTTTTACAGTTATGGTCCCCAAATTTGGCATGATGATGCGTTACCTTGAGATGATATGGTATGCTGGGTCTACTTTTACCTATTAATCTTAACCTTGACCTTTGACCTTGAACACCATCAGTTATTTGTTTTGGCCATATCTTTTACATTATGGCAAATACAGTTTCATATGGAATGCTAAGTATTATTGATCTCCGTGACCTTAATAACCTTGACCTTTGATCTTGGATTTTTGCCTGTCGCAATATTGCATGAACTGCTACGCAGAATCACTTAAACGTTTGTACCGTGGTACACCACATCAAGCTGGTGTGTCCAGTATATGCAAGGTGACTTTTACCCTATTAACCTTAACCTTGACCTTTGACCTTGAGCATCACCAATTATTTGCAGACTGCAACTATACTTCTGAGTTAACATTGCTCCAGCCTCGTTGTTTTTTCCTGCAATGAAACGCTTTAGCCTACAGCAACAAATAGGATATCTGTTTTGAAAATAATATAACGTCTTAAAACGTAATGCTTGGATATAATAACACAATGAATATAAGCACATCCAAGGCCATTCCAGAAAACTGTATGCTTTTGAAATCGTACAATGCAACCCCATGGAATAACCCAGAAGACCTTGTTTCTTTCACTACGCAGAGGATCATGAATGGGATAGCCAATGCATACATGTTGACCCCATTATTTGTCTTCGGTGTTCCTTTAAATATCATCAACATGATTGTCTTCTGGAAGCTTGGAATCAAAGAGAGAATCAACCTGTGCTTGTTTTGTTTGTCGCTGGCGGATGTTTTCGTCGTCGCAGTCCATTTTATGTTGTATCAGGACATGATACACTCAAAATTCACGAACACACCTAGAGTGCTACACGTTTCCAAATACATGATAAAATACAAGGTTAAATCCTTGGCTTCCTTTATGTATATTTCTGGTTTTTTGTCCACTCTGATCGCCATGGAAAGATGTCTTTGTGTGGTCAGTCCGCTGAAAGCCCAGATAATGTTAAGAACGAGAACAACAGCCATCATCATTGCTGCCGGTTTTGTTGTCATATATGGTCTTCGTTTTGTTATCACCATGAAGATTCAGATCATATGCATGTACAACCCTCAAACTGACTACGTAACTTACGGATACTCTCCGAGCCAGTTTTACTTAAATAACAGAGCGTTTGTGGATGGGTTAGATGGGATTGTATCCGGAATTTTACTACCAGGAATTTTTGTGCTTGGTGTGTCGATTTCAACGGCGATTACTGTAGTCACATTGCGATCAATGAATGTCTGGCGGGAAAAGTCCTCAGCAAACAATTCTAGTAGCAAACACATCAAAGATGTGGCATTGACGCGTATGTTGATCGGCATTAATGCTCTCTTTTTAATCTGCACGGTTCCTGCCTTGGTTTTCAGGACGCTGATTCCTTTCATTCCTGATCTCAGTCTGAATGGAAAATACCGCAATACCTTTTATTTCTTGCTTTATGTGCAGCAGCTTCTCTCTTACCTAAATTCATCCTTCAACTTCTTTATTTACTATTTCTTCGGGACGAAGTTTCGTAAGACTTTGAAAAATATGTTCCTGTGTTTCAGACTTCCAGTAAAGACCAAAGAACCAAACGAGTGAACATCTGAAAAGATAATTATGCTTAAAGCAAAGCCATGTAACCAGAAATAAAAAAATTTGAATTGTGTTTCTGGAAATAATCCAAGATGGGGGGGCGGGTGGGGGGGGGGGGCGGCGGGGGGGGGGCGGGGGCGGGACGGTTCAAAACAAAAAAAAGCCAGACAAAACAAACGCGGGGAACGGCGGACCCACACTCATTACTTTAGACACATAACATAGTCAAGTAGCATCTCATTGTAAAGGTATTGTTGAGAAGCATTGTATTATAAAAATATTTTTGGATGTTTGATGGCTTTACCTGAAGACACTTTCCACCTATTTATACTAATAGTAATACTTGGAGTATATGCACACACTTTAATTCTTGTAACTCTTCTAAACTGTCACTCTCTTTCACTCTTCTGTTTTCCTTTGCTTACTGTCTACCTTGCCTTTCTTACTGACATACTTGTCCATTCTCCTGCCTTTTTTCAAGACACTTTCACAAACTTTCTTCCAGCTAAAGGACAGACATGCTGGGCCTAACTATTAGGCATACAATGGGCAGCATGAAGAAGCCACTCGTGATTTGAGAGGAAACTGTCTGAGTGATTGAGGAAAAAAATAAAAGAAGATGCCAGCTTGTAATCACCAAAAAAACAAAGAGCTATATACCAGCTGCTTTATCTCTTATTTCAATGGAATGTTCAAGGCAAAAATAAACCAAATGAAAAATATACCCACTATTGTGAGTCTATACCACCCGCAACCTTCATAAACGACTTTATCGCACCACAAAACGTAAGAATGGACATAAAGTTTATGTATATATATACTTCAAATATTAGCGTCAAAAGGATGAAAATGCTGCGTTTGGGTCCGCCATTTTGTTTTTCAAGATGGCCGCCAATTTGTTGATGGTGTGAGTTGGCATCCCATCTGTATATGTTTACTACCATCCTAATGAAGCCACCACATAGGATGCCTGCTTGCAACGCGCAAAGCTAACCAAAATCACTATTGCTCAAAGTACCTCCCAGTCTAGATGTCAAGCTATGTGTAGGCCCTATGCCATAATAAATTGCTGCAGTCTGTCTAGACGTGACTGTGTGTGTATGTGTGTGTGCAAGTGCATGGTTGTATAAAGTGATTTATATTCAATTTGCGTCCACAACCAGTCGAAGAAAGTTCCATCCTAATAAATGAAGTACAACAACATAACATAACATATTAGTATTTATACGGCGCTGAGTCTTGATAGAAATCAAATCAAAGCGAACATACATGTTAAACATTCATAACGCATCCGAACAAAGATGCTGTACAACGACGAACAAAACGATAACAGACACGCGTTTGAGAAATAGACCTAGAGGCAAGAGAGAGAAGAGGGGATGAGAAGAATAATTCAGATTCAATGATGGGGAAACAGTTGGGTTTTGATGGTCTGATTTGGAAAGCAGAGATGTCCCCCCCCCCCCCCCCCGTGGTCGCCTGATGGAGGGAGGAGGGGGGGAGGTTTGTAACGCAGTGAGGGTCGGTCGCTGAACAAAGGGAAAGAGGAAGTTCAAAGTTCCAAGATGTCGCGTCCTGAGACAGCACCACCCCAAAAGGGGGGGAGGGGTGGGGCCGACGACCAACAGTTGAAAGCTTATACCTTAGGGATCTGGAGATAAAGAGGGTTAGAAACTGAACGTAAAGTGTGAGCTGGCGCATAGATGGAAATATTGTCGCAGAGGTAATGATGGAGCAGATTGATGAGTAGATTTTATAGCAAAGAGTGTTTAGTTTATATTCAGTTCTGTCTGCAACAGGTAGTCATTGCAAAGAACGGAGAAGAGGGCTTATGTGATCGAACTTTTTCTTCCTAAGGATAAGACGAGCAGCTGTGTTTTGAAGACGCTGGAGACAAGATAGAGAAGACACTGATAGGCCAGAAAGGAGAGCATTATAGTAGTCAAGACGAGATAGAATGAGGGAAGTAACAAGCTTCGCTGTAGCTTCATCTGAGAGGTATTTACGAATATAGCCAATGCGACGAATTTGATGGTAGCGTGACTGACAGATCTGAATCATGAAACTCTGCAGTGAAAGAGTATTGTCCAAGTGACACCTACGTTTTTGACAGTCTGATATTGTTACCCAGTTGGATTGACTCTATGGAAACAGAGGGTAGTTTGGTTTTTGTCCCTACAAGCACTGATTCGGGGGTTTTCACCTAATTAATTGAAGTTTATTTTGAACCATCCAGTTTTTAAAATCAATATAGCAGTTGTTACTTTTTGTAATAATAGAATCAAGATCTTCAGGTGTTGCACTATTTTGGAGTTGTGAATCTTCTGCATATAAGTGATGTTTCATATTGTGCTGGTCGATGACATTGGCAAGATGTGGAGGAGAATAACAGTATCTCAGCGTCTAGCATGCTGAGCACATCTCTCTCACACACACATCTACGTAAACACCTCTGCTGCAGTGATTCTCGATAATTTGCCCATCTGTAAAACATCATCATCATTGTTATGATCATCGTCGTCGTCATCATTGCAATCACCATCATCAATTATATCATCAACGTCATCACACAACAACAACAAAAGCTACTACAACACTCTCACTATCCTTATTGTCATTTTTAATTATCATCCATATACTATTATGTTATATTATATTTAACTGTTGCCTTGTGAAGGATGATCCAAAGCATGCTTCTTAGTAACACTCGTTACAGTCCTGCCTGTAAAACCACCAGCATTCTGTTTATGTGTAACAACGCACCTCACAAACATGTGCCTCACAGTCCCGCGAAACTTGCTACCAAAACAATAGTACACGATGAAGTTGATCGAGGAGTTGATGAACGCACACAACTGTTGCAAAGTCATGAAAAAGTAGTAAGTGTTGTAATATTTCCCACTGAAACTTAGTTCTTGAATCAAAGGCAACAGAGCGTGGAAGACCAAAGGCAGGGTTGTACAAGCGACAAACAGGATGTTGGTTCCGATTAACATCCGGGTCAAACTCACATCCTTGACAACAGTTCCGGTAGACGCGTTGCCCTTTGAAGTAGCTTTTTGGCGCCATTCTTTCATCTGACGCAATTTGACAACGGTGATAACGGTGGATGCTGACACCCCTGCCACAAAAAGCCCGGGTAGGAAAATTCCGAAAATAATTCCTTCTAAAGTGTCAATGATCTCTTTGTTGTTCAGATAAAATTTGCTGGAATAATAGGCGTCCACTGAGTGTTCGGTTAAAGGGTCAAACATGCAGACAACTTCCCATCGTGTAGAGATGAAATAGTGACTGACAAAGATGACCGCATGACCAGCAGCGATCACGACTTTTGTGGTTTTGGTCTGAAGCATGCTTTGAGCCTTTAGGGGGCTGACAATACAAAGACATCGTTCCAAAGCTATCAGCGTAGACATAAAACCCGAGACATACACGAAACAAGCCAGTGAATGGACCATGCTGTTTACGCTATATTTAGTGACGACCATTTTGTAAGGCGTGTTTGTAATGGTCGCGTACATGCTGTCCAGTTTCAGTTCGAAATGAACCGCTATAACGATAATGTCTGCCAGCGAGAGAAAGAACAAACACAGGTTAATTCTCTCTGTGATGCCGTGTTGGTAGAAGACGATCATGTTGAGCACGTTTAAGGGGACAGACAGGAGGAATGCAGGGATTAGGATGTAGACGTCGACGACTTTTTTTAAGGTCTGTTGTGTGGTGTAGGACACCAGGTCTTCTGGGTGGTTCCATGGCGCCAGGGTGGACAGACAGCCTTGAGGAATCGCTGTTAGTTCTGTGAAGTTACGTCTGCTTGATTGTTCAGATGTTGGTTTGCTTGTATTCATTGTGAAGAAAGCTTATTGTACTTTTGTTCCGTGTTCTTAAAAGCACAGCTATACATAATTTAAAACATGTTGTTTACAATAAAGACATCTCCACAAACACAGAGAGAGTGAGTGTGAGAGAGCGAGAGAGAGAGAGAGGAAAAAGAGATGGAGAGAGAGAGAGAGAGAGAAGAGAGAAGATTGAGATGAGAGAGAGAGATGGAGAGAAGGAGAGAGGAAAGAGAGAGATGAGGATGTGATGAGACCGAGAGAGAGAGAGAATGAGAGAAGATCGAGAGAGAGAGCGATGAGAGTCTCGTAGTGAATTCCGTGGAGAAAGTTTGTATATGTGTGTCGTATGAAAACAAAGATGAACGGCATTGTTCTAATGCTTACACATTAAAAACCGTTATGCAGAGATTCTTGTATCAAACAACAACAGTTAATGCTCTGAGAAATGCACATCGTAGTTAGTCATTCAGTCAAAAGGATAAAGACTTCATGAGAGAGAGAGAGAGGAGAAGAGAGAGAGAAGGAGGAGAGGATGAGGAGGAGGAGAGAGGAGAATCGAGAGATAGAGATGAGAAGAAAGAGAAAGAGAGAAAGAAGAGAGAGAGAGAGAGAGAGGAGAGGAGGAGAGAGAGAGAGAGATGCCTAAAACAGAGAAGGAAAGAAAAAATAGAAAGGAAAGAAAGAAAAAAAAAGAGAGAAAGAACTGAGAAAATAAGGAACAAAAAAGAAGGCGGAAGTGGTGGTGGGCTGCATGATGAGCAAAAAAAAAGGGGGGAAATTGTAAAAAAGGCGAGAGCAGTAAACGATTGTGTAGTGGTGTGAGATTTACATATTTTGTCTTAAATGTTCCGGTTAATGTAAATTTATAATTTCATACTTTTATTTATTATATCTTATGTTACACGGTGGAAGACAACTTTTTATGTGCGTTTGTACAATGCCAATGCACAATAAAGAAACTTATGACTTATCACTTATTTGTTTGAACACGCGCACACAAACATTTAAGTAAGCGTACAAAGGCATGTGCGTAGGCATGCACCCATAATCACAATATCTCTCACATAATTAGACTTACGATGTTCAAACTTGGTATGTGAGTGCATTGGTTATGTTGATTTCAAATGATTGTTATTAATACGTGCGTGTGGTGATCAAAAGGTTATCTGCCTAACTATGAAGGTGTTAAGCCACACAAGCGAAATTTGGCAGGCAGTTACACCTGCCTTTTGGATGCCGAAATACAGATTTTGGAATATGATGTCATCATAGTCATCTACTTTGCAATGTCTTACCCTCAGCAACTGAGGAAAATTGAGACATTTCAGGACCATACTTTTTTACACTTGCAGTGTAAAGAGAGCTTAGATACAGGAGATTCACATGAGGATTTGGTGGATGTTAATGTGGAGTATGGTCTTGCATATGCCACCATCAAAAAGTGACTGGATGAATCAAAGCTGTTGAGACATAGCTTTAAAGATGACCACTACACACGTGGGACGCAAATGACCACCCGCACGTACAAAAAATGCCATTGTTCATGACAAGATTATGCCAGACAGAAGACTAACTATCCGTTATATGGCCACTACTCTGGGCATCGTTTGTACAAGTGTTCAGACTCTTCTGACAGAAAACCTCAAAATGGGAACGGTTTCTGTAAGGAGGGTGCCAAACTTTATATGCGACGTAGAAATGTATTCGCTGTCGATTGTCCAAACAAAATGCATTGATTTGCAGCAGATCCAGCAGGCTTTCTGGTCTGATTTATCATTGTGGATGAGACATGAGCACAACACATTACACCCAAGGTAAAGCAGTTTTCAAAGCTATGTAAACACTTTTGATTAACCCCTTCAAAGTGGACCAGTGTCCCCTGTCTGCAGGTACAATGATGGCATGAATCTTTTAGTTTGTTGACAATGTTAATCGTGAATTGTTTTGAAAAGGATCAAACGTTACTGGGCAGTACTGTTTGTATATGTCGTGCCTAACTTCTTGAAATGCCTAATTGCCTAATCAATAAACTAGGCAACGGTACTGCCTAACATGTGAAACAGCTTTCAGAGACTGCCTAACTCATGAATTAGGCTGCCTAATTTATGAATTAGGCAGCCTAATTCATGAATTAGGCAAATTGCCTAGTTCACGAATTAGGCAACATTTAAAATCTTTGGTTTCAAAACAATTGAACTTAGGCAGCATAGTTCATGAATTAGGCAAAGTTTTAAGGTATTGGTTTCCAAAAGGTCAGAACGTAAACTGTCTAATTCATGAATTAGGCAAACGTGAATATTACATGAGTATCATCAGCTCAGAACTTAAGGTAGCCCATTGCATTAATTATACCACCTTTACCATTCTGTCTTGTAACCCCTGGAATACTTCCAGTAAGCTTGGATTAAAATGCTCAATTCCGAAATGTTGATTGCTTGAATTGGTTTGTGATTAGTTTGTGGTTTGTTAAAATAAATGGGTTTGTTAGTTGTGTATTTGTTTTGTTGTTTTTGTATATCTTTGATTATTTGCGAGTTAGTAAAGGTCATCCATTCTTCCTCATTCCTCCTTTCAATAGCAGACAGACCAGGAATGTCAGAACAAAAACATGGATTACCAGGAAAAAATGGTTGACAACGACTAAGTCAAACTAAATTCTACTCCTTTTCATAGCAGAAAAAATATGTCAAAACAAACTTGAATAATCAGAAAAATGTTAATGTATGAGAAAGATAAACTAACTCCAACGCAATGTATAAGAAAGATAAACTAACTCCAACTCCTGTAAGTATGTTTAACTGCTCTAAGCATGTCTAAGTATGTCTGAACTTGTATATCAGAACAAAAACTTGGATTATCAGAAAAATGTTATACAATGTAAAAGACAGACATGTTAATTCCTACTCCTCCTTTCCATAGCAGTCAAATGTCAGAACATGGATTATCAGAATATGTTTGACAATGTATAATAAAGACAAATTCAAAAAGAAGAAAAAGACAAAGTTCCACAACATTGGCATAAAGGCAACACTTCATTGCTTGGAAACATTTTTAGTCCTTATTTTTGCAGGCAGTGTTCTGTGGATGACAATGGCTGTGACATTTCATTTAGTTCTTGAGGCATGTGCACCGCTTGGTTTGGCAATGACCTTGATATAACACCAGCAGCGGGGCCCACAACTCAATAGGAATTGTTCGGAAATAATAAGGGGAATAATGTCATGGTGCGTGGGAGTGATCTTAATTCAATCCGTCAAACAGGGGACATCACTCTACCATCAGCTCCCGTAGCCGTGTCTTTGAGCAGACATACAGCACTTATAACACCGTGCGTCATTCTAAAAAATTATGTCATTTATATTTTTTACGTCACATTTTTTGCAAGTTTTATCAGTGTGTGGCCACTGGCCACCCCTAATTTTTAAAAAAAAAATGTTTGCAAGTCGCCTACTCGCATCCTGCGGTCTCAAGCTTCGACGCCATTGTAGCATTGTTGCTAAGGTATTTGACCGAGTAATGGAGGTAAGCAACTCTATTTTCACGAAGTGCTCTCCCCCTAGGTTTTTCCGAAAATCGTCTATTGCAAAACCGAGAAAGATCACAAAGGTGAACTGTTCCAAAAAGATCCTATCCCTGCACACGAGTCTGCTGATGCCATGGTTACAGTTATCAACAGTATGACTGTAAAGCTGCTGATAACTCACTCCATTCTGAAGACTTGCCTCTCTCTCGGATATCCACCTCTCAAGAAATATTTAATTGGTTGACGTTTTGTCACATGCAATGGTATTATGTGTGCTGTTGAGCATTGGGGAGGGCAAAAAAAAAGAAAAAAAAGAAAGTGCAATGACGTCATAAATGTGATGCCGTCATCGTCCAAAAATAGTATGTCGTTATCCATAACGCAGTTGTACACATGTGCCAGATTCCGTTTCTTTTGCTTAAACTTGGGAAAGGTTAACTTTTTGATCACACATCTTAGGTATGATGATGGTCAAGGTTAAGGACAAGAATGCAGACCTTGGACGCGTGAGCCGCTGGACGGAATCACCTTAAATTTTGCGTGGAGGTGTATCATCCAACGGGCACAAAGTGGGCGGGGGTAAGAGGGAGAGGGGAAGTTAGTAGCAAAACGGGCAAAAGACATGTCCCTGCCGATCGGCAACACACTTTTTGTTTTTGTTTTGTTTTTTGGGTGTTGTCAAGTCAAAGAGTCAAGTCAAAGTCAAAAAGTACTTATATCATTTTAGTTGAAATTCCAAGCTTGTTCTCGTCAGCCCCATACATGCAAAGAAACACACATTTGCATGGTTGTAAAAATGGAAACAAACTTAAAGGAAAAATGATGACAAATCACTGCTTCGCAAAAAAACCTTTGAACATAGTTTAGGGTCGATAGAATCTCATTTTTCACAAGCACCCACCACTCACCCCTAAAAAACCTACCACCACAACCCCAAACCCCCACCCTCCTCAAGTCCACCTCAACATTTCACATATTTTTTGTCACCTTCCGTTCCCAACATTTATCAATGCTCCCCCCCTCTTCCTCCCTGTCTGTCTCTCTCTCTCACTCCTCTCCTCCTTCTCTGCTACCTCATCCTCCTCTCCTCTCTCGGCTCTCTCTCTCTCCTCTCTCATCTTTCTCCTCTCCTCGCCTCTCTCTCTCTCCTCTCTCTCCTCATCTCTCTCTCTCTCTCTCCTCAACATACAAAAACGACCAGACATGGAGAACCTACGGACAGACAGACAACACAACAACACGTCACGCAACGTAACTCACACTCACGTACGCACGCACGCACGTTCAACACATGACCACACACTAAACATACACAAACGCCACTTACTTCTGTGGCAAGATTGACCAGATACCTCTATGCCGTGAATAAAGCTAATCATAATTCTTTTCATTATTTGGTCTTAGCAGGAGAATCTTGTTGAGAAGTTCGACTGACTTAGGGGACAAACTAACTGAATTTCTTTCTAATGGTTCTACAAATACGAATAGTGCGGAAACCCGACGTCTTCAGATGGCACATAGGTTCCTAGCAATGCGATAAGAAACGTTACTGTGATAATTAGCGATCTCCTCCCTGGCTTTTTGACACAAACAGTTTTGTTTTTCATACAAAGAAATACATAGTTTCTTGCTTTCTAAATTCCTTACCCATGATCTTGCTACCAACATTCACAATCTGATTCAGAACAACAAACACCCTTTGGGTTGTAACAATTCAATTCAAAATTTCAAGGAAGAGCCAAAAGGAAGCCACCAACACCGTACACCAACAACGACCATGAACATGTGTGGTGTGTGTGTGTCTGTGTGTGTGTTTGTGGGTGTCTGGGTGTGTATGTGTGTGTGTGTGTGTGTGGTTGTGTTAGCGTGCGCAAGGAACCAACCACTTATTTTTTTTTGTATTATAGGACCTAAAGAGCTGATCGATTTTAAGATGGGGCCTAGACGTCTGTTTAAAAGAAAAAAACAACAATAAAAAAGGATTTTGTAAAGATTGTATGAGTTCAGAGGCATGAAAAGATCAAGGCAATGTGGGTCTGGATTGGTGGGCCCTCTCGTAAAAAACTCTAAACCCCTGGCACAATAGCGGGACCGCCCCTAAATAAAGGCACATCATTGTAAGACTGTGTGGTTGTCGTGTCGTGTTGTTGTTTGTTGTGTGTGTGTGTGTGTGTGTGTGTGTGTGTGTGTGTGTGTGTGTGTCTGTGGTCTCTTCTTCTCTGTGTCTCTTCTGTGTGTGCGTGTACACACGTTGTTTTTTTTTTTTCATTGCAGTCAAAACGTAAGGCTCGACAACACGCTACCAGTATAAAAAACCTCCAAAGTGATTTAATTGTTTCAAATCCAGGGTTCCGTTCATAGGGGTGCAAAAGAAGAGTATCACATCACAAACAAGGATAATTATAGTGAAAAACACTACGTATTCTTTTGTGGAGTCTATAAGGCCGCCTAACAACTTCACACCAATAAACCAATCCTGTTTTCGCTACTCCTACTCTCTACCTCTATCTTCCGCCATATATTGAAAACCCCCCTGACCACCTACACACCCCCGCCCTGTGCCTATTTAAAAACTATGACTATAAAAAAATATTATAATAACAAAAATAAAACAACAATAATAAACAAATCTGGTAAATTTGGATAAAAACTTTATTGTTGGAGTGTGGGTG
>CM065698.1:42736190-42764390 GCA_017654935.2 Phymorhynchus buccinoides | reverse complement strand
TTCTTTTTAGGGGAATTGACTACAGTCGAGGATTAGGAAACTAGGTGATCACGGACGCACGCACGAGCACACATACACTCACTCACCTGATCTTGGAAGAGAGAGAGAGAGAGATGAGAGAGAGAGAGAGAGAGAGAGAGAGAGGAGGAGAGAGAGAGAGAGAGAGACATAGAAAGAGACAGAGACAGAGACAGAGAGCGAGAGAGAGAGAGAGAGGAGAGACAGAGAGAGCGATGAGAGAGAGAGCACAGAGGGAAAGAGAGAGGAGAGGAGAGAGAGAGAGAGAGGAGAGAGCGAGAGAGAGAGAGCGAGAGAGAGAGAGAGCGAAGAGAGAGGGGGGGGGGTTAAGATTAAAATTATAGCCCCGTCAACAACTAAGGCTATAGCCAGGGCTGTACACGTAGATAGATGAGAGAGAGATGGAGGGAGAGAGGGGGGGGCAGATACAGAGAGAGGGGAAAATGGGGAGGAGAGAGAGAGAAGGGAAAATGTGGGAGGAGAGATAGAGGAGGGGGCAGATACAGAGAGGGGGGAAAAGGGGGAGTAGGGCGAGAGAGAGGAGAGAGAGAGAGGTGGAGGGAGAGAGAGGGGGACAGATACAGAGAGAGCGGATAGGAAGGGAGAGAGAGAGAAAGAGAGAGAGGAGAGAGAGGAGAAGAGAGAATAGTGAATTTTAAAACACACACACACACAAAACACACACACACACACACACACACACACACACCCACACGCACACACAGGATGAAAAAAGTAGGGCATGATGATAAAAAAGCTTGTCAGTCTTATTCTTTAACCCTAATAAGATGGATTTGGACTTGACTTGACTGACTGACACACTGAAACTCGTGTGCAGTTTGGAAAAAACACAGTCAAAAAACGACGGTGTATCATTGTTGTATGCCAAACAAATCCTGAAAGATGGCGTGTGCACAGTTTGCAGAAACATTGCCCCATGGATCCCCAAAAAACATATCCTGCCAACGTTGACTTACCCACAAATTTGTTGCCGTGTACACAGGGGGTGGGGGGGGGGAGGAATAGGGCGAAACCCCCCCACGGCCGTCTAAACACGAGTTGAAATATTTTCTGAAAATTGGGTGTAGCAATATCAACTTTCTCAAAACTGATCTGTAAATCAAATGAAAAATAAAAGATTTTTTCCCGATCAGGTGACGGAAGTAGGGGAGGAGAGGGGGGTGGGGAGCGGACGCGTAAGTATGGGGATAGTAGATAGGGGGGTGGGGGATAAGCGAGGATGAGGAACTAGGTGATCACGCCGCACGCACGTGCACACATTACTCACTTCACCTGAGAGAGAGAGAGAGAGCAGACGAGAGAGAGAGAGAGAGAGATGAGAGAGCAGAGGATGAAGAGAGAGAGAGAGAGAGCGGAGAGAGGCGAGAGAGAGAGAGTGAGGGAGAGAGGGGGGCAGATACAGAGAGAGGGTAAAATGGAAGAGGGAGAGATAGAGAGAGAGAGATGGAGGAGAGAGATGGGGGACAGATACAGAGAGAGGGGGGAAGGGGGAGACGAGAAGAGAGAGAGAGATGAGAGAGAGAGATGAGAGAGAGAAATAAGGATTTAAGACACACCACACAACACACACACACACCACACACACACACACACACACACACACACACACACACAAACACACAGGATGAAAAAAGGAGGAAGATGGAAACAAAGCTTTTAGCTTTATCTTCTTTAACCCTCAATAAAGATGATTTTGGACTTGACTGGACACACACTTGAAACTCGTGTGCAGTTGGAAACGGTCAAAACCACGGACGGTGTATCAGTTGTAGCCAACAAAAAAGCCTTCAAAGAGGCAGGCACAGACGGGTGGTGGGGGAGATAGGCGAAAACCCGCACGGACGACCGTCTTAAAAACACTGAGTATGACATTATTGCTTGAAATTTGGGTTAAAAATATCAACTTTAAAAAAGGTATGAAAAAATTTCAAATGAAAATAACAAAGAGGGGTTTTTTTTTTCGATCAGGTGATGATCGGGGAAGGAGAGGGGGTGGGGAGCGACTGCGTAAAGCATAGGATAGTAGTATGGGGGGTGGGGGTATCCCATCGGCTTTTTCACGGTGTGCGCTGCGGCGTTCCCCCGCCCCCTTCTCCCCTGGGGGGGGGTGTAAGCGAGGATAGGCAAATAAAAAACAAGAATGAAAAATACACCCAAATTAGACACTAGGGATCACGTACGTCACGCACGGCCACACATACACGCACTCACCTGAGAGAGAGAGAGAGAGACGAGAGAGAGATGAGAGAGAGAGAGAGAGGAGCGAGAGAGGGATGAGTAAGAGATAGAGGATAGAGATAGAGATAGGAGGATAGAGAGAGAGAGAGAGAGAGAGAGAGAGAATTAAGATTAAACGTATAGCCCCGTTCAACTAACTAAGGCATGCAGGGCTGTCACCACGTATGATAGAGGGAGAAGCGCGCGAGAGAGAGAGGAGAGAGCGTAGAGATGTGGGGGAGAGAAGAGAGAGCGAGGGTGAGAGGAGAGAGAGAGGGGGGACAGATACAGAGAGAGGGCTTAAAAGCGGGGAAGAGAGAGGAGGAGAAGATTGGGGAGCGAAACCACAGAGAGTGGGAAAAAGGGGGAGAGGAGAGAGGGAGAGAGAGGGAGAGATGAGAGAGAGAGAGGGGGGATAGATACAGATAGAGGGACAAATGGGGGGAGAGAGAGAGAGAGAGCGGGGGGCGAATACCAGAGAGAGTGGAAAAGGGCGGAGAGAAGAGGGCGAGCTCGCGGTCGGACGAGAGAGCGAGCGCGAGAGATGGATGAGAGAGAGAGGAGGGAGAGAGCAGGGGGGACAGAGCCAGAGATCGAGGGGCAAGGGGAGCAGGAGCGAGATTGTAGCGAGAGAGAGAGAGAGAGCGAGAGAGAGGCCAGAGGAGCGAGAAGAGAGGGGGACAGATACAGAGAGAGATGGGAAGGGGAGGGGAGAAGGAGAGAGATTTGAGACAGAGACAGAGAGACAGAGACCGGCACTTAGAGAACGAAAGAGATGGAAAGAATGCTGGGGTGATGTAGACCTACTTGTCTAAAAACAAAACAAAAATCCCTCTTAGTCATGACAAGAAAAAAAACATGCTTAGAAAATATACGAAGAAAATAGAACGAGAGCAGTAAAGGACAACAACAACAACAACAAAACACGAAAACGAGGCCAGAATAGATCAATCTCTAAAATAAAAGAGGCTAAAAATAGCCACACAGGGGCAACCCGATTCTAAATTTAGCAATGCACACAGATGGAAGAAAAGTAGAAAACCAACGTTCATAATACACGCTGCTCCTATTGTTTGCTCTTTCCCCATGGCAACACAGTGATACTGCAAGTCACAATATTACTAGAGTACATGGGTGCAACTACACAAAATGAAAAAAAAAAACCTGAAAGGCCGGGGTCCAGTGGTAATGTACCCCTGCAGCTGAAGAAAAAATTGAAATTATGAAGGTATTATAGTTTGCTTTTTCCAATTTATCCAAATGCTTATCTTAAAGTGTTTGAAAAATACAGTAGACACACAAAGATCTTGTTTGACAAAAAAAAAAAAAAAGGAAATTCCTTTTCTGGTAAAATTGAAAAACAGGAAATCCTACACCAGGAAAAGTTTTCCTCTTATAGCTGGTCAGAAAGCTTAAGAAATGTTCCTAGCATAAGAGGGAATGTGACGTGGGGGGTCTTTAACTATTGTCCATAATATTGCCCCCTCTCTCAGTAACATCACCCCAGCATACATTCCGTCTCTTTAGTTCTCTAAATGCCGGTCTCTGTGTCTCTGTCTCTGTCTCTCTCTCTCTCTCTCTCCTTCGCCTCCCCCCTCTCTCAGTAACTTATACATCAATTAAACAGTTTCACCCGTGAGAGTATCATTATTTTGTGCCATGGGGAAAGCGAAAAATTAGCAGCGTGTGTTTTCGCCATAAAGGTTACGTAATAAAAACCTATAACTTATCTTGTGAGGGTTCAGTCTTAGGGGGGGGGGGGGGGAATCGGATAAACAAAATCACATTAAATGTAACGAGTAGACTTTAATTTCTAAGGCTGATGGAAGATTAATCAGTTAAGTGTGTGAGAAAAAATTGTTAACTCTGATTTTTCTTCTTTTGGGGGGCAAAGGATAGTAGGAAAGGGGGGGGGGGACTTCTGTAAAATATCTGACTTTATTTGTAGTGGTATTACGCATACATCAATTAAACAGTTTCCTAAATCATTAAAAAAAAAAAAAGTGTTGGCAATATTATGGACAATAGTTAAAGACCCCCCACGTCACATTCCCTCTTATGCTAGGAACATTTCTTAAGCTTTCTGACCAGCTATAAGAGGAAAAACACGGGAAAACCGTGAGTGTGACACGTGACGTGGTGGGTCTTTACATTTCAACACAGCTGGGGGTGGGGAGGGGGGGGGGGGTGCAGGACACAACGAAACATTTTCGCATTATAATCTATACAGGCATTCCATGTAAACATTGACATACTCCAAAATACTGTACATGACTTTTTTTGTTTCTGCAAATACACACTTTAGCGACGGGGTGGGGGAGGGGGAGGAGTGGAGGGGGGAATACAGTGTAACCCCGCTTAACGGGCACCTCCGTATCGCGGACACCTCAGTAATCTGGACAGTTTTACTCGGTCTCTTCCCTTCTGATTCATTGCAATAAGAGTCCAGTATTGGCCACTGCAACGACCACCTTTTGCAAGAGTTAGTCGATTATAGTCCCGTCAACAGCTATGGTTATCTCTTTTGCAAGAGTTAATGCCAATCTCTTCCCTTCTCATTCATTACTATAAGAGTCCAGTATTGGCCACTGCAACGACCACCTTTTGCAAGAATTAATGCCCTTGGTGGGTGGGGGAAGATGCTCGAGTACTGACCAAACCAAGGCCATGACTCTCACCAATAACCCTATTTGAGGCCACTGAATGGCTGCATTTTGCAAGAGTGAATGCCCTTTTGGATACTGATCAACAAGGGTTTAACTCTTGCCGTCAAGGGCGTTAATAACCCTAGGTGCAATGGCCAATAGCGACCACCTCGCATTATGGACATTTTGGCCAGTCTGTAGGGTGGTCGTTAACTGAGGTTCCACTGTAGGATTTTTTTTCTTCAATAGATTACCTTCTCTAAATAGAAAAAAAAATTGCTTTTACCAGAGACGAATGATCACATTTTCAGGCTTTGATTTTCTTTTTCATCAGCATTATTCTAAAGAACAACCCCACTTCAAAAATAAAAAAAATGTTCAAAAGTCTAGTCGAGGAAACCACAGGCCCCGTATTCACGTTGACAATTGACACTAGTTTAATTGTATATAGGCCCGCGACCCGTTACGATGTCATAGTAACAAAAGCAAAAAGCACACAAAATCAATGAGCAAATACATGCATGCATACAAACATACATGCATACAGTCCATACATATACACAAATCCGTTTAAAGTATATAGACATACATGAGAATATGCACGAGTACTTACATACACACACCCAAACATATAAACATACATGCCCATGCACTCAGCATACGAAAACCCTTTCACCGCACAATGGGTCGCATTTTAGCACCACAGTGGTTTGAACACCCATGTCACTAAAAGGCCTCAAATCAAGCTCTGTTATCCAAAGACCAATTCTCTAATTTTGGGAGGTAAGGATAGGCCTAATGTTATTAATGTCACGAGGAATTCCCACTATTGCAGATTTTTTTCTCTCTACCCAGTTAAGTTTAATTGTATTTTTGGGGCTGAAAAATGGCTGGCGGCGAAAGGGTTAAACACAGTGACAAACGTCAAAAATTTTCATTAAGTCAAAGATTTACCCACCCTCCTTTCCTTCCTCATCAGTCACACAAAACTCGCATGCCCAAAAAACCCATTGGGCTCTCCAGGTGGGAGCAACCCGAATTTCACAGAGACGCCTCTGTGACTATAAAGTACCAAATACCCAAATGATAATATGCATCAGTACAACATATATGCAAGCATACAAGAAGCATAAGCATAAACATAATGTATTCACGTTGAGGTAGTACGAGACTTATATCATGATGTCTTAGAAGTCCTCCTAAAGTCCTTGTACACACTACCACTTTAGAAGGACTTATCAGGCCGGGTTCACATTAGACGCGTAAGTTCCGTACGGAAAACCCTAAATAAGTGGAAGAAAGAAGGATAAAAGTTTACGCATATAGGGGAAATTCGGACACGTGCGCAAATCTTTTCCCTTCTTTGTTTCACTTATTTATGGATTGCGCACGGGTTTCCGCATGGAATATCCGCTTATGTGTGTACACGGCCTAAGACATCACGATGCTAAGTCTCATACTATCTCAATGTGAATACAGTCCCCAGCTGGCTGTGAAGTGCACTCCACTAATCTTTCACTGAAATCTTCAATAACGGTTTACTAAAGACACAATACCAAGTTCTCCCTAGTGGCTGAATTGTCGTTGTTGTCGTACCCTGGCTTAAAGACTCCAGGGATCATCCCCAACAGCCGAAACACTCGAACACTCTATTTGTACAAATGCACCAAAGCTAGGAATGATGAGGACATCACATGTGTGGACCGATTACCCCCGCCACGCGAGCAGCCACATTCCGACTTCGAAGGATTTGGGGTAAAATTGAATAGCGTTATCAGACCTTTAGGCTTTTGCTTTTTTTTTTAACCTTTTAGGCTTTTTTGAGGCTGCGTGACCGATTACCCCGCCACGTGGGCAGCCGCATTCCGACTTCGGAGCATTTGAGCTAAAATTGAATAACGTGATCAGACCTTTAGGCGTTTTGAACCTGCCACGCACAAAAAACCCATTTCGTAGCAAAGACGCATTTTTGCTACGCCATAGAAGGAAACATTTCACCTTAGTCGGGGGAAAAGGGTTAGGGTTTAGTATGAGGTTAGAGTTAGTATCAGTTAGGGTTAGTAGTAACGTGTTAGGGTTAACTTCGTGAAACTGACAGAAAAGACACTTTAAGATTGAAAGTCGTAAACCATGGAGAGGTGAGGTGGGAGGAGGGGGGAGGCGGGAGAGGAAAGTGGAGGAGGGAGAGGAGGGACAGGAGGGGAGTAGCTTAAACTGCGCTCTTTGCTCAAACATTTGTGTTAAGACACACTAACCCAGCAAAATTAAGTCTCTTGATTTATGTTTTTTTCTGGCCAGTCGTGACCCACATACAAATCCCCACAAATTCAAATTGAGGCTGCTCTTCAAAAAGTGCTGTGTCGTTTCGAATTTGGGGGCCATTTGCATGGGAGTCGCACCTGGCCCCCCAAAAAAAAATCCAGCTAAAAATGACCACCTTTGACGCTCGATTTTGTGGGTAACCAAAGGAAACTGCGTGGTGCGGTTTCTGCAGAACGATTTCTCTCAGTAGCGATCTCTATGCATTTTTAGAAAGAAACTTCTTCGGGTCATGGGATCTTTAAAGAATGGAACACAGATGCATAATGGTCACAATGCCAAGTTGATATTTTTCACTCATTCCCCATGGCAACACCGGTTATACGCTACTCACAATTCCTAGTATAACATTGTGTTGCCATGGTAAAAGAGTGGGAAATAACCACGCGTACTTTGACCCTTAAAACAATACAACGTGCATTATAATTACTATCATCGTCGACTGAAAGCATCTGTCACAGTCACTGTTGATTTAATTTAAGCAATGTATTTTAATCACTTGCTCCGTGAAAGATTACTACGGGTGTTTAGGATGCCTGTTAACAGACACCGCAATCAGGAGTGCGTATTGAAATAGTTAACACGGGTATTAACACGTAAAACTAAAATAATTAGAAGAAACTGTCCAACGATTGGCTGTTTGTTCTAATTTGCATGTTATTACTACCGGTGTTAACGGTTTAAGACGACACTCATGATCACGCCACTTGATGTTAACCCATCGTCAAAGAGATGTGGGTAACACTGAACAAAAACGCATCGGAAAATAATGGCGTCTATTGTCACACACACACACACACTTCGTATGCCAGTCAGACGTTTGAAGATCGCGAAAGTCGGAGATGATGAAAATGAAGACGATGAAGAAGATGGAGGTTTGAAGATTTCGAAGGTCAAATTTGTACGTCGAACTTGCTGAATGTTAAACTTGTTGAAACGAATTGTCCACGACGAAGATCCCACCTCTGAAGATGGAACGTTGTGAAGGTCAAACACATCAAAGGTCGAACGTTTTGAAGGTCAAACACATCAAAGGTCGAACGTGTGTTGAAGGTCAAACACATCAAAGATCGAACGTTTTGAAGGTCAAACACATCAAAGATCGAACGTTTTGAAGGTCGAACACGAACGTTGTGAAGGTCGAACACATCAAAGGTCGAATGTTTTGAAGGTTGAACACATCAAAGGTCGAACGTTTTGAAGGTCGAACGTTTTGAAGGTCGAACACATCAAAGGTCGAACGTTTTCAAGGTCGAACACATCAAAGGTCGAATGTTTTGAAGGTCAAACACATGAAAGCTTGAACGTTTTGAAGGTCGAACACATCAAAGGTCGAACGTTTTGAAAGTCGTAGGTCGAACTGAATGTAGAAGATTACTTGAATATCACCTCTGCAAGGACGAACGTTTTGAAGGTCGATGATAATATAAAAGGTCGAACTGGATGAAAATGTTGAAGTTAACCGTTGAGCTAGAACTGTTGAAGGTCTTCAAGGTGAAGATTTCGAAGGTCGAGTTTAATGAAGGTTGATGATCTTGAAGGTCGAACTTGTTGAAAGCCCCAATCCGTTGAAGTCGTTGAAAGCCCAAGTTGGAGAATAACAAGTGTTGACAGAATAGATGTGGTGGCTGAAACCAATATAAAAGGAGAATCAAGCACGATTGAACACTACTGCTGCTATAAAACACTATACTATGCCTACTGCAACAAACTAGGCACACTACCATAACAGCTATTGTTAATGTTGAACTACTAGACCTGCAAGAACACTTACACACGCTTACTTACACACACACGCACGCACACGCACGCACACGCACGCACACACGCACGCACACACACACACACACACACACACACACACACACACACACACACACACACGCGCGCGCGCGCGCGCGCGCACGCACACACATTCGTAGTTTGCACGTATAAACGCCACATGCACGTGTATGTGCGCACACGCACACGCACGCACACACACACACACACACACACACACACACACACACAACCCCTAAATGTTTTGAGACAAACATTCCCTAACTCAGACAGGGAGAGGACAAGGCATTCTTTCCGTCATTAAGTCATCTTTTTTTCTGAATTACCAGACACAAATGTTAATGTCTATACATTTAAAAAACAAACCGTCCATGCACATCCCTTATCTCTGTGCAAAGCAACAATGGACGGAAAGTTCAATGGAACCATTTATGTTATTGAAGCTATTTTCTCCAACAGGGTTAACGAAGACATCAGCTGATAGCTAATTCAAATAAGATACACCGACCCATCACGATTAAGTCCCTTGGTTTTTGTCTGGGTAGCTGTGACCCACATACAAATGCCCCCAACTTGAAATTGAGGCTGCTCTTTAAAATGATGTTTCGTTTTCAATTTGGGGGCATTTGCATGGAAGTCAAACCTGGTCAAAACAAGATTTCCTACCAGCTATAAGAGCAAAAACACGTGAAACCCGTGATTTTGACATGTGATCTGGTGGGTCTTTAAGCACTCCAGGGGAAATTAAGGAGCACAATCGCAGGCTTGATAAACCCTATAATCATGCACTGTATTATATACATAAAACATCACACAGAGAGTAATAAACGTATAACATTATTAAGTCATTCAAATAAAAGAAACGCATTAAAGTAAATAACACTAGCACACATGCTTCGGGCTAACTTAGGAGAGCACACCCACATTGTAAACTACTTCGATCCCTCAGTTTCCCGTCACGTGAGCGCAGATGCGCCATGCTGCCGCTATGCGCCTACAGAAGATATAGAAAAATAGGCAAGACACAATGGACCGGCAAGGCAGAAAGATAGTAGATGACGGCAAAGCAAAGGGAAAAGGCAGAGTCAAAGACAGTGACAGATTAGAGGAAGTTACAAGCGCAGGTGGGGAAACTATGCACAAAAGACTACCCCCACCCCCACCACCCACCACCGGTATCCCCACGGCAGGATTCTTCTTCTTCTTCTCCTTCTCCTTCGATCGCTCAGACAGTTTCCTGTCAATTATGAGCGCAGATGCGTCATGCTGCCGTTATGCGCCTAACTAAGAAATAGTTAGGCCCAGCAAGTCCGACTTCCGGCTGGAGGAAATGTTTTTGAAAGCGTTTCTGGAGAAGAAAAAAGGCAGGAGAATGGACCGGTAAGGCAGAAATATAGTAGATGACAGTAAGCAAAGGGAAAAGGCAGAGTCAAAGAAAGTGACATTAGAGGAAGTTACAAGCACAGAACTTCCAGAAGGTGGGGGGACTATTTATACAAAAGACACCCACCCGGTATCCCCGCGGGGGGACGGCAGGTTTGACAACATAACTGGTACCTTTTTCATTTTAAACGGACGCTAGGAGAGGTCCCGTGACAGGATCAGGGAACATCTCCACTCTCGCAGCGTGGACTCGGCACCAAGGACAGGCATCAGGTGCTGGAAGAACGCCTGCACACAGAAGACGTTGATTAGCACGCATCCCCCCAGTGGGTATATCAGGGAGAGGGGTGGTGGCCTTTTTGTACAAATAGTTCCCCACCTTATGGAAGTTCTGTACTAGTGTCTTCCTCTAATCTGTCACTCTGTGACTCTGCCTTTTCCCTTTGCTTACTGTCAATCTACTGTCTTTCTGGCTTAATGGTTCATTCTCTTGCCTTTTCCCCCCAAAAAACAAAATCTTACAACTTTTCTCCAACCGAAGATAGACATGCTGGGTCTTATTATTAGGCGCATAACGGCGGCATTATCCATCTGTGCTCGTATAACAGTACACCGCGATTGACGAAGAGGTGAGCACACAATTAAATGACAGTTTAATAACACATTGTAGAATTGATAATGGACATAAGGTGAGCACGCATAATTAAAGGACTGATCTCTCGGCCCAAAAGGGATTTGTGGACACAGCTGGCGTTGGGGAAGGTCCCCAAAGGCCAACCCATCCCTTAGGCTGCAGCACCAGAGCCGGTGCAAAGGCCCCCTCGTTCGAGAGTCATAGTCTTCCACAAGAGACTAAACTGTACCATGATTTTCCATCATTGTACAGTGGACAAAGGAGGGGGTGGCGAAAGGAAATCATGAGAAAATGCAACGAAATGTCTTTTCGTAGCGCACTAAACGGTTAGTGTTCAGCTTGGATTTATTTTTATTTTTTAACCACCGGGTAATAATGTGCAAAAGAAAAATACTCTATGTAAGAAATACAATACCGGTAAATTGCGGTTGGACACAATTAAAAAAATCGAGCAACGCAGAGATTTTAAATAATGCTGGGCCTGTATTGACACCTTTTTTTTCTTCTTAACGTCGCGTATCGGCTTTCACCATGTACGACGGGCTGAACAAACCAACCATGGTATAAAGAAAAATTTATGTTCCTGAATCACTGTCTTAGCCAAAAGGCCAAGAAGCTATCAGGATATGTATTGACACTGAGATGGTATGAGACTTGTCATGACATCTTCAAAGTCCTATCCCTGTACTTTTTAGCTACTGCTACTTCACGTTTCAGTCAATGTCTACGTTCATACCGAAAAAAATATTCCTATCTCCTGCCACACAGACCACGACAAAATGTAGCTCTTCGTAACACAATGTTCATTAAAACAAAATTGGTACGGAGGGTAGCGAATGCACATCAGTTGTCGAGTTTTATGGCTGGGGTTGTTCCCAATAAGAATTGTTCGGAAATAATTAAGGGGAGTAATTTCATGGTGTGTGGGAATGATCTTGCCTAATTCAATCGGTCAAACAGGGGAAGTTACTCTACCATCAGGTAGATCCCCAGCTCTCAATCGTGTGTTTGAGTAGACTTACATCACTTAGAACACCGTGCGTCATTCTAAATTTGATGTCATATTTTTTACGTCACATTTTGCAAGTTATATTGCGGTTTCAAGCTTCGACGCCATTGTTGCTATG
The DNA here is from genome assembly GCA_017654935.2 of Phymorhynchus buccinoides. Taxonomy (NCBI): domain Eukaryota; kingdom Metazoa; phylum Mollusca; class Gastropoda; order Neogastropoda; family Raphitomidae; genus Phymorhynchus; species Phymorhynchus buccinoides. Next base: position 42,752,244 of record CM065698.1, on the reverse strand, counting down.
GGTTTGACAGAATATGTCGAGGTAATTAACTTTCACGAATTGCTCTCCCCTATTTTTTCCCGAAAATCGTCTATTTCCTGTAGTGGTGTTTTTTTAATCAATGTTCTAAGAAGAAGGGAAACCTCGCCATTTTGGAATAAATATGGCGTCATATTCAGCATGGGTGTTTTTCCGTGTGGGGTTGGGTGTTCTCGGACAAGCCAGGGGTGCCCAGCCTCGCATGCCCTCTTATCTATCTAGCTTTTTGAGGGGGGTGTTTGGGGGGGGGGGGGGGGTGTTCCCGCGAAGCATAAATTCTTTGAACCCCAGTAGGCCTACATGTTAATAATTGCCGGTTACGGCAGGTGGACATTACCAGAAGAAGAACAAGAATTGAACAAAAGTTCACCACTTAAATCTAACATTAAATTTACGTATAATATATTAACAATTTAAAGAACCTTTTGGATGAAATTCCTAAATATAGATATTTTTTTGGCTATATTCACATTTATGGTAGGTAGGTAGGTAGGTAGGGACCAAACAAGCCGTAAAGCTTTTTCAAACAGTCCCATCTTTTATGATTTTTCTGGTAAATGTATCTTTTTGGTCAAGGTTGATGCGGCATAAATTTTCCTCATAAATCATCATTCGTCATAGCTTCTAAAAACTTCTAAAAAAATATTATGCCCGTCAAGAACGATAATTTGTAACAGAAAAGAACATAGCGATTGCTTCTTCAAACAGATTATCGTTCTTGACGGACATAAATATGAATACCAATGATGGGACGATTTATAGGCCGCGAGGCCTAGGCCATGATGCCTGACCTTATCACTACTACTACTACTATTATTCCAAAATGGCGGCTGCTGCGACGACAGCTCATGTTCAACCAAACCACATTGTGCACGATTCCCACCCTTCTCATAAATGTGAATACCAATGATGGGACGATTTATAGGCCGCGAGACCTAGGCCATGATGCCTGACCCTATCACCAGTACTACTACTATTCCAAAATGGCGGCTGCTGCGACTGCAGCTCATGTTCAACCAACCCACATGTGCAAGATTCCCAACCTTTATTTTCTAACTGTACGCTAAGCCTTTCGTTCCTCTTTCATGTTACGTTAACTTTATTCAAACATTCACCATTGATTTATGCTTACCTTGACAAAGTTTGGAGTTCTTGAACGCACAGATCCCGTTCGCCATTTGCAAAGTTTGTAAAAGCAGCCAAACCTTTTCAGAAAGAAAAGAAGACAGGCCTGTTGCTTCGAACAAGAACAGCTCACAAAGTGACACTTTCTATTGTAGAAAACTTCGCGCTGTGTGGATTTTTTTTTCGTTTGTGCTGAGTTCGCTTTGTATTTGCACGCGTCTAGCGCGTTATTTGCACGTGTTTTCCGGATAAAAATCAGTAAATCGCAAGTTTACAACTCTCTCTCTCTCTCTCTCTCTCTCTCTCTCTCTCTCTCTCTCTCTCTCTCTCTCTCTCTCTCTTTCTCTCTCTCTCTCTCCCAATCATATTAATGTACCCCTGTCTCTATGTATCTATGTGCCCCCCGCCTCTATGTGTCCCCGTCTCTATGTGTCCCCTGTTTCTATGTGTCCCTGTTTCTACGTGTCCCTGCTTCTATGCGTCCCCTTCTCTATGTGTCCCCTGTCTCTATGTGCCCCCGCCTCTATGTGTCCCCGTCTCTATGTGTCCCCTGTCTATATGTGTCCCAATGTCTCTATGTCCCCTATGTGTCCCTGTCTCTATTTTGTGTCCCTGTCTCTATGTGTCCCTGTTTCTATGTGTCCCTGTTTCTATGTGTCCCTGTTTCTATGTGTCCCTGTTTCTATGTGTCCCTGTTTCTACGTGTCCCCGTCCCTCCCCGTATATATGTGTCCCTGTCTCTATGTGTCCCTGTCTCTATGTGTCCCCTGTCTCTATGTGTCCCCTGTCTCTATGTGTCCCTGTTTCTATGTGTCCCCTGTTCTATATGATTGTGTCCCCTGTCTCTATGTGTGGCCCCTGTCTCTATGTGTCCCCTGTCTCTATGTGTCCCCTGTTTCTATGTGTCCCCTTATGTGTCCCCTGTGTCCCCATCTCCAGTGTGTCCCCTGTCTCTATGTGTCCCCTGTCTCTATGTGTCCCCTGTCTCTATGTGTCCCCTGTCTCTATGTGTCCCTGTCTCTATGTGTCCCCTCTCTATGTGTCCCCCTCTCTATGTGTCCCTGTCTCTATGTGCCCCCTGTCTCTATGTGTCCCCATGTCTCTATGTGTCACCCTGTCTCTATGTGTCCCCTTCTCTATGTCCCTGTCTCTATTGTGTCCCCTGTCTCTATGAGTCCTCGTTTATGTGTGCCCGTCTCTATGTGTCCCCGCCTGTCTCTATGTGTCCCTGTCTCTATGTGTCCCCTGTCTCTAAATGTGTCCCCTGTCTCTATGTGTCCCCTGTCTCTATGTGTCCCCTGTCTCTATGTGTCCCCTGTGCTCTATGAGTCCCCTGTCTCTATGTGTCCCCTGTCCCTATGTGTCCCCTGTCTCTATGTGTCACCCCGGATATGTCTCTGTATTAATGTGTCCCACTTTCTCTATGTGGTCCCCTGTCTCTATGTGTCCCCTGTCTCTATGTGTCCCTATTTCTATAGGTGTCCCCTGTTCTATATGTGTCCCCTGTCTCTCTATGTGTCCCCCTGTCTCTCTATGTGCCCCTGTCTCTATGTGCCCCTGTACTCTATGTGCCCTGTCTCTATGTGTCTCCCCAACAGATGTGCCTATGTCTCTATGTGTCCCCTGTCTCAATGTGTCCCCATGTCTATATGTGCCCCTGTCTCACGTTGTGTCCCTGGTCTCAATGTGTCCCCATCCCCTGCCTCCGTCTCTATGTGCCCCGGTCTCTATGTTCCCCCGTCTATATATGTGTCCCATGTCTGCCTATGTATCCCTCAATGTCTCTGTCTATTATGTCCCTCCTACGTCTCAATGCATGTGCCCTCAATGTGTCTCCCGTCGTTCTATGTGTGCCCCTGTCTCTATGAGGTGTTGCTTCCCTGTCTCTTCTAATGGCCAACCTGTGCAATGTGCCCGCCTGTCGCATGTGCCGCCCTGGTCTATATGTGTCCCCTGTCTCTACATGTCCTCTGTCTTTTTTGTGTCCCCTGTCTCTATGTGTCCCCGGTCTATATATGCTGGTGAATGAATGTTCAACACATGTATTTATAGTTCTTATTGTTGTTCTTGTTACTGTTGAACTGACTGGGTTTTTGTGTGCGTTGTTTTTTGTTTGCTTTTCGTTTCCGTAAGTTGTTGATTTCTCTCCTTGTGCATGTGAAGCCTACAATAATAATAATAATATCGATTCTATGTCTTCTCCAAATCCTGTCTCCAATTTCCAGGAGCTCACACCGTTTCGATAAGGGCTCTTTGTCATCGTTGAGACACGAAGCATGATACTGGGCCTACTGATTGGATGCCTGCCTTGTCAGGTGGCTCGTTATCGTGCGTGTGTGTGTGTGTGTGTGTGTGTGGTGTGTGTGTGGTGTAAGTGTGATGTGCTGTGACGTGTGCGTGTGGCGTGCGTGCGTGCGTGCGTGCATGCGTGCGTGTGTGTGTTTGTGTGTGTGTGTGTTGTGTGCGTGTGTGTGTGTGTGTGTGTGTGTGTGTGTGGGAGAGCGAGAGAGAGAGAGAGAGAGAGAGAGAGAGAGAGGAGAGAAGAGAGAGAGAGACAGAGAGAGAGAGAGAAAGAGAGGAGAGAGAGAGAGAGGAGCGTGTTTGTGTGTGTGTGCGTGCTTGAGCTCGCGCGCGAGTGCGGTCTGTGTCTGTGTGTGTGTGTGTGTGTTTGTGTGTGTGTGTTGTGTGTGTGTGCGTGTGTGTTGTGTGTGTGTGGCGTGTGTGTGCGGTGTGTGCGTTGTGCGCGCGCGTGCGCGCACGTAGCTACCTACATGTGTAATATTTTTCGCGTGTATGTGTGCTTGCGTGTTTTGTGTCATTGAATGTGTGTTTTTGTGTGTGTGTGTGTGTGTGTGTGTGTGTGTGTGTGTGTGTGTGGCGTGTGTGCGTGTGTGTGTGTGCCGTGTGTGTGTGTTACGTGTGCAGTCGAAAATGTAGCGTGCTGTGCGTGCGCGCTTGTGCTGTGGCGTACGTACGTGCGTGTGTGTGTGTGTGTGTGTGGTGTGCAGTGTGTGTGCGTGCGTGTGTGTGTGTGTGCGTGCGTGCGTGTGTGTGTGTGTGCGTGCGTGCGTGCAAGTAGGCAGGATACCTCGAAATTGTATTAGAATAACTCAATCAATCAAACCACAGAAGCATACCAACAATCCATTAATAATAAAAACTGCACGATTCCATTTTTTATTTGTCTAGGAAACACTGAAAGCGCGGAGACGATATTTTGCACACAAAACAGAGTCACGGCAAAATTCAGAGAAAACCGAATTCAATGTTCTCTGAAGAATTTTGTGCCACCGAGTCAATCATTCTGGCAGGAGTCACTTTTTCCCGTAACACCGTGTCATGGTGGAGTGTTTTCAACGGGAGAAGGAGGCGGTGGTAACAACGGGGGCGGGGGTGGTGGAGGCCTTGGTGGGGTGCTGGTGGGGTGTTGGTGTTGGTGGGGGAGGTGGAGTCAGAGCTCGCCAACGACAAATCAAAACGGATGTGGAAGGAATGAAGGAAGGATGAAAGGTAAGTTGGATGGAATGGAAACGTGAAGGCAAGGAAGGAAGGTGGATGGACAGGAAGGATTGAAGGAAGGAAAGAAGGAAAGGTGGAGGAAGAAGGAAGGATGAAGAAAGGAAGGAACAAGGGTGAAGGAGGTGGGATGAAGGAAGATGAAAGGAAGGAAGGAAGGAAGGTGGATGGAAGGAAGGATCATGATGAAGAAAGGAAGGAAGTCGGCAAAGGAAGGTGGATGGAAAGGTAGAATGAAGGAAGGAAAGGAAGGAAGGTGGATGGAAAAGGAAGGAATGATGAAGAAAGGAAGGAAGGATGAAAGGAAGGATAAAGGAAGGAAGGAGTGAAGGTGATGACTGAGAAGGAATGGCTATGAAGGAAGGAAGGAAGGAAGAGATAGAGAAAGGAAGGAGGAAGGTGGATGGAAGTGAAGGATGAAGGAAGGAAGGAAAGGAAGGAGGTGGATTGAAGAAGGATGAAGGAAGGAAGGAAGGATGAAGAAAGGAAGGAAGGAAAGGTGAATGGAAGGAGGATGAAGAAGAAGGAAGGATGAAGAAAAAGGAAGGAAGGAAGGGTGGATGGAAGGAAGGATGAATGAAAGGAAGGAAGGATTAAGGAAGGAAGTGGGATGGAAGGAAAGGGTGAAGGAAGGAGAAGGAAGGAAGATGAAGAAAGGAAGGAAGGATGAGGAAGGAAGGGGAAGGACAGGAGGGATGGAAGGAAGGATGAAGGAATGAAGATGAAGAAAGGAAGCAAAGGAAAGCGTGGATGGAAGGAAGAGATGAAGGACGTGAAGGAAGGATGAAAGGAAGAATGAATGAAAGAAGGAAGGAAGGTGGATGGAAGGAAGAAGGATGAGAGAGGAAGGAAGGAAGGTGGATGGAAGGAAGGAAGATGAAGGAAGGTAAGGATAGAAGAGAGACAAAGGAAGGGAAGGTGGATGGAAGGGAAGGATGAGAAGGAAGGGAAGAGAAGGATGAAAGAAAGGAAAGGAAGGAGGTGGATGGACAGAAGGATGAAGGAAGCAAGAAGGAGAAGGAAGAATGAATGAAAGGAAGGAAGGAAGGTGGAATGGAAGAAGGAAGGATGAAGAGAGGAAGAAGGAAGGGGTGGGAAGGAAGGATGAAGGAGGAAGGATTGAAGAGAGGAAAAGAAGGAAGGTGGATGGAAGGAAGGATGAAGAGAGGAAGGAAGGAAGGCTGGATGGAAGGGAAGGATGAGGAAGGAAGGATGAAGAGAGGAAGGAAAGGAAGGTGGATGGAAGAAGCGATGAAGGAAGGAGGAAGGATGAGAAAGGAAGGAAGGAAGGATGATTAGAAGGACATGATGAAGGAAAGAAGGATGAGGATGAAGGAAGGAATGGAAGGAAGGTGGATGGAAGGAAGGAAGGAAGGATGAAGAGATGGAAGGAGGTAACGGTGGCTGGATAGGGATAAGGATGAAGGATAGGAAGGATGAAGAGAGGAAGGAAGGGACAGGTGGATGGGAAGGAGGATGTAAGGAAGGAAGGATGAAGAAAGGAAAGGAAGGAAGGATGAAAGGAAAGAAGATGAAGGATGAAGGAAAGGAACGGGAGGAAGGAGGACGGAAAGAAGGAAGAAAGAACGGAAGGAGAATGAAAGAAGATGCAAGGAAAGAAGAGAGAAGGATGAAGGAAGGAAGGAAGGAAGGAAGGATGAAGGAAGGAAGAAAGGAAGAAGGAAGGAAGGAAGACGAATGAAGGAAAGAAGATGAAGGAAGGAAGGAAGGATCTGACAGGTAATGGAAGAGAAAAGAAGGAGAAAAAAGAAATCAACGAAGCAAGAAAGTTGCGATAGAAGGAATGATGGAAAAGGAACGGAAGAAAAGAAGGATAGGAAAGGAATAAAGAGAAGAGTAAACATACAAAAATAAGTAAACATGAAATATATAAAATATTACACAACACGGACCAAAAACATCACATGTTTGCCCTTGGTGGCAATAATTTATTGAAAGTAAACGCATAGGACGTGACAGCACACATCGTGCAGTGTGTTTGCCTAAAATATATTGCTGATATGTTCTATTGTTTTTTGCCGTCGGTCTGTCTGTTTGAACTATCACTGTCTCTCTGTCGGGGTCCTCTGCCTCTGTCGGTCAGTCTGTCGTAGTTATCTCTATTTCTCTCTATCTCTCGGTATATGTTGTATCAGTGTGCATGGGTATCTGAGTTTATGTAGTGCACGTTTGCTTGTGTGTAGTGTGTGTGGGGTTGTGTGTGTGCTAGTGTGTGTGTGTGTGTGGTGTAGTGTGATGGGTGTGTAACTGTGTGTGTTGTGTAGTGTGTTGTATGTGGTGTGTATGTGTGTGTTGTGTGTGTTGTGTAGATGCCGTGTGCGTCTCAGTGCAGTGCTACCGTTGTTGCTGTTGGCGTACGTGCACGGTGTGCGCGAGTGTGTGTGTGTGTGTGTGTATGTTGTGCTGTGCTGCCAAATAGATACGGCCCGCAGTTGTGCACAGGCAAATATCGACCTAAGAAAACTACTTTGTATACTGAGCTATTGCACATCGGATGAAGTGATTCATTTAAGAACGTGGCAGGCAGTTCCTGTATATTTCTATTCATATAAAAAACCTAAAACTTGTGGTTAAGAAATTAAACACGGGGAAAAATACTGCTACCAAATCACTACACCTCAACAAAACATTATGTGTATGAGGCATGGGGTAAGTGGTAATCCTAAAGACACACTCACACGACCTACGATTAAGTCGCCTGGTTTTTTTTCCTGGGAAGCTATGACAACATGATCAGATGTCCCATATGTCACAACACGCGTGAGGCTGCTCTTTAAAATTATGTTTTGGGTTGAATTTGGGGGGGGGCATTTATATGGGAGTCAGACCTGGTTAAAAACAGATTTGTGCCAGTTAGAAGAGTGGAGAGACACGTGGACACCCGTGATTAGTCAGGACCAAGACTGCTCTAGAGCTGGGGTGGATTTTGGTTTGTATAGTCCAGGATTGGGTACACTGGAAAAATAGTTGGTGAAAACAAATTCAGAGACTACTGGATATGAACATGCAAAACTGGCCGGTGTTAGTTGAGATTTGAACTGAGGCATGTCTCTCATTAAATGACACCCATTATTATATAAAAGTTTTATAGAACAGTGTCCAGAAATGTACCATTGGCAAAAGTCCAATGTTGTGAGCTGAAATTCGTGTAGGTCTTTCAATTGTATTATCAGTTTATCCGAGTACCAACCTCAACTCCCGTCGATTTATTTTTTGGCGTTGAAAATGTCAATGAGAGAGTCATTGGACGTTAGAAGTGCTCAGGCAATGGATGGGGGTAGGATCAGCCTAGAGTTATGTCATGATACTGAAAAGAGGCAGACTTTGAGTTGAGGTTTCGTACACCACAGATGAACCGGGGGTATCTAAAGTACACAACGTTTGCCCCAATCTCTAAAAGGGGACACCACCCTGACGATAGCTTTGTAAGAAATACGTCGAGATCACCAGAAAGACAGCCTTTTCAAGCGATCGGAACTCACTTTGCTCGGTTTCCTAGAAATCAAACCGTCAAACGGCCGATACCTCTTAGCGGGAGTTTCCAAAGAGAGAAGCATTTCTGGGAATGGATGTGGAGGGAGGCCACTCGAATGGTTGAAGCGTTTCTCTTCTTGTAGTGCAGTAATAACAAAAATTGCGAGCATATTTCCTTGTTGTGAGTGAAACTCCTCTTTGGTAAACTGTAAATAAAAAGGCCTTGTATTGTAGACATTTCATGGTTTGGTTCCAAGCGACTCAGGCGGCCATTAAAAAGGAAGGCACATGACGTCTTCTCTTTCAATGAAAATAATATGATTCCAGCACCTCAGCCAAGGTAGGAATCACGATTTGACGGTTCTGGATTCTAGGAAACAGAGCAAAGTGATGTTGCGATCTCTGTAAAGGGTGTATTCTGAGATCTCGACGTGTTTCTTGCACACAAAAACTCATCCGTCAGGCCGGGGGTTGCCCCTTTAATGGGTGAGACACAAACTGCATAACGATGCATCCGACTGTGACATTTTGTTAGGCATGATTCCTCGTGAAAATTTCTACTGTCTAAATGAATCTGGATGGAAAATTCCTACTATAGTTTTGTTCATTACATTCGTAGTCCCCTTACACGAAATCTGATGAAATATCTGTAATTGTGTTGTTGTATCAGAATTTTATAGAATTCGTTGTATTGGGGTATACATGAGAATAGTGAGATAAAACAGCGGTAAAGGTTCCAGGAATGTGCCAACCCACACATCCCACCCTACATTTCTCAGCTGTCCCCACATTTTTCCACACTTGCGCTTACACAAACATTAAGCTGTATTTTACGGTGCAGCCCCGGTTCGCATATTGCCGTTTCGCCTAAAGCCGATTCACCTACTGCCGCCTTCGCATACAAGCTTTGTGGACATGGCATGTTACGTCGAAAACCAGAAAGTTAGGGATGAAATGAATGAATCTTTTGATTAACGTGTGTTCATTTCACAGTGATATTACACAAACAAATTAAAACTCAACAACAACAACAAATTCGAAAAGACTAGAATAAACAAACAACAAACAAAAAACCAATACTACGTATGCAATTGCCAAACCTGTCTATAAAAGGTTAGGGGATAGGTTAGGGTAGGGATAGGGTTTCGAGTAGGTTAGGATAGGGTTAGGGATAGTAAGAAAGTAACAGAAAGTCACCGCTAGAGTGCATTAGAACCTGCAAAGTGCATCAATATGGAAAGGGAAACCCGTTTATACGAAACTGCCAGGGTTTTTTGGAAGTAGACACTACCGCGAATTGCGCCGGCTACTCATCTTAGTAAATGGCTTATGCCGAATACGCATTATGCGCACTGAGTGGGCACCGTATTTTATGACCTTTTCAGTAATATCTTGTTGATTAATTATAAGCGCAGAGTTACAGATTGATAGAAAGCGCCATTACCACCAATAGGAACCACCAACCCCCCCTATGTAGTGGAGTAGACACAACAGCCACGCAGACTCGAGCATTGGTCACAGTCCTGGTTGTCATTGCGTTTATCATGTTCGTCTGCGCCTTTAGTCTTTTTACTATTATTGAATGCATGTTGTTCTATTACTGTTAAAATGGGTGTAAAATTAGTGTGATTGAATATGAGAGGATGAATGTTACTCAATCTGCAGTAAGAAAGGCAAGAACCGGAAAAACATTGAAAATAACCGAGAAATCGGAACACAGAGGATGGGCTTGCATCGTAATGCCTTGCGTCTGTCTCCTTACCGTTGACATTCCTTGGGCCGCAGAGTGATCAGTCTGCTCTCATCATCAGTTCCCGTCAAATCAAACATGGCGTCGCATCTCGCCGTGTGCAGGAGCGGCCTGTCAGGGGTGTCGTCCAAAATTCATCAGCTGACTGGAATCTCGTGCTTGATGTAGAGGATTCTGTGGAGACATAAATAGTGTGGAACATATTTCAGCCACGCAGCTGCCAAATTGCAGTTGCTCCTCGCATTGGCGAGGATATACGGTAATCACACGCATGCGGATCATTAAGCAGGCCATACGCAGTCTTCTGACTCTAAGAAAGGAGCGTTGTCAATATATCAGGACCCCCTCTTCCATCTTCCCCGGAATGTCTTACGCCCACATGAACATTCTCCGCTACGAACCCCCAACCCACCCCGGGACAAATGCCCCCATAGGCTCCTCTCCCCATCCTCCGCCTAACATTATAGTATTTTGCTCTGATTTACAAACCTACACGCACAATATGTAGTAAATTTAACACACACACCACACAACCACACACGAGCACTACAACACACACACACACAACACCACACACACACACACACACATCGCGACGCGGCGCGCGCCAACGCTCACGCACACACCCACCACACACAACACACACTATTAGAAAAAAGTGACGCGGATGCGCTCTGTTGTGCGGGCCTATGAACTGAAGGTCAGTGAGAGGAGAGAGAGAGATGAGAGAGAGAGAGAGAGAGAGATTGAGAGATCGAGAGAGAGGGCGAGACGAGAGAGAGAGAGAGATCGAGATTTTGAAGAGAGAGAGAGAGCGAGAGTGAGAAGATTGATGAGACTTTGAGAGGATGAGTAGAGAGAGAGAGAATGGAACCGTTATAACATTTTACAAAGTCCTAGACGCTTGTTCTACAATTCTAACAATGCCCCATATCGGCTTTGCGCAGAGGGCCGTTCAACTCCTATTGTCTCTCTCACGCTTGTTCTGTAAAGGGCCAGCTACACGTCACTAAAATCGTAAGTGACGACTGTACGATACGATTCGAATCAGCGGGGTCCCACGCAAACAAATGCGATTCGCGCTTCGAAAAATCACATGCTCGAATCGTATCGTACATGTTTTGTGCGATTTTAGCTGTGACGTGTGGGCGGCACTTGTTCACAGCGGTGAGGAGCTGTGGGGTACCTTGCACACACCCCCCACCCCCCCCACCCCCCCCTACCCCCCCCACCCCATTGGCCTAAACTAGAGTAAGTGTTATATAGTGCTCTCAAGTGTACTGAATCCATTTATGCATAGTCACAGCATACATTTTGGGTTTGTTCTTAGAGTTATTTGCCTCTTTGCTGCAAGGGTACCCCTAAACAGTCATAGTCGGCAAACCAGCATTTATCAATATAAGTACACAATAGTGGTATTTAAAACTAAGAAAACTCTAATTTGCTTCCTAATTAGTAAACGCGATGAGTAAGTATCATAAAAGAGCTATGGACAAATACCAATTAGGCTATAACTTGGCTTCCACGCAGCACGTGTCTTCGCGCCATTGAACTGTCATTTTCACGATTAAAAGAGGATGTCAGTCTCTCACACACACCATAATGCGAAATAATCCCGAAGCTTGGCATATATTTTTCACAAACTACATGTGATTAGGGGTACTTCAGGCACAAATTTGAAGTTCTGAACCAAATTAGGTATGTCCCATTGCAAAAGATCATCCCTTACCCCAACACTGGAATCTCGCTCGGCACTCCTTTAATAAAACGCTTTTTGGTAGATCAGTGTCATCTTTGACCACCTTGATGCTTAGAAATATGTCTTGTATTACAAGACTCTATTAATAACAAATTTCTAACGAAACACCAAGTATATTTTTGTTGATTGCAGTATTGAATCGAGGGGTGAGATGCTTAATAAGTACCTATGACCGTCCAGTTACACGAAAGCGAAAACACACAGATCGTGCACACCACGCTCAGAGTGAACAGGAAAAGCCTGAGGTTTGTGTGATGCACACAGCCTTGAAGGCAAACAGCGAGACGATTCGCAATCGTTTGTGGACTATGCGACAAAATTGAAACGTAAAATAATTTTAAAAGAGCAGTAAGCCTCTCACGACTATGAATTGCCAAGGTCTATTTTTACCACTGCAATCACATTTATATACACTGAGTCGCCTACCACTGACCTTTTTGACAAAAATTTTAATCTGTAGAACTCAGTAATTGTTATCTCTAGCCACATTTTCGTAGCTTTCTATTCTATGGGAAAAACATTAAAACTATTTATCCTACGTATGACTCCTCGAAAGCATAGCACGGCAACTCGTCGTGTCTGTTGCATGTGTCGTGTGAGTACGTATGTTATTATTTCTTTACGCTGTTAAAATGAAGATTCATGTGCTCTGTTCAGCATACAATTATTTCCATACCTAAGGACAGGATATGACAACTGAAATTGTATACTTTATGCACCAAGTATTTTTTTTCTGTTCTGGTACTTGACTCCTTTTTTTAATCTTTTACAATATGAGCTGACAATTTTGGTACCGACCGACAAAGTGAATGTTATATGTGTTTTGTGGCTTGTGAGCCACAAAAACAAAAACAAAACACAAGCAAGCAAACAGACTAAGTATGTTCAAGTAAGCTGCATGTAGATACCAGAGAAGACGAGACAGTGAGAGATCGATCAGGTGTTTCAAACCATGGCGGTCTGCTTACTGGGTAGATGGTGGTTTTTAGGCTACCTGGTCTATGCAGACTTCACAAAATGAGCCTGAAATCGGACCCACAGCATTCCGTAACAAGACATCTCTCCACCGGGAATACCGTCACCGATGACAATGGGAGTGGAATGGAGTGATAGGTTGGGTTGTTGAGATTAGTGGTTACCTTTTGTCTGTCTGTCTGTCTGTGTCTGTTTGGTCCATGACCATGTCTGTCCGTTTGTCTGTCTGTTCTGTCACTCTGTCTGTCTGGGCACGTCTGTCTTAGTATTCACTGTCCTCTCTCTCTTATCCCTCTCTCTGTCTCTCTCTCTATATATAAAGTGTCTTCAGTGTCCAGTGTCCGTCTCTCTCTCTCTCTCTCTCTCTCTCTCTCTCTTCGTCTCTCTTCTCTCTCTCTCTCTCTCTCTGTGCGCGCGCGCATGCCTGTATTTTGTTGCCTCCGATTATTTTCTCAATTAACTCGTTGCGCATTCAAGAGAATTGTCGACGGATTTAAATAAGACAAACAAACAAACTGCCACGACAAGTGTTAAAGCATGACGTTATTTTATTCACGAGAGGAGACAAAACAAGGCTACTGGATATTTCGGCGAATGCCGCCTTTATCAACAAGAATAAAAGTGTCAACTAATCAATACAATAACGTCACTTACATCGTCCTGTACGTTGTTTGTTTGTTGTATGTTCCAGGAGTGAACGTTGCAGTCGGTGTGTCCGTTTTGTATTTAAAACTTAGGCAAAGCTAAGAGATCATCTTAAATATAAGAGTTAATAGTGTGAGTTGTCTGTTCACTTGAACACATGTTTGTATTCTTATACTTTATGTGTCCCAAATACTGAAACACAAATAATACACAGTATCTACAGACAAACATTGCATCAATAAACTTAAAACCTTTGGTCTTAAGATAAAAGATGGAAGAAACCTAAAGGTAACATTAATTAAGAGAAAAGTGTATAAATAAATGGAATAAAGAATAGCGCCAATGGTTGGTAAGACAACAACACAAAATTTACAGTAGTAAAATCTGTTTAAACGCACTTCTCCGGTCGGAACAGGAACATATGGGAGCATTAGTTAGATGTAAAAGATGGTGGAACGCATCCTGGAGGCATGCCCGAAGGCAGTGCAACACCCCCCAGCACCAAGTCACCGATTTTAGTATAAAACATACAGAATAGTTTTGCTGTATATGGAGTACAAAACCAAGCACATTTTAAAACAGCCTTTACCTCGTTGGTAACACTAATTGAAACTGACCATACTGTGTGGCACGATATATCAAGCTGTCGATTTTTATCTGACCTGAAGTCTGCATCTTATCTACAAGATAGCCAGCACTATTTTCTGACTCAGACACCAAGGTTCCAAGAGGAATTCTTGCTCGTATCATTGTTCGTTGATTGTTGGTGTGGGGGTGATGTGAGTGGTGGTGGGGGGGGAGGGAGAGGGGTGGTGTAGGTTGGTGGTGTCACTGCAGAGTTCGGTACATAACTGTCAATCTTATTATTGCAGAGCATTGTCCCAAATAGTGTGAAATTTGATCAATTCCGATGACTTTTTGAAATTTGACACTAGTGTCAAAGTGAAGTTTTGATTGTAGTTTGGTTTAATTATGATTTGGGATTTTGTGTGTGAGTGAGTATAATGAGTGCGTCAGGTTAAGTCAGTCAGTCCACAATGATCTTTAATGAGGGACAAAGTGTTTTTTCCATCGCTGTACCTCTTATTAAATACAATACATCAATAATTTAAAAAATTATATAAAAAAAACACGGAGAAGATAGACCAGTAAAGCTGTAACAAATTTACAAAAACAACATGTTATGCGCATATAGATGGGATAAATTAGTATTCAATCTAGCGCAACGCCTTTAAGTACCGGAAATAAGAGTACGGTTAATACATCTAGTACCGATAATGCCAAGTACCCCCCCCTCCCCCCCCCCCGGTAATGCCAAGTACGTAATGCTGAAGCAGCAGTTTTTTGGGTCCAGCGAAATATTATTTATAACTCTTGTGGTCTCTCCTTTCTTTCCAATTGTCTTATTCGCCTCATCCTGCTGTAACCCCCCCCCCCCCTCCCCCACCCCCCCCCACCCCCCCCCCCCGCCTTCAGCATGCATGAATAGAGCCACATTTGGACTTAAAGTCGACATGGTATAAAAATAAAAATGCATGAAGTGTGATTACGGACATAGACATTTAGGCATTGAGGAGCCTATGGACATATTTAAAGGTTACACATGATACACGCAGTGCTTTGCGCTGTACACAATTTAGATGGGCTACCTACACGTCTAAAGGATAAGCATGCATAGTGTCTTTTAACACGAATGAAACAAACATTTAAACCTAAAAAGGCTCATAGCTTAGGAGGGGATGGATCTGGGGATGGAAGGATTTCTGGCCATGGAGGTGACTTTAAAGTTATGTAGCCGCTGCTCTAGAGGTAATAGTTGTAATGCTCTTTTTGTTGTTGCCACTGCTGCATTGCATTGCTGCCTGAGTGATGATGATATTTGATGACTGATGATGGAATGATGAGTGATGATGAGATGATGAGTATTGATGAGATGATGCGACAGGTATTTTTATGCTACCAATTAAGGGCTTTTTGCAGTTATTATCAGTTAGTGCAGAATAAAATATCGCAATTATATAACATAATAGGATTAAATAAACAACATTTTCAAGGTCTTCCACACAGTGGTAGGCTTAATAGATCTCAGTATTTGTTTCATTGATTCATTCTTTTTTGTTATCCACTAGTGGACATGATATAAAGAACGACTGTTTCTCTTCTGTGGTAACCCCTTTATGAACTGTGGAGTCTTTCTTCTGATTCCCACCATCAACAATAACATGAGATTTGTATGTTATTTACCACTTTATCATCAATTCTCTTTTCGATTGCACAGTCCTTGGCGTGTTGACTCGACCGTTCATTTGTGTATTATTTTCTTCCTAAGGTAGGTCTGTGTCTCGAAGCAACATTCCGTGGATCTATATGTCTCCGTTTGTGTCATCGATTTTTCCTTCACACTGTATGTCGTTCTCTTGTACTATAGATTGAGACAAAGTAACGATAGTGGTATGAGAGGTATTGCAGAGTGCGTTTCTTGGAAACCTACACAGCGCCGCGCGCAACACAAACAACACACACAAGCAGGATACACGCACACGCGCGACACACACGAACACAACACACACCCACATAGTGTGCTACGCATTTATGACACTGTTACACTATACAGAGGGACAATGACAATGACTATTCAATTTAAGGCACCTTGCCCCTCCATGTAATGAGTGGTTACAGAGATAAACCAAATACATTCATCCAACTGATCATAATAATATTAACAAGATTAATGTATCTCATACTCATAACTGATCGCCAAAACTGGGTAA
>CM065698.1:42730283-42735690 GCA_017654935.2 Phymorhynchus buccinoides | reverse complement strand
ACCGTCATGGCTGCTTCACGTACATGTCAGAAACGGGAAGTAGCGTGGTTGATTATTTTGTTATGTCATGTGATATGTATAACTTGTTATGTAATTCGTGTGAGCTAAAAATTTGTGACAAATTTTATTCAGATCATATGCCTGTGGAACTAGGAGTTTTGTGTAGCGCGGCTGTTCTAAAGAAAAATATGTCTAAAAATAGAGCTAGGCCTACTTTAGTGGAAAAGTTTGTGTGGAGTGAGGACTGTGCTGAATCGTATGGTGATAGCATACGTTCATTTGATATTCAGGAAAAGATCAATCATGCAATCATTTTGATTGACGTCAATATTGACGAAGCTTTGTCTGTGTTTAATGCAACTATTAAAGAAGCTGCACAATGTATGAAAAAAGAGGTACAAGTATATAACAATAGCAACTGGAAGAGTAACGATTGGTTTGACTCTGATTGTAAAGACTTTAGGAAAAACGTTCGGAATGTATATAATAAATGTAAACGTACAAAGGATAAGGGTGATCGTGATTGTTTCTGTCGTGCTAGAAGGGAGTATAAATACCTAAAGGATGGGAAGAGAACAGAGTTTAATAATGCGCAGTTAACAGAATGGATTGCAGCGATAAGAAGCCAAAAGGACTTTTGGAATAAAAGACGTACGATGTCATTCAACAAGAAACAACCGGTAAATAACATTAGTGTCGATCAGTGGTTTGACCATTTTAAGAACCTTTTGACCAAAGACTGTGATGCTAATGCAATACTACAGGGGAGTGAGGAGGAAG
The DNA here is from genome assembly GCA_017654935.2 of Phymorhynchus buccinoides. NCBI lineage: Eukaryota > Metazoa > Mollusca > Gastropoda > Neogastropoda > Raphitomidae > Phymorhynchus > Phymorhynchus buccinoides. The sequence goes on along the minus strand of CM065698.1, from coordinate 42,734,910 downwards.
AGGAGGAAGATGAGGAAGTATTTAAGCCGTCCCATTTCAAAAGAAGAAATAATGTTTGCTATCAGGAAAATAAAAAACAATAAAGCAGCTGGTCCTGATGGCATAGTCGGTGAACTTTTGAAGTATGCATGTAAAAACGAGTCAGTTTTGACATTCTTTGTAGCCTTTTTTAACTCGTTATTTGATAAAGGAATTTATCCTGTGCTGTGGACCGAATCTATTGTTCTACATCTGTTCAAAAAAGGTGATATAAATAATCCTAATAATTATAGAGGGATATCTCTAAGTGATGCAGGCAGTAAAGTTTATAGTACTATTATTAATCATAGGTTACAGGAGTGGGTAGGGATATCTCTAAGTGATGCAGGCAGTAAAGTTTATAGCACTATTATTAATCATAGGTTACAGGAGTGGGTAGAGATATCTCTAAGTGATGCAGGCAGTAAAGTGTATAGCACTATTATTAATCATAGGTTACAGGATTAGGGATATCTCTAATGATGCAGGCAGTAAAGTTTATAGCACTATTATTAATCATAGGTTACAGGAGAGGGTAGGATATCTCTAAGTGATGCAGGCAGTAAAGTTTATAGCACTATTATTAATCATAGGTTACAGGAGTGGGTAGGGATATCTCTAAGTGATGCAGGCAGTAAAGTTTATAGCACTATCATTAATCATAGGTTACAGGAGTGGGTAGGGATATCTCTAAGTGATGCAGGCAGTAAAGTTGTATAGTACTATCCTATTACAATCATAGGTATACAAGGAGTGGGTAGGGATATCTCTAAGTGATGCAGGCAGTAAAGTGTATAGCACTATTATTAATCATAGGTTACAGGAGTGGGGGTAGTGATGCAGGCAGTAAAGTTTATATATCTCTAAGTGATGCAGGCAGTAAAGTATTATATCATAGGTTACAGGAGAGGGTAGGGATACTATTATTAATCATAGCACTATTATTTCATAGGTTACAGGAGTGGGTAGGGATATCTCTAAGTGATGCAGGCAGTAAAGTGTATAGTACTATTATTAATCATAGGTTACAGGAGTGGGTAGAGATATCTCTAAGTGATGCAGGCAGTAAAGTTTATAGCACTATTATTAATCATAGGTTACAGGAGAGGGTAGAGATATCTCTAAGTGTGCAGGCAGTAAAGTTTATAGTACTATTATTAATCATAGGTTACAGGAGAGGGTAGAGATATCTCTAAGTGATGCAGGCAGTAAAGTGTATAGCACTATTATTAATCATAGGTTACAGGAGTGGGTAGGGATATCTCTAAGTGATGCAGGCAGTAAAGTGTATAGCACTATTATTAATCATAGGTTACATATCAGGGTAGAGGGATATCTCTAAGTGATGCAGGCAGTAAAGTTATAGTACTATTATTAATCATAGGTTACAGGAGTGGGTAGAGGAAAACAATATTACTGGTGAATATCAGGCAGGGTTTAAACATAATTACTCTACAATTGACCATATGTTTACACTGATGGCTTTCGTTCAAAAGCAATTTTCTTTTAATCGCAAATTATATGTCGCGTTCATTGACTTTGAAAAAGCCTTTGATTCCATCAACAGAGCTGTTCTTTGGCCAATTCTTTTAAAATCAGGCGTGCATGGTAAACTACTTAAATGTATAAAAAGTATGTATCTTTGTGTAAAAGCTAGAGTGAGATGTGGAGGTAACTTAACTGACTACATTCGATGTACTGCAGGAGTGAAACAAGGGGATGTTTGTAGCCCTGTCATATTTTCTCTCTTTATCAACGACTTAACTTTAAATGTTCTTGAGAGTGGAAAACATGGTGCACAATTTACTGGTGATATGTTACAGCTGTTTATTCTCCTCTTAGCAGATGATGTTGCTCTTATGTCTGAAACTGTCATAGGTCTGCAAACTCAATTAAATAGTCTATGTAGGGCAGCAAAATCACTTCAGTTAAAAATAAATATGTCAAAGAGTAATATAATTGTTTTTAGGAAGGGTGGATATTTGGGTAGTAGGGAAAGATGGACATACAATGACACGCTGATGCCAGTGGTTAATGTATATAAATATTTAGGTCTTTATTTTACAACCAAGTTAAGTTTGACAGTCACATGTAAAGATCTTGCAAGTAGAGCTAAGCGTGCCTTGATAGTTATTATGCAGAGACTTTCTTGTTTAGAAAATCAGTCTTTTGAACTATTTATGAAGCTATTTGATTCCCAAGTACAACCTGTTGCTCAGTATGGTGCAGAATTATGGGGTCTTTATGATGCAGCAATCTATTGTGAGAATGTGCATTTGTTTGCGCTTAAAAGATTTTTAAGAATAAATATAAAGACACCGAATGATTTAGTGTACGCTGAAACAAACAGATATCCCATTTGTCTGAATTCCGTGATAAAATGTATTCGCTATTGGTTAAAGTTAACTGTTATGGATAATGTAAGACTGCCTAAAAAAAGCGTATAATATACTGTACGATTTGGATGTTAGAGGGAAATCAAATTGGGTTTCAAAAGTAAAAATGAAATTATTTGTTTTAGGATTTGGGCATGTTTGGTTACAACAAAATGTAGGTGATACACAACAATTTGTTCGAACACTTCTTAGAAGATTGATTGATTGTCGTTGGCAAGAATGGTCAAGTCATGTTGAGAGTAGTGATCGATTTATCTTCTATAGACAGTTTAATACTACTCATTGTATTCCTACGTATTTATCAATTAAAATGGATAAACAGTTGAAGTGTATTTTGACTAAATTCAGATTTGGAATTTCTGATATCTTTACTCATTATTATAGATACAGGAAACATAATGTTCGTGATCTTCTCTGTCCAATGTGCAAGAATAGTGTTGATAACGAAGTACATTTTGTGCTCTGTTGCCCTGTTTTAAATGATCTTAGAGAACGATTCATTCCTTCTAAGTATTATCGGTATCCGTCAATGTTTAGACTTACTATGCTCTTAGCATCAACTAATGAATCTATTGTTAAACGATTTGCTCTATTCTTGTACAAGGCTTTTAATATGCGTAGCATAATGATCAGTTGAATGTGTTGCTCATGTGTTTATATGTATGTTTTTGCGTATAATGAATGATTGATTGGTTATTTGATAAGTAATTACTTTCTATGCTTATACTGTATATATATCTATATATATATATATATATTTGTTATTTTCCTACAATATGTTTGTTCATTGTAACCCCATCATATGGGGCCTTGGCCTTTTGATTAAAAATCTGTATCCGTATCCGTATCTCTTTTCTCTCTCTTTCCTCTGTCTTTGTCTCTCTCTCTTTCTCTCTTTCATCTGTCTCTGTCACCTAGCAGCGCAAATGGTCAACTTAGGACGACGATTTGACCGCCAGGGGGCAATCAAACCAGTAGGGGCTTAGTGCGTGATATTCTTAGTTGGGCGTAGTGAGAGAGAGAGAGAGAGAGAGAGGGACTTGGACGATGATTTGACCACCAGTGGGCAGTCAAACCAGTAGAGTCCCTCCTCCTCTCTCTCTCACTACGCCCAACTAAGAATATCACGCGCTAAAGCCCCTACTGGTTTGATTGCCCCCTGGCGGTCAAATCATCGTCCTAAGTTGCTCATTCAAGGATGGCCATAATAATAGAAACAAAACAAAACAAAACAAAAACAACAACAACAACAACAACAACAACAACAACCCACACCTCTAAGTTAGAATATCCTTTCATTACAAAATGTTATCAATAAAAGTTGTTGTTTGCAAGATTAATGACATCTGAATTCTTTGACGCTTTTTCGTTGTTTTTTGTTTGAAGTCTATGCTATCGTACCAACAGTGATCGTTTTTTGTGCTTACCGATCACATAAATCTCTATTAGTACCAGAAACATATTTAAGTGACTTCACAATAAGTACATTTAGATTTGATTTTATTGATTTAATTTCAAGTCTGTTCACAACATTTGTGATATTATAATAATAAACAATAACAAGAAACAAATCAAGGAACTAAATTCAGGGAAGAAATTGCGCATGCACGTGCGTGTATATAGCCTATGAACAATCTCGGAGCTGGATATAACCTTTGCAATGTCAATCATTTCAGGGCTGTAAACTGTTTCTTTTATAGGCCCTAATGTTGCTATGTTTATCTTAACCCTTTCACCGCCAAAGTCGCATTTTAGCACCACAGTGAATGAACACCTATGTCACTAAAAGGCATCGAATTGGGGTCTATTATCCAAAAACCCTATTGTCTTAGTTTTGGGAAGTAAGGGTAGACCGTATTTTATATATGTCACAGAAGAATCCCCAATACTGGAGATGGATTTTGTTCTCTACCCAGGTACATTTAATGGAACATTTTGGCTGACATATGGCTGGCGGTGAAAGGGTTAAAATTGTTGTATATGGAAGGCAAAACTGGACATGCAAAAATAATATGTTGAATAGACAGTGGGTGACCACAAGCGCATTCTACATCATTAGAAAATTTGGTCTTCCATGAATTTAGTCGAATTTTCTCAATTAAACTAGACAAAGATCTTTGACATAATAACACTTTTGTTTTCGCAGGAAGTACATTTAGAGTAGTATTGGCAATAATACGTTTTGGCATAAATGAACTGAGAGTTAACGAAAG
>CM065698.1:42715283-42722783 GCA_017654935.2 Phymorhynchus buccinoides | reverse complement strand
TTCCTCTGGAACCATTGGTGTCTTGAGTCAGAAAATAGTGCCTGGCTATCTTGTAGATAAGATGCAGACTTCAGGTCAGATAAAAAACGACAGCTTGATATAATCCAAAAGTATGGTCAGTTCAATTTGTGTACCAACAGGTAAAGGTGTTTTAAATGTGCTTGGTTTTGTAAATCCATATACAGCAAAACTATCTGTATTTTTATAAATAAAATCGGGACTTTGCTGGTGTTGCACTGCCTTCGGGCATTGCCTCCAGGATCGTTCCCACCATCTTTACATCTACTAATGTCCCATATGTGTCTGTTCCAGACCGGAGGACGTTAAACAGATTTACTACTGTAAATGTTGTGTTGTTGTTCATTAACCAACCATGCGCTATTCTTTAATTCCATTTTTTTAACTTTTCTCTTAATTAATGTTATTATCTCTTTTTCTTAACCAAAGGTTTTAAGTTTTGATGCATGTTTGGTAGTCTTGTATTATTGTTTTCAGATTTGGGACTTAAAATAAGAATAAAACATGTTCCAGTGAAGACACCACTATAAACTCTTTATATTTTAAGTGATCTCTAGCTTTGCTCTTATTTAAATACAAAAACTGAAACAGACTGCAACGTCACTGGAACATACAACAAACAAACAACTACAGGACAAGTGTAAAGTGACGTTATTGTATTGATTAGTTGATTTATTCTGTGTTGATAAAGGCGCATTCGCCGAAATATCCAGTAGCCTTGTTTTGTCTCTTGTGAATAAAATAACGTCACTTTACACTTGTCGTGCAGTTGTTTGTTTGTCTTATTTAAATCGACAATTCTCTTGAATGCAGCAACGAGATAATTGAGAAATAATCGAGGCACAAAATAACAGGCATGCGCGCGCGCACAGAGAGAGAGAGAGAGAGAGAGAGAGAGAGAGAGAGAGAGAGAGAGAGAGAGAGAGAGAGAGAGAGACTGGACACTGGACACTGGAAAACTTTATATATAGAGAGAGAGAGAGAGAGAGAGAGAGACAGAGAGAGAGAGACAGACAGACAGACAGAGTGACAGACAGACAGAGTGACAGACAGACAGACAAACGGACAGACATGGGCATGGACACAGACACAGACAGACAGACAGAAAAATAACACAATCATCAAAAACCAAACCTATATCCATCCACTCCCATTGATCGGTGACGGTATTCCCGGTGAGAGAGATGTTCTTGTTACGAATGCTGTGGTCGATTTCAGGTATTTTGTGAAGTCTGGAGAGACCAGTAGGCCTAAAAACCACCATCTACCCAGAAGCAGCCGCCATGTTGAAACACCTGATCGCTCTCGCCTGTCTCGTCTTTCTGGTATCTAATGCAGCTACCTTGAACATACGTGAGTCTGTTTGCTTGCTTGTGGTTTGTTTTTGTTTGTGGCACAAGCCACAAACCTATAACTCACTTTGTCGGTCGGTCCAAAATTGTCGCACATATTGTAAAAGATTAAAAAAAGTACAGACAGAAAAAAAATACTTGGGCATAAAGTAACATTTCAGTTGTCATATCTACTGTCCTTAGGTATGGAAATAATTGTATGCTGAACAGAGCACATGAATCTTCATTTTAAAGCGTAGAGAATAATAAACATACGTAATACAGACACTGCAACAGACACGACGAGTATGCGGTGCTTCTTTCGATGAGCATAAGTAGGATAAATAGTTTTAAATGTTTTCCAAAAGATATAAAAAGCTACGAAATGGTGCAGAGATAACATTCTGGTTTACAGATTAAAATTATTGAAAAGGCAGGGGAGGCGACTCAGTGTATATAATGATTGCAGTGGTAAAAATAGACCGCACTTCAAATCGAGGCTGCTCTTTAAAATTATGTTTCGTTTTCAATTGTCGCATGCCACAAACGATTGCGAATCCTCGCTTGTTTGCCTTCAAGGCTGTGTGCACACACAAACTCAAGGCTTTTCCTGTTCAGATGAGGTGGTGGCACGATCTGTGTGTTTTCGCTTTCGTGACGTCATTGCTTCTTAGATCTGCACCCCTCAGTCATCTGCAATCACAAAAATTCATTGGTGTTTGGGTTAGAATTTGTATGTAATAGAAGTTTGTAATACAAGACATGATTTCTAAGCAATCAAGTGGTCAAAGATGAACAAGATCTACCAAAAAGACGTTTTTAAGGATTCCGAGCGAGATTCCAGTTTTGGGGGTAGGGATGATCTTTTGCAAATGTGACATACCTAATTGGTTCAGAACCTTCAAATTTGGCCTGAAGTACCCTAATACATTGTAGTTTGTGAAAATATATGCCAAGTTAGGGATATTTGCAATTATGGTGTAAGTGTGAGAGATGACATCCTCTTTTAATCGTGAAAATGACAGTACGCGAAGAACACGTGTCACGGAAGCCAAGTTATAGCCTTATTGGTATTTGTAATGCTCTTTTTATGATACTTACTCATCGCGTTTACTAAATTAGGAAGCAAATTATAGTTTTCTTAGTTTTAATACCACTTGATTACTTATTGAAAATGCTGTTGCCGAAATGAGGTTTAGGGGGTACCCTTGCAGCAAGGGCAATAACTCTAAGACCAACCCAAAATGTATGCTGTTAACATGCATAAATGGATTCAGTACACTCTGGAGCACAATTTACACCTAGTCTAGTTTAGCCCGGGGGGGGGGGGGGGGGGGGGTGTGCAAGGTACCCCACAGCTCCTCACCGAGTATAAAGGGCCAGCCACACGTCAGCTAAAATCGCACAACTGTACGATACGATTCGAGCAGGTGATTTCGAAGCGCGAATCGCATTTGTTCGTGGGGACCCCGTGATCGAATCGTATCGTACAGTCGTACGATTTTAGTGGACGTGTAGCTGGCCCTTTACAGAACAAGCGTGAGAGAGACAAATAGGAGTTGAACGCCCTCTGCGCCAAAGGGCCATATGGGGCATTTAGAATTGTAGAACAAGCGTCTAGGACTTGTAAAATGTTATACGGTTCCATTCTCTCTCTCTCTCTCTCTCTCTCTCTCTCTCTCTCTCTCTCTCTCTCTCTCTCTCTCTCTCTCTCTCTCTCTCTCTCTCTCTCTCTCTCTCTCTCTCTCTCTCTCTCTCTCTCTCACTGACTCACATAGGCACGCACACACGCATCGGCGCACTTTTTTCTAATAGTGTGTGTGTGTGTGTGTGTGTGTGTGCGTGCGTGCGCGCGCGCGCGCGATGTGTGTGTGTGTGTGTGTGTGTGTGTGTGTGTGTGTGTGTGTGTGTGTGTGTGTGTGTGTGTGAAATTTACATACATATTGTGCGTGTGGTTTGTAAACAGACAAAATACTATAATGTTGGGCGGAGGATGGAGGGAGAGGATCCTAGGGGGCATTGTCCCAGGGGGGTGGGGGTTCGTAGCGGAGAATTGTTCAGGCGAGAATTCCGGGGAAGATGGAGAGGGGGTCCTGTTTTGACACGATCCTTGTCTTAGAATTCAGAAGACTGCTATGCCTGCTAATGATTCCGCGCGTGTGATTACCTCCTCCCAATAGCAGAGGAAGCAACTGCAATTTTGGGAAGCTGGGCTGAAATATGTTCACACTATTTATGTCCACAGATACTATAATCAAGCACGAGATCCAGCAGCTGATGAATTTGGACGACACCCTGACAGCCGACTCCTGCACGGCGAGATGCGACGCCATGTTTGATTTGACGGGAACTGAGGATGAGAGCAAGACTGATCAGCTCTGCGCCCAGGAATGTCAACGGTAAGGAGACAGACGCACTGCATACGATGCAAGCCCATCCTCTTCCATTTCTCGGTTGTTTCTAAGTTTCCGTTCTTGCCTTTCTTACTGCAGATTGAGTACTTCATCCTCTCATATCAATTCACACTAATTTTCACCCATTTACATAATGAAACACATGCATTCAATAATAGTAAAAGATAAAGGCGAGACGGATAAACGCAATGAACCAGGACTGTGACCAATGCTCCGCGGCTGTTGTGTCTACTGCACTACATAGGGGGGGGGGGGGTCCTATTAGATAATGGCCTTTATCATAACTGCGATTAATTAATCAACAAAGATAATTAGCTGAAAAGGTTCATAAAATACGGGTGCCCACCAGTTCGCATAATGCGTTTCGCATAATCCTTTGATCAGAGCCGCGGGCGCAATTCGAGTGTCTCTTCCAAAAAACCCTGGCAGTTCGCATAAACGGGTTTGCCATTTCGCATATTATGCACTCTTGCAGGTTCTAATGCACTCTACGTGACTTTCTGTTACTTTCTTACTATCCCTAACCCTATCCCTAACCTATCTCGAACCCTATCCCTATCCCTAACCTATCCCTAACCTTTTATAACAGGTTTGCAATTGCATGCTAGTATTGGTTTTTGTTTGTTTGTTTGTTTATTCTTCTTTTCGAATTTGTTGTTGTTGTTGATTTTAATTTTGTTTGTGTAATAATATCACTGTGAAGTGAACACACGTTAAATAAAAGATTCATTCATTCATCCCTAACTTTCTGAGTTTTACGCGAAATGCCATGTCCACAAAGTTTTGTATGCGAAGCGGCAGTATGTGAATCGGCTTTATGCGAAACGGCAATATGCGAACCGGGGCGCACCGTAAAATACAGCTTAATGTTTGGTAAGAAAGGCAAGTGTGAAAATGTGGGGACAGCTGAGAAATGTAGGGTGGGTGTGGGGGTGGCACATCTTGACCTTTACCCTGTTTTAGCTCACTATTCTCATGTAGACCCCAATACACGAATTATATAAATGTCTGATACGACAACACAAAATACAGATATTTCATCAGATTCGTGTAAGGGGGGACTACGAATGTAATGAACAAAACTATAGTAGGATTTCATCAGATTCATTTAGACAGTAGAATTTCACGAGAATCAGATTATTTCATTGAAAGAGAAGACAGTCATGTGCCTTCTCTTTTTTAATGGCCGCCTGAGTCGCTTGGACCAAACCATAAAATTTCTACAATACAAGCCTTTTTATTTACAGTTTACCAAAAGGAGTTTCACTCACAACAAAGGAAATAGCTCCAATTTTATTTATTACTGCACTACAAAGAAGAAAACGCTTCAACCATTCGAGTGGCCTCCATCCACTCCATCCAAAATGGCTTCTCTCTCTGGAAACTCCGCCAAGGAGGTATCGCCGTTTTGACAGTTTGATTTCTAGGAAACCAGAGCAAAGTGAGTTCCGATCCTTGAAAAGGCTGTCTTTCTGGTGATCTCGACGTATTTCTTACAAAAGCTCATCCGTCAGGGTGTCCCTTTAAGAGATTGGGGCAACGTTGTACTTTAGATACCCCCTCATGTGTACGACCCTCAATCTCAAAGTCTGCCTCTTTCAGTTTCATGACAATAACTCTAGGCTGATCCTAACCCCATCCATTGCCTGACAATTCTAACGTCAGAATGACGCTCTCAGTGAACATTTTCAACGCCAAAAAAAAAAAATCGACGGGGGTTGAGGTTGGATCGGATAAACTGATAATAATGAAAGACCTAACGATTTTAAGGAAACAAACATTGGACTTTTGCATGGTACATTTCTGGACAACCTGTTCTATAAACTTTATATATAATGTCACTTTATGAGAGACAGCGCTCAGTCAAATTCATACTTCCCTGCCAGTTTTGGCATGTTCATATCCAGTAGTCTCTGAATTTGTTTTTCAAAACTGATTTTCGGTACCCAATACCTGGCTATACAAAACCAAATCCAACCCAGCTCTAGAGCAGTCTTGGTCCTGCTAAATCACGGGTGTCACGTGTTCTCCCTCTTATAACTGGAAACAAATCTTGTTTTAACCAGGTCTGACTCCCATATAAATGCCCCCAAATTCAAACCAAAACATCATTTTAAAGAGCAGCCTCACTTTGAATATGGGGACATCTATATGTGGGTCACAGCTCCCCAGGAAAAAAACAAGGGACTTAATCGTGGTGCGTCAGTGTGTCTTTAGGATTACCACTTAACCCCATGCTCATAAACATAAATGTTTGTTATCTATGCTTTGGTAGCAGTCTGTTCCCCGTGTTTAATATTCTTAACCAGAAGTTTACAGGTTTTTTATATGAATAGAAATATACAGGAGACTGCCTGCCACGTTCTTACAATGAATCACTTCATCCGATGGCAAAAGCTCAAACAAATGTATTTTCTTAGTCGGATTTTCCTGTGCACACTGCGGCCGTATATATTTGGCAGCACACACACATACACACACACACACACACGCACGCACGCACACGCACGTACGCACACGCACACGCACGCACGCACACGCACACACACACACAAACACACACACACACACATACACACACACACACACACACACACACACACACATACACACACACACACATACACACACACACACACACACACACACACACACACACACACACACACACACACACACACACAAACGCACACACACACACATGCACACATATACACATATACAGAGAGATAGAGAGAAATAGAGATAGAGACAGACTGACAGACAGAGGCAGAGACACAGAGAGACAGATAGTCAAACAGACAGACAGACGGACAAAAAACAAAGAACTATCATGCATATATTTAAGCAAAACCCCTGCATGTGGCTGTCATCGTCCTATGCGTTTATTTCAATAAATATTGCCCCAAGGCAAACCATGTGATGTTTTTGTCCGTGTTGTTAATATTTTATATATTATGTTTCTTATTTTTGTATGTTCTCTTCTCTTTATTCCTTTCCTTCCTTCTTTTCTTCCTTTCCTTTTTCCATCCTTCCTTCTATCCAACTTTCTTGCTTCGTTATTTCTTTTTCTCCTTCTTTCCTTCCTTCCTTCATCCTTCCTTCCTTCCTTCATCCTTCTTTCCTTCATCCTTCCTTCCTTCCTTCCTTCTTCCTTCCTTCCTTCCTTCATCCTTCCTTCCTTCCTTCCTTCCTTCATCCTTCATCCTTCTTTCCTTCATCCTTCTTTCCTTCCTTCCTTCTTCCTTCCTTCCTTCCTTCATCCTTCCTTCCTTCCTTCCTTTCATCCTTCATCCTTCCTTCCTTCTTCTTCCTTCCTTCATCCTTCCTTCCCTTCCTTCCTTCCTTCTTCCTTCCTTCCTTCTTCCTTCCTTCCATCCACCTTCCTTCCTTCCTCCCTTCATCCTTCCTTCCTTTCTTCATCCTTCCTTCCCATCCACCTTCCTTCCTTCCTCTCTCATCCTTCCTTCCTTCCTTCCATCCACCTTCCTTCCTTCCTTCCTTCATCCTTCATCCTTCTTTCCTTCATCCTTCCTTCAATCCACCTTCCTTCCTTCCTTTCTTCATCCTTCCTTCCTTCCTTCATCCTTCCTTCCATCCACCTTCCTTCCTTCCTCTCTTCATCCTTCCTTCCTTCATCCTTCCTTCCATCCACCTTCCTTCCTTCCTCTCTTCATCCTTCCTTCCATCCACCTTCCTTCCTTCCTCTCTTCATCCTTCCTTCCTTCATCCTTCCT
>CM065698.1:42697783-42710283 GCA_017654935.2 Phymorhynchus buccinoides | reverse complement strand
CTTAATTATTTCCGAACAATTCTTATTGGGAACAACCCCAGCCATAAAACTCGACAACTGATGTGCATTCGCTACCCTCCGTACCAATTTTGTTTTAATGAACATTGTGTTACGAAGAGCTACATTTTGTCGTGGTCTGTGTGGCAGGAGATAGGAATATTTTTTTCGGTATGAACGTAGACATTGACTGAAACGTGAAGTAGCAGTAGCTAAAAAGTACAGGGATAGGACTTTGAAGATGTCATGACAAGTCTCATACCATCTCAGTGTCAATACATATCCTGATAGCTTCTTGGCCTTTTGGCTAAGACAGTGATTCAGGAACATAATTTTTTGTTTATACCCTGGTTGGTTTGTTCAGCCCGTCGTACATGGCGAAAGCCGATACGCGACGCTAAGAAGAAAAAAAAGTGTCAATACAGGCCCAGCATTATTTAAAATCTCTGCGTTGCTCGATTTTTTTATATTTTTAATTGTCCAATCGCAATTTACCGGTATTTTATTTCTTACATAGAGTATTTTTCTTGTGCACATTATTACCCGGTGGTTAAAAAAAGAAAATAAATCCTAGCTGAACACTAACCGTTGAGTGCGCTACGAAAAGACATTTCGTTGCATTTTCTCATGATTTCCTTTCGCCACCCCCTCCTTTGTCCATTGTACAGTGATGAAAAATCATGGTACAGTTTAGTCTCTTGTGGAAGATTATGACCCTCGAGCGAGGAGGCCCTTGCACCGGCTCTGGTGCTGCAGCCTAAGGGATGGGTTGGCCTTTGGGGACCTTCCCCAACGCCAGCTGTGTCCACAAATCCCTTTTGGGCCGAGAGATCAGTCCTTTAATTATGCGTGCTCAACTTATGTCCATTATCAATTCTATAATGTGTTATTAAACTGATGTCATTTAATTGTGTGCTCACCTCTTCGTCAATCGCGGTGTACTGTTATACGATCACAGATGGATAATGCCGCCGTTATGCGCCTAATAATAAGACCCAGCATGTCTATCTTCGGTTGGAGAAAAGTTGTAAGATTTTGGTTTTTTGGGGGAAAAGGCAAGAGAATGGACCATTAAGCCAGAAAGACAGTAGATTGACAGTAAGCAAAGGGAAAAGGCAGAGTCACCGAAAGTGACAGATTAGAGGAAGACACTAGTACAGAACTTCCGGAAGGTGCATAAGATGGAACTATTTGTGCAAAAAGGCCACCACCCCTCTCCCCGATATACCCACTGGGGGGATGCGTGCTAATCGTCTTCTGTGTACAGGCGTTCTTCCAGCACCTGATGCCTGTCCTTGGTGCCGAGTCCACGCTGCGAGAGTGGAGATGTTCCCTGGGCAAGCCTCTGCACACGACAAACGCCATTTCGGCCTGGGTATCCAGAATAGCATTTGGCTGCTGAGCACTGCTGAACGTCAGGTGTCTGTGGTGATGGAGGACCCCACTGCAGCCGTCTCCTTCTGCTTATGTTGGCCAGGTTCCAAGATCCATTCACGGAACCTACAAGCTCCGCTTTTAAAAGCGAAAGGTACCATTTTTGTTTGTTTTTTCCAATGTAGGTGCAGTCTTTGAAGCTAGCTTAAGGCCGGGTTCTCATTAGTGCTTAATTTTATGAAGTTCTACTAAAGCTTAAGTGGGAAACTAAACGTTGTTACTTTCTAAATTCAGTAAACCGGTTTACTTAATTTAGAAAGTAACAACGTTTATTCAGTAAACCGGTTTACTTAATTTAGAAAGTAACAACGTTTAGTTTCCCACTTAAGCTTTAGTAGAACTTCATAAAATTAAGCGCTGATGCGTAAGTACCGTACGGAAAACCCTAAATAAGTGGAAGAAAGAAGGATAAAAGTGTACGCATATAGGGAAAATTCGGACACGTGCGCAAATCTTTTCCCTTGTTTGTTTCACTTATTTATGGATTGCGCACGGGTTTCCGCATGGAATATCCGCTTATGTGTGTACACGGCCTGGTGCTTGTTTTCGCACTAAATAGTCATTATTTGTGGTTTGATATTTGTGACCCAGCAGCACGAAAGGGACATTAAGTCGATGGGCTAGCTTCTCACAACAGGCTTGCAAAGTAAAAGAAAATCTAATTTTTTGTCAATTTTGAGTTATGTGTATTTTTGTGTTCCGACATCTTATCCTTCATATTTATAAAGATTAATCTTTAGTATGGTCTCTAAATGGTCTTTTAAGTGTTTTAAGACAAGTTAGTCAATGCACTTTTTTCAGCTAGGCTAGACGTAACTGTTTTCTTAAAATGGCAGATGCTCATCCTACTAACTTTAAATGCTCATAACTCAATTCAAGTTCAGCATTGCTCATTATTATCCATGTTTACTTTTCCCCCCAATGGTTCTTGTAACATTAAAAAGAGAATTGTCTGGCGTTTTCAAATGTATAATTTTCGCAGAATGGTCAGATTGATTAGAGTTGAGAACCGGTTCAAAAATCCGAACCGGTTTTAAACCGGTTTTCTCTGTTCGAACCGGTTTGACCGAACCGGTTTTTTTAACCAGTACTCGCATCACTAGTTTCACCCATGCAAACACATATTTATTTGTGAGAATATTCACATGCACGCACGCACGCGCACGCGCGCACACACACACACACACTGGCACACACACACACACACACACACGCGCACACTCACAAACACACACACACACACACACACACACACACACACACACACACACACACACACACACACACACACACACACAAGAAACTTATGACTTATGACACACACACACACACTCAACTCGACACTCAGTCAAAGTCAAAGCCATAGACCACCACAAACTAGAAACAGCTACTCTTGGTTTTACAAACACTCAATCTGCGCTGAGAATCAGTGTTGTTCTTCTAAAATATGAGTTATTCTAAGAAAAGCTTACTTTCAGTTTGCAGCTAAAAAACCGGTTCACAGCAACTCGAACCGGTTTTTGGAACCGCGAAAGCTTAGCACCAGTTTTTCGGTTCAAACCGGGTTTTTTCCCCACCTCTATTGCTCATGTCCCTTTCGTGGTGCTGGGTCACACATTGTAGTCATGGGTGCAACTACACACAGCCCTGAAAGGCCGGGGTCTAGGGGTAATGTCCCCCTGCAGCGGAAGCAAAAAAATATTTATGAAGGTATTTTAGTTTGCTTTTTCCACAATGTATACACATGCTTATTTTAATGTTTGAAAAATACAGTAGACACACAGAGATCTCGTTTGACAATTAAAAAAAAGGAACTTCCTTTTCTGGTAAAATGGAAAAAACAACACCCAGGAAATCACTGTATACCAGGGCCTGTATTCACATTGAGATAGCATGAGACTTAGCATCATGCTAACTTAGCTCTTCCAAAAGTCATATTAAATCCTATAGGACATTGGAAGAGCTTCTAAGTTAGCATCATGCTAAGTCTCATGCTATCTCAATGTGAATACAGGCCCAGGAAAAGTTGCACCCATGTTTAATTCAAAACTCATTGTGGTCAATGCTTTGGTTATTATTGTTTCAGTCTCCCCCATCCCCTTGCTCCCTCCGCTTCAAGTGTTCGTATAGCAGGTGTTCACTGTGAATTTTGCGAAAGCTGTAGGGGTAGGATCAGCCGAGGATCAGATTTAATAAAAGTTGGAGAAGCATACTTCAAAATTTGAGAGTCGCAAACATGAGAAGAGGGGTAGATAATATTCACATTCTTTCTGTCAAGAACGATAATCATGACTGGCAAAACGATCACTAGGGTAAGAGATAATTGGCATGGGCTTCTTACCCGCCCATGGGCTTTTTACCCTATGTTCTTTTCTGTTAGAATTATCGTTCTTGACGGGAAGAAATGTGAATATTACCGAGGGGCGACTAACGTACGCCTTTACCCAATGTTCGATAATCTTTTTCTTTTTTCTCTAAGGGGATGTAATTCAGTGACAGGAAAGAGTGGAACAGGTCTCGTTGTTAGTCAATGGGTTGTCTTCTCTTGTGGTCTCAGAAAAATGGGAAATTTGTCGAGTGAGAGCCGGAAACTACCAGAGAAGAAACAAAAGAATATTTAACAATCTTGTACATTTGTTACCACCTCACATTTGTGCATTGAAAAAATTCACTGATAAGCAAAAGTCCACCAATTTTTTTGAAAGGGATAGGGTTAGGATAGCTCAAGTGTTATGTTCATAAAACTGAAAGAATCGGACTTTTGAGGATCGTAAACATTAGAATAGACGTGTATGTGTGTGTGTCAGTCAAAAGTCAACATTTTATTTCCAGATGGGAACATTGTATAAGCCAATGACATGCTTTTTGTAAACAAGCCATCTATAAACAAATTATGTAAAGCAAAAATTAAACATTACAAAGTAGCGAACAAGAAGAGGAAAATAAGTGTGTGTGTGTGTGTGTGTGTGTGTGAGAAGTCAAGTCAAGTCAAAATGATCTTTATTGACGATACAAATGTGTGTGCGTGCGTGCGCGTGCGCGTGCGCGTGCGTGTGTGTGTGCGTGTGCGTGTGCGTGTTCTAAAGTGAGATATCGCCGAATACCCATCCAGGATACCACTTGACTAAAGCAATCGGTCAATCGATCAATGCAGCAAATGCTTTATCAAAGATCCGTATGAATCCTGCATGCTAAGCAAATATCCTCTTGTGTACAGACTTCCATCCTTACCGGTGTTCATTCCTGTTGCTGTGACCACGCTACGAGGGTGGGGATGTTTCCTGGGCAAGGCATCTCCAACATGGACCCATTTCAGCCCAGATGACCAGACTAGCAGCTAGTCTATTTGCCTACAGCTACCTGAAGGAGGACCTCACTGTATCGCTCCTTCAGGTGTCACTGGACTGGTTCCCAGGCCACATTGTGGAACCATCGAGCTTCGCTTGGAACCACCACAGGTAGCTTAGTTCATTTTCGTTACTTACGTGTGGTTGTATTCTCTTAATAGGGCATTTGCCGCGTGCCGGCGACCTTGAATTTCACTGAGTTGAATTTAGAGAGTTGGATTAGAAATGTCAGCGTAACTCGGGCAGAACGAGTGCGGGCAAATTAGTAGTCTGGTATAGAGAACGAACACTCGTGGCAAATGCCCTATTAATCCAGCTCGATATAATACACCCGTAGTGGTTCAGAATTTTAATGTGTAATGTTATTAAAAAAAAAATCGTCGTCAACCATGTTTGTATCTAAAAACATGAAGTTCAACGTCAATGATGTCTGAATATGAAAACATAAAGTTCAACGTCAATAATGTTTGAATCTGAAAACATAAAAGTTCATCATCAATGTTTGAATCTGAAAACGAAGTTCATCATCAATAATGTTTGAATCTAAAAATCAAAGTTCATCATCAACAATGTTTGAATCTGGAAATATAAACTTCATCGTCAACAATTATTCCTATTAGATTAATCACTCATCTAAAACTTATCGTCTGAACGCTCCTTCAGGGGCAGAGGAAACTGGAATATTGCCTAAAGCTTTATGAACTTTTAAAAACATCTGTACAAAGATATATCAATGGGGCTTTACACTACTCCTTGCCGACACGAAAGGGCGATAGATTTTAGGCCCGAACTGCCGATGCCCCCTGGTGACGAGTCAGGAGCAGATACTTTTATGTGGCTATATATACTACTTGGTCCTAACAGGCGAGGGCGATAATCTTAAGTAGGGGGCGTTCGCATATCAGGTCAAGAGACAGGGGCAGAGAATGTTCGGTACAAAGCCTCATTCAACGATTCAAAACCCGTTAAGATGCACAATAACCAATGTCTATGTTGATTTAGTGGCCCAGAGGTAACGCGTTCGCCTCGTAATCAACAAACCCGGGATCTTTCCTGGCCGCAGCAGAACGTTTTCTCCGCTCACTCTCACCTAGACCTTATCGATGGCTTGGAGTCAAAACGGACTATTGTCTATTGACATATTGGCTTTATTACAAAACTAACGTGCATCAAACAATGACTGCAGAAGTATAAAAAGGTTTTTTTTCTCCTTTTTTTATATTTCAGCAGTCTTTTTTGTATGCGAGTTATTAGTTTTCGTAATAAGTTCAATACTATGTCAATGAACTATTTAAAGATAGTCCGCTTTGACTCCAAGCCATCGTTATGGTCTGAACGCCAAGTGCATCGGATCAGACGACAGAAACCGAGGTCACCGTGCATACATACCCATTCATTTGGCGCACGTTAAGGAACCCAGTGTCAACAAAAGTTGTCATTTGGTCAAAATGTACTCCCTTCCCCCATCAGTCACACACGGGGAAAAAAAAAGAAAACTAGCATGTGGAGGAACAAAATGGGTGGCGCGGCGCGCAGCGTTAGTAGCGACGCGTTCTCCGGGTAGTAGGAGCAGCCCGAAATTTCCACAGAGGCTGAAGAATGAATGAATGAAAAATGGTGTTTTACGTCCTCTCGGTCTGGAACAGACACATATGGGACATTTGTAAATACAAAGATGGTGGGAACAATACTGGAGGCAATGCCCGGAGGCAGTGCAACTCCAGTAAAGTCCCGATTTTTTAACAATACAGATATGTGTAGCGGTAACCACGCCTCGGCTAAACCTCAACGGCTATGGTACCGCCACCTTTGCACATAGTATAAGCTATAAGACCCCACAGAGGTTGAGCCCCTATGATTTACGATATACCAAGTACCCAAAAATGTATTCTGTGTGCAGGTCCACCCAAAACTGGCGTCTGTTCCTGGAACTGCGTCCACGTTGCGAGAGTGGGGGCGCTCCCTGGGCAAGGCATTTCTGCTAGAAACTAGTTTCGGCCCGGCTGTCCAGAACAGCGGTCGCCTGCTTGCCGACAGCTATCGGCTACCCCGAAGAAAGGGCCTCACTCACCGCAGCTGTCTGCTTCGTGAACTTCTGGTCAAGTTCCAGGATTCTGTCATGGAACCTCTCCTAGCGTCCGTTTAAAGTGAAAAAGGTACCAGTTATGTTGTCAATCCTGCCCCGTCCCCCCGTGGGGATACCGGGGCGTCTTTTGTATAAATAGTTCCCCCACCTTCTGGAAGTTCTGTGCTTGTAACTTCCTCTAATCTGTCACTCTCTTTATGACTCTGCCTTTTCCCTTTGCTTACTGTCTTCTAATATATGTCTGCCGAACCGGTCCATTCTCCTGCCTTTTTGTTCACAAAACGCTTTCAAAAACATTTCCTCCAGCCGAAGTCGGACTTGCTGGGCCTAACTATTTCTTAGTTAGTCGCATAACGGCAGCATGACGCATCTGCGCTCATAATTGATAGGAAACATGTGTGTGCGATCGAAAAAGAAGAAGAAGAAGAAGAAGAATCCTGCCGTGGGGATACCGGTGGTGGGTGGTGGGGGTGGGGCTAGTCTTTTGTACATAGTTCCCCCACCTTCTGTGCTTGTAGCTTCCTCTAATCTGTCACTGTCTTTGACTCTGCCTTTTCCCTTTGCTTTGCCGTCATCTACTATCGTTCTGCCTTGCTGGTCCATTGTGTTTTGCCTATTTTTCTATATCTTCTGTAGGCGAATAACGGCAGCATGACGCATCTGCGCTCACGTGACGGGAAACTGAGGGATCGAAGTAGTTTACAATGTGGGTGTGCTCTCCCAAGTTAGCCCGATGCATGTGTGCTAGTGTTTATTTACTTTAATGCGTTTCTTTTATTTGAATGGCTTAATAATGTTATACGTTTATTACTCTCTGTGTGATGTTTTATGTATATAGTACAGTGCATGATTATAGGGTTTATCAAGCCTGCGATTGTGTTCCTTAATTTCCCCTGGAGTGCTTAAAGACCCACCAGATCACATGTCAAAATCACGGGTTTCACGTGTTTTTGCTCTTATAGCTGGTAGGAAATCTTGTTTTGACCAGGTTTGACTTCCATGCAAATGCCCCCAAATTGAAAACGAAACATCATTTTAAAGAGCAGCCTCAATTTCAAGTTGGGAGCATTTGTATATGGGCCACAGCTACCCAGACAAAAATGAGGGACTTAATCGTGATGGGTCAGTGTATCTTATTTGAATTAGCTATCAGCTGATGTCTTCGTTAACCCTGTTGGAGAAAATAGCTTCAAGAACATAAATGGTTCCATTGAACTTTCCGTCCATTGTTGCTTTGTACAGAGATAAGGGATGTGCATGGACGTTTTGTTTTTTGTTGCAGTAGGCATAGTATATTGTTTTATAGCAGCAGTGTTCAATCTTGCTTGATTCTCGTTTTTATTGGTTTCAGCCACCACATCTATTCTGTCAACACTTGTTATTCTCCAACGTGAGCTTTCAACAACTTCAAGGGATTGGGGCTTTCAACAAGTTGGACTTTCAAGATCTTCAATTTTCATTAAACTCGACCTTCGAAATCTTCACCTTGAAGACCTTC
This sequence comes from Phymorhynchus buccinoides, assembly GCA_017654935.2. Lineage (NCBI taxonomy): Eukaryota > Metazoa > Mollusca > Gastropoda > Neogastropoda > Raphitomidae > Phymorhynchus > Phymorhynchus buccinoides. Next base: position 42,701,921 of record CM065698.1, on the reverse strand, counting down.
GACCTTCAACAGAGCCTGACCGTCTCCTAAATTCAGTTCTAGCTCAACGGTCAACTTCAACATTTTCATCCAGTTCGACCTTTTATATTATCATCGACCTTCAAAACGTTCGTCCTTGCAGAGGTGATATTCAAGTAATCTTCTACATTCAGTTCAACTCAGTTCGACCTACGACTTTCAAAACGTTCGACCTTCGATGTGTTCGACCTTCAAAACGTTCGAGCTTTCATGTGTTTGACCTTCAAAACATTCGACCTTTGATGTGTTCGACCTTTAAAACGTTCGACCTTTGATGTGTTCGACCTTCAAAACGTTCGACCTTTGATGTGTTCAACCTTCAAAACATTCGACCTTTGATGTGTTCGACCTTCACAACGTTCGTGTTCGACCTTCAAAACGTTCGATCTTTGATGTGTTTGACCTTCAACACGTTCGACCTTTGATGTGTTTGACCTTCAAAGCGTTCGACCTTTGATGTGTTTGACCTTCACAACGTTCCATCTTCAGAGGTGGGATCTTCGTCGTGGACAATTCGTTTCAACAAGTTCAACATTCAGCAAGTTCGACGTACAAATTTGACCTTCGAAATCTTCAAACCTCCATCTTCTTCATCGTCTTCATTTTCATCATCTCCGACTTTCGCGATCTTCAACGACGTCTGACTGGCATACGAAGTGTGTGTGTGTGTGTGTGTGTGTGTGTGTGTGTGTGTGTGTGTGTGTGTGTGTGTGTGTGTGTGTGTGTGTGTGACAATAGACGCCATTATTTTCCGATGCCTTTTTGTTCAGTGTTACCCACATCTCTTTGACGATGGGTTAACATCAGGTGGCGTGATCATGAGTGTCGTCTTAAACCGTTAACACCGGTAGTAATAACATGCAAATTAGAACAAACGGCCAATCGTTGGACAGTTTCTTCTAATTATTTTAGTTTTACGTGTTAATACCCGTGTTAACTATTTCAATACGCACTCCTGATGGCGGTGTCTGTTAACAGGCATCCTAAACACCCGTAGTAATCTTTCACGGAGCAAGTGATTAAAATACATTGCTTAAATTAAATCAACAGTGACTGTGACAGATGCTTTCAGTCGACGATGATAGTAATTATAATGCACGTTGTATTGTTTTAAGGGTCAAAGTACGCGTGGTTATTTCCCACTCTTTTACCATGGCAACACAATGTTATACTAGGAATTGTGAGTAGCGTATAACCGGTGTTGCCATGGGGAATGAGTGAAAAATATCAACTTGGCATTGTGACCATTATGCATCTGTGTTCCATTCTTTAAAGATCCCATGACCCGAAGAAGTTTCTTTCTAAAAATGCATAGAGATCGCTACTGAGAGAAATCGTTCTGCAGAAACCGCACCACGCAGTTTCCTTTGGTTACCCACAAAATCGAGCGTCAAAGGTGGTCATTTTTACCTGGATTTTTTTGGGGGGCCAGGTGCGACTCCCATACAAATGGCCCCCAAATTCGAAACGACACAGCACTTTTTGAAGAGCAGCCTCAATTTGAATTGGGGGGGATTTGTATGTGGGTCACGACTGGCCAGAAAAAAACATAAATCAAGGGACTTAATTTTGCTGGGTTAGTGTGTCTTAACACAAATGTTTGAGCAAAGGCGCAGTTTAGCTACTACCCTCCTGCCCCTTCTCCCCCCTCCTCCACTTTCCTCTCCCGCCTCCCCCCTCCTCCCACCTCACCTCTCCATGGTTTACGACTTTCAATCTTAAAGTGTCTTTTCTGTCAGTTTCACGAAGTTAACCCTAACACGTTACTACTAACCCTAACTGATACTAACTCTAACCTCATACTAAACCCTAACCCTTTTCCCCCGACTAAGGTGAAATGTTTCCTTCTATGGCGTAGCAAAAATGCGTCTTTGCTACGAAATGTTTTTGTGTGTGCGTGGCAGGTTCAAAAAGCCTAAAGGCGGTCCACCACGTGATGTCCTCATCCCTAGCTTGGTGCATTTGTACCATAGAGGTTCGAGTGCTTCGTCTGTGGGGATGATCCCTGGAGTCCTTAAGCCAGGGTACAACAACAATTCAGCCACTAGGGAGAACTTGGTATTGTCTCTTTAGTAAACCGTTGTTGAAGATTTCAGTGAAAGATTAGTGGAGTGCACTTCACAGCCAGCTGGGGACTGTATTCACGTTGAGATAGTATGAGACTTAGCATCGTGATGTCTTAGGCCGTGTACACACATAAGCGGATATTCCATGCGGAAACCCGTGCGCAATCCATAAATAAGTGAAACAAAGAAGGGAAAGGATTTGCGCATGTGTCCGAATTTCCCCTATATGCATACACTGTTATCCTTCTTTCTTCCTCTTATTTAGGGTTTTCTGTATGGAACTTACGCGTCTAATGTGAACCCGGCCTAAGAAGTCCTTCTAAAGTGGTAGTGTGTACGAGGACTTTAGAAGGACTTCGAAGACATCATGATATAAGTCTCGTACTACCTCAACGTGAATACATTATGTTTATGCTTATGCTTCTTGCATGCTTGCATATATGTTGTACTGATGCATATTATCATTTGGGTATTTGGTACTTTATAGTCACAGAGGCGTTTCTGTGAAATTCGGGTTGCTCCCACCTGGAGAGCCCAATGGGTTTTTGCATGCGAGTTTTGTGTGACTGATGAGGAAGGAAAGGAGGAGGGGGTAAACTTTGACCTAATGACAATTTTTGACGTTGCCACTGTGTTTAACCCTTTCGCCGCCAGCCATTTTTCAGCCCCCAAATACAATTAAACTTAGCTGGGTAGAGAAGAAAAAAAAATCTGCAATAGTGGGAATTACTCTGTGACATGCATAACATTAGGCTAATCCTTACCTCCCAAAATTAGGTTTGGTCTTTGGATAACAGGCCCTGACTTGAGGGCTTTTAGTGACATGGGTGCTAAACCACTGTGGTGCTAAAATGCGACATTGGCGGTGAAAGGGTTTGTGTATGCTGAGTGCATGGGCATGTATGTTTATATGTTTGGGTTTGTGTATGTAAGTACTCGTGCATATTCTCATGTATGTCTATATACTTTAAACGGATTTGTGTATATGTATGGACTGTATGTATGTATGTTTGTATGCATGCATGTAGTTGCTAATTGATTTTGTGTGCTTTTTGATTTTGTTACTATGACATCGTAACGGGTCGCGGGCCTATATACAATTAAACTAGTGTCAATTGTCAACGTGAATACGGGGCCTATGGTTTCCTCGACTAGATTTTTGAACATTTTTTAATTTTTGAAGTGGGGTTGTTCTTTAGAATAATGCTGATGAAATAAGAAAATCAAAGCCTAAAAATGTGATCATTCGTCTCTGGTAAAAGCATGTTTTTTTTCTATTTAGAGAAGGTAATCTATTGAAGACAAAAATCCTACAGTGCAACCGTAGTAATGTGACAACCCTACAGACTAGCCCAAACTGTCCGTAATGCGAGGTGGTCGCTATTGGCCATTGCAACTAGGGTTATTAACGCCATTGACGGCAAGAGTTAAGCCCTTGTTGGTCAGTATCCAAAAGAGCATCCACTCTTGCAAAAGGCAGCCATTCAGTGGCCTCAAATAGGGTTATTGGTGAGAGTTATGGCCTTGGTTTGGTCAGTACTCAAGCATCTTCCCCCACCCACCAAGGGCATTAACTCTTGCAAAAGGTGGTCGTTGCAGTGGCCAATACTGGACTCTTATAGTAATGAATGAGAAGGGAAGAGATTGGCATTAACTCTTGCAAAAGAGATAACCATAGACGGGACTATAATAGACTAACTAACTCTTGCAAAAGGTGGTCGTTGCAGTGGCCAATACTGGACTCTTATTGCAATGAATGAGAAGGGAAGAGACCGAGTAAGACTGTCCGGATTACTGAGGTGTCCGCGATACGGAGGTGCCCGTTAAGCGGGGTTACACTGTATTACATCCCCCCCCCCCCCCCCCCCCGTCGCTAAAGTGTGTATTTTTTGCAGACACAAAAAAGTCATGTACAGTATTTTGGAGTATGTCAATGTTTACATGGAATGCCTGTATAATTATAATGCGAAAATGTTTTGTTGTGTCCTGCACCCCCCCCCCCCCCCAGCTGTGTTGAAATTTAAAGACCCACCACGTCACGTGTCACAATCACG
>CM065698.1:42690283-42692783 GCA_017654935.2 Phymorhynchus buccinoides | reverse complement strand
CCGGTTGGCAGGGATTGGGGGAGGTTTTTTGGGGTCTCAAAAAAGAAAAAACCCCAATTGGGCCCCAAATGTTTTTTTTCAAACTTGTGTGTGGAGGAGAAAGGGAGAAGAAAGGAGAGGAGTGAGAAGAAAAGAGAAGCGAGGAGAGAGAGTGAGAGTGGTGGTGGTGTGGTGTTGGTGGGGGTGTGTGGTGGGTGTGTGCTTGTAAACTCCACGTTAATACTCTCTCTCCCATCTCTCTCTCCCCTCTCCAAGTCTCTTCTCCTCTCTTTATCTCTCCTCCCTTCTCTTTCTCTCTCCTCCCCTCTCTCCTCCCCTCTCTCCTCTCTCTCCCTCCCCATCTCTCTCTTTACCCTCCCCCTGTTACCCTCCCCGTTTTCTCCCCTTTACCATAATTACTTACTTTATTTTCCAATATAAAAACTCTTTTTTTAATAATTTTTATCTCAATTCATGTGATAACAATTTTCAATACTTATGATTGTTTGCAGAAATTAGCAGAATTAATGTATATTTTAAAAATATTTTTGCAATAAATTATGATCACGATTTTACTCTAATCTACCTTTTTGGCAAAGACTACTAAATATCTTTACAAAAATGGAATGACAATTTCCGTAATTGTTCTGCATGTTGGCACAGACGATGCTAAATATTTGATCTAAAAAGATATTTACAAAAATGTGATGGAAATTAACTTCCTTAATGTTCTTCATATTTGGCCCAAACTATGTTAAATCAAGCTTTATTTTTTCAGAACTTTTCCTTGAAGAAATTTGATGGGAATTTCCTCAAATCGTTCTGCCTATTTTGGGAACAGACTATGCCTAAATAATATTTTACCTTTTCAAAACTCTTCCTTCAATAAACCTGATGGGAATTTCCTCAAATCGTTCTGCCTATTTTGGGAACAGACTACCCTAAATAATATTTTACCTTTTCAAAACTTTTCCTTCAATAAACGCGATGGGAATTTCCTCAAATCCCGTTTCCTGCATGGTTTTTTTGGGGGCAAAACAGGACCCCTATTCCAAATAACTTTTACATTCCTCAAAGCTTTTTTCCTTCAAGAAAACATGTTGGGGATGGTAATCTCGTCAATCGTTTGCACTGCTTTTCTGGCAAATTGGAACATTACATTTTCCCCAAAACCGTATTTTAAGCTTAAATGTGGGAAATGGGAACTTCCCATCAAATCGTTTTGCCCTTTTTTTGAGACACAAGACTTATGCTAAATAACAATTTTTAACATTTTCCAAAACTTTTGTCCTTCAAGAAATTGATTGGGAATTTCTCTCAACATAGTTTTCTGCCCCTTTTTTGTTCCAGACCATTATCCGTTTTTTTTCCTCAAAAAATATTTCCAATAATTGTAAAAAACTGGGAATTTTCCTCAATTGTTCTCCCCTTATTTGACCCCGAGTATTTTAAGATATTCTATCTTTTCCAATACTTGTACTTCCAAGGAGAACGTGGAGTGGCATTTTTCCCTTAATCCGTCTTCCCTAATTTTTGACCTCACCGGGCAAATTCCTAAGTTATTTTTTTATCTTTTCAAAACTTTGTTCCTTCAAGAAATGTGGAATGGTACAAATTGTCCCTTAAATCGTTCTTCACCCACTATTTGAACCCCACCCCCATTCTAAGTATTTGTATTCTTTTTTTCCCAAAACTTTTCCTTCAAAGAATGTGGAATGGGAAATTTTTCCCCTGAAAATCGTTTTTGTTGTCCTTGGCTGGCCCTTTTTTTTGGCCACAAGACTAATCCTCAACATTATCCTTTTCCTCCCTCAAAAAATATTTTTTCAATAACAATGTGGTTGGGAATTTTTCCCCTTTCCTCCCATTTTGTTTTCCTGCCTATTGGCCCACGTGTTGTGGCTGCAGCTGAAGGGCGGGCAACAAGGAGGGAGGTCCACCCCAAACTTCCTGTTCCTACTCACTCCCCCCCCGCCCCTGTCACCCACGGCCGAAAACTGATTTTTGAAATTGTAAAACATTTCCCGGAGTTTTTTTAAAAAACTTTTTTTGAGGTGACACAGATTTCCCCAAAATTGGGATACTTAAACACTTTGTTTTTCCCATACAAAAATTGCCCACGCCTTGCCAAGAAATTCATTTTTGGGTTTTTCAAAAGGTCCAAATTTTTCGTTCAATCTTAAAGAATCCGTCCCCTGCAGAAAATGTACCCCTTTTTAAGGGCGTTTGGGGGTTTTTTTTTTTTCTAGTTTATATATTTTTTTTTAGCCATTCGTGTTTGGTAATCCGAACCAGGGTTCCGAAAAAATACACTTGAGAATATAAATGACACTTAGGACGTTAATTAATTTAAAAAAAACACTCATTTAAAAATAAAATATAAGGGACCAATATCAACCTACCTCATTGAGGTGGTGTTTTTTAAAAGAAAAACCAAGCTTTTTTTTATATCTGAAGAAAAAAGAAAAACATAATATAAGATAATTCGAAATTATTAAGCTTGATTTGGACAAATGTCGCT
>CM065698.1:42680772-42688272 GCA_017654935.2 Phymorhynchus buccinoides | reverse complement strand
GACGAGACCGCTAACTAATCAATATTCGTTTCGGATGAGATTTAGAAATCCATTTTCAAAATATACATCAATAGAAAGTGAATCCCCGAAAACTAAAAATACTTCATTCATTTACCATTTCCGAACGCTTCACAACACTTCATTCGACGGACAGGCATGGTAAAAATTTATGTGTAAAATTTGGAACGTTTAGTAATACTTCTGAAAGGGGCAAGTAATGGTCGACCTATGGCGATATTTGTCACGACAGAGGGAAGTCAACAATGCACTAGGGGGCTTACCACGAGATTCTCTTACTTGGGCGTAGTAAGAGAGAGAGACAGATGGTAGGACTACTCTCACTCTCTCTCTCATTTTTCTTTATCCCCAACTAAGAATATAGAGAGATTAGCCCCACACGAGCGTCATGCCCTCTGACGTGAGAAAAATCGCACCAAGTCTCTCATTCGACTGACAAAAAGAAGCCTAATATTTCGGCCTATAAACCTTTTTGAGCCTGTAGATGCATACTCCGAAACGGAATTTACCGGGGTTTTTTCTGATTAATAAAATGTTCCCAGAATGCTCGTTGATCAGGCGAAAGGTGAGAGTAGAAGGAAGTTGGGCGTAACTCCCTTCCGTGCCCACACTGACTGCACCCGACTATTTTTTTGGGGGGCCAACCCCCCCATTTTTTTTACGGCAAAGTTTTGTTTAATTTTGCATATATATGCAAAAATAGGAATTTTAACAATATTTGGCAGTTTCGTGGAAATCGCGTCCATGTTGAGACCGAATGTATCAAGAGAAAGTAGAAAAACTTGGTTAGAGCAGAGAGAGAGAGAGAGAGAGACGAGACGAGGATAGACGAGAGAGAGAAGAGAGAGCAGATTGATGGACTCCTGAGCCCGAGAGAGATAGAGAGAGAGAGAGAGAGAGACAGACAGAGAGAAAGACAGAACAGACAGACAGACGGGCACAGGGACAGAGACAGAGAGACAGAGAGGGAGGGGGGGGGCCGGATCGGAAGGGGACGGTGTCAAAATTTTTAAAGTACTAATTTTGAGCGTTTGCCTTAAAGCGGACATTTTATCTTTTGCAAAATAAATGTTAATTTCGAGGTAGGCCTATTATCATATTTTATTTTAAAAAAAAATCATATATATATATAAAAAGCTGTGTTTTTTTAGAAAAAAATCTCAATTACAGGTTGATTTGGAATCCCTTTTATTTTATTTTAATTGAGTATTTTTTTTGTCTTAACTGGTCCTACTGGTCATTTATATTCTCAAAAGGGTTTTTTCGGACCTTGTTCGGATTACAAAACGCGAATGCATAGATGGCTAAAAAATATATAAACTAAAAAAGAAAGAAAAAAAAACCGCCTTTACAAATTTCTGCAGACAATAAGATTGAACAAAAATTTGGACCCTTGAAAAAACAAAAAATGTATTCTTGGTAAACGTAGCAAATTCAAGTATAATTTCAGAATTGTGTCGTCTAAAAATGGACACCCTACTTTTAAAATCGAAACGTTTAGATTTCAAAATAAGTTTCCACAGTGCCAGAAGGGGGGGGGGAGTAGGACGGAGGGGGTGGACCTCCCGCCTGTGCCCGCCCTTCAGCTGCCGCACAACGTGCCAATAGGCAGAGCAATGGAGGAAATTCCCATCACATTTCTTGAAAAAATTTGTTGGAAAAGATAATGTTTTGTATAGTCTGTGCCAAAAAGGCAGAACGATTTGAGGAAATTCCCATCACATTTCTTGAAGGAAAAGCTTTGAAAATGTAAAATGTTATTTAGCATAGTCTGTGCCCCAAAAATGCAGAACGATTGAGGAAATTCCCATCACATTTATTGACGGACAAGTTTTGAAGAGATACAACGTTATTTTAGCATAGTTTGGGCCAAAAAGGCAGAACGATTGAGGAAATTCCCATCACATCTATTGAAATAAGTTTTTTGGAAAAGATCATGTCTGAGCCAAACAGGCAGAACGATTTGAGGAAATTCCCATCACATTTCTTGAAGAAAAAGTTTTGAAAAGGTACAACTTTATTTAGCATAGTTTGGGTCAAAAAAAAAAACAAAAAACCGAAAATTTCAGGAAATTCCATCACATTTAATGAAGGAAAAACGTGTTTGAAAAGGGAACATGTTGATTGAGCATGTCTGTGCAAAAAAAGGCAGAACGATTTGAGGAAAGAATCTATTTATATAGTTTAGAAAAATATTGTAGCTCGTTCTGTGTTTTGTTTTTCTGCCAACATGCAGAACAATCTTAGGAAATTTTATTCAATGTTTTTAAAATAAAAGGATTTTCAAGATATTTAGCTAGTCTTTGCCAAAAAGGTAGATTAGAGCAAGTCGAGATAATTATGCCAAAAATGTTTTTAAAATATACAAAATTCTAATTGTGCAAAAATAGGCATAAGTTATTGATAATGTTATCACATGAATGAGATTAAAAATTACAAAAAAATAATTTTGAATAAAGCTAATGATGGTAAGGAGAAACGGGAGGGTACAGAAGGGTGGAGAGAGCTGTTTTTTTTTAGGAGAGAGAACGAGAGGAAGGAGGAGGAGAGAGAGAGGAGGAGGAGGGAGAGAGTGAGAGAGAGGAGAGAGCCCGAGATATGGAAAGAGACGAAACGATGAGGAGAGAGACAGAGAGAGAGCGAGAGAGAGACAAACAATGGGATAAGCTGAATATAAAAAAGGACAACAGACCGCACGCCAAACACACGCGCGCGCACGACCGCACGCACACGCGCACGCACACGCACGCACACGCACACACACCCACACACACACACAGGATGAAACAAAGGGGGTGCCAGGATGAAAAAAAAGCTTTGTCAGCTTATTCTTTAACCTCAATAAAGATTTTGACTTGACTTGACTTGGACACACACACAACTTGAAACTTCGTGTGCAATTTTGGAAAACCTATCCACATGGTCAAAAACGACGGTGTGTGATCTTGGACGCAAAAACCAAAAGATCCTTCAAAGATGGCGTGTGCAAGTTTGAAAACATTGCCCAATGGAGACCCAAAAAAAACACCTCCCCAATCCCGCACGTTTTGAATTACCCATAATTTTCGCCGTGAACAACAGACGGGTGGGTGGGGGGAGGTAGGGCGAATACCCCTCCTCACGCCCGTTTTAAAACACGGAGTCTGACATTATTTTCTGAAAATGTGAAGTTTAAACAAAATCAACTTTCACCAAAGGTTTTACGAAGAAATTTCAATGAGAAACAAAAAAGACCAAAAAACAGGGTCAGGAGAGGGGGGTGGGGGTGCGGACACGTAAAGTATAGGAATCGTAGATATAGGGGGGGGGGGGGTTACAGCGAGGAGTAGGAAACTAGGTGGATTCGATTCACGCACGCGCGCGCAACGTGCACACATACTCAGATCCTGAGAGAGGAGAGAGAGAGAGAGAGAAGAGAGAGAGAGAGAGTGGAGATGATTCGAGAAGAGAGAGAGAGAGACGAGAGATTGAGAGAGAGAGAGAGCGAGAGGAGAGAGAGAGAGAGAGAGAGAGGGAGAGAGAGAGAGAGATGAAGAGAGAGAGAGGTGAGGGGGGGAGAGAGAGATGACGAGAGAGAGAGAGAGAGAGAGAGAGAGAGAGAAGAGGGGGAGAGAGAGAGGGAGGGAGAGAGAGGGGAGGGAGAGAGAGAGGGGAGGGAGAGAGAGAGGAGAGAGAGAATGAGAGAGAGAGGAGAAGAGAGAGGCCGGGGAGAGAGAGAGGGAGGGAGAGACGAGGGGGAGAGAGAGAAGAGAGGGGAGGGATGAGATAGAGAGAGTGAGGAGGAGAGTTTGAGGGAGAGCGAGAGGGAGGGAGAGAGAGGGGAGGGACGAGAGAGGGGGGGGGCACAGACAGAGAGAGGGAGGAAAGGGGGAAGTGAGAGAGAGGAGGGAGAGCCGGGGGAGAGATAGGGGGGGCAGACAGAGAGAGGGGGGAAAGGGGGAGAGAGAGAGGGGCAGGAGAGAGTGGGAGAGAAAGGGGAGAGAGAGACAGCGAGAGACGGAGAGAGAGACAGGGGGAAGAGAGAGAGAGAGAGAGAGAGAGAGAGAGAGAGGGACTTGATACTTTAACTTTATTCTCCAAGAATATATATATAAGCCTTATTCTTACAATCAGTCCTTGAGAAAGAGAGAGGAGAGAGAGACGAGAGAGAAGAGAGAAGAGAGAGAGAGAGACGAGAGAGAGAGTGAGAGAGAGAGAGAGAGAGACAGAGAGGGGGGGGGGGACGTGGGGGAAGAACAGACACAGAGAGAGAAATAGAGAGAGGTGGAGAGAGAGAGAGACACAGAAGAGACGAGAGAAGAGAAGAGAGAGAGGAGAGAGAGAGAGAAAATAGGAGAGAGAAGAGAGAGGAAGAGAGAGAGAGACAGAAAGAGACGGGAGAGAGAGAGAGAGAGAAGGACAGAGAGAGAAATATGAGAGGAGAGAGAGAGAGAGAGCGGGGGGGGAGACAGACAGACAGACAGAAACAAAGAAAGAGAGAGAGAGAAGAGAAAGAGAGAGAGAGAGAGAGACAGCGAGAGACGAACATAGGGAGAGAGAGAGAGAGTAGAGAGAGATTGAGGGAGAGAGAGAGAGAGGAGAGACAGAGGACAGAGACAGAGAGAGAGAGAGAGACCGACTTTGAGTGTTGGGCAGAAGAGAGAGAGAGAGAGAGAGAGAGACACAGGACAGACAGGACAGACAGACATAGACACGTGCACTTAGAGAACTAAAGAGACGGAAAAAATGTTGGGGTGATGTAGACCTACTTGTCTATATACAAAACAAAAATCCCTCTTTGGTCATGACAAGAAATCGAATGCTGTAGAAAATATTACGACGCAAACTAGAACGAGAGCAGCAAATAAAAAAGACAACAAAAGGCCAAATAGATCAACCTTAAAACGAGAGGATAAAAATATCCAAACGGGGGCAACCGACTTCTAAATTTAGCAAGATGGAAGAAAAAGTAGGTTGATAGCGAATTGTGATTCTTAACATTTCAATAAACGTTATATTCATCGTCTAAGGGTTCTGACCGACTGGACGATAATCTCATCACCCTTTTCCTTAACAAAATTACAAAAGTCACTTTCCCACCATGCAACAAGGAAGATGTAAGTGGTCCTAACACTGTGTCGACATGAGGAAATAGAATTTTGTGAATAATGTTAACGTGTACAGCGAATCTTTTAACACTTTACACACAAGAGCACTGAGTTCACAATACAGTTACATTTTCAGTTCCCGCCATGGCAAACAGTGGTATGAAAGTCATAATATACCAAGAGTATTTTTTGTGCCATGGAAAAGGTTGAAAAATATAGCAGGGTGTATTTCACCATAATGTTACGATAATAAAACCTATATCTTGTGACGGTTCCTTTTCTTTTTTTTTCTTTTTTTAGGGGGGGGGGGGGTCGATAAACAACAATCACATAATGTACGAGTAGACTTGCTTCTAATTCCAAGGACCGATAGGAAGTTTCATTAGGGCAAGTGTGTGAAAAAAAAATCGTTATCTGATCTTTCTCTTTTTTTTCGCCAGGATGGGGTGGGGGGGGGCGGGGGGAGACTTTATGTGTCGCGTTGCTGAGGTTTTCCCGCTGTAGGATATTTTGTTCGTCAATTAGATTACCTTCTCTAAATAGCACACATTTTTTTTTTAATTTGCTATCCACATTTCCAAGACCCAAAAGCCACTATAAATGGACCCCTGTCACAACATGGAGTCGTGGTGTCCCTGGGGTCACTTTACAACCCCAAGGGGCAATTTAAAGCATCCGGGTCAAGGAGGCCAGTTTTCAGATTGTGACATTGAAAAAAGATGTCTTTTCTCTATATCATACAGAAGTATGAAAGTGAAACCCTTTCGCCGCCAGCTATTTGTTTTAGCAACAAAAACCCCATTAAATTGAACACAGTAGAAAATAATAATGTATCTGCAGTTATTGGAATTTTCTCTGTGAAATGACATAAAATTAGGACCGGCCTTACTCCCACAATTAAGAAAATAGGGTCTTCAGATAACAGGCCCTGATTGATGACGTTTAGTGACATGGGTGTTAAACCACAGTGGTGCATAAATGCGACACTGGCGATGAACGAAGTTACAACGATCTTCTGCCTTAAAAGTGTGTTTTTAGAGTACATTGGGTTCTTTTCTACCATTTTAAAACTTTACGGTGCATTTTTCATTTTGCCGATTCCTAATACGACTTCAAATCTTATAACTTTGCAACAAATGTTCCAATTTACAAAAGTTTGGTTGTTGAGACAGCCTTTCAATGCATAAACAATGATGTGGTCATAGCTAAAAGTGACCCGATGGGAAAATCCACGACTCCTTTTGTGGTGACAGTTCCACGAATGATAGTGAACACTATTAATAAGAGCATAAATATAGACCTATACGCCATAAGTGCTGTCATTTTCTCTGGTAAAAGAGTTGGTTAATGCCAAAAAAGAACAAAGACAACACGATAGCGTCCTTCTGTCTAGTATACTACCCCATAACATAATGTGACTTAGCACCACGAAAGGGACATTAAGTCTTTATTCAGCTTTTTTTGGTTGTCGGTCAAGTCGCTTCACGCGTTCAAAGACTCCAGGGATCATCCCGACAGCCGAAGCACTTGAACCTCTATGGTACAAATGCACCAGGCTAGGGATAAGAACGTCACGCGCGTGACCGATTACCCCCCGCCACGTGGGCAGCCGCATTCCGACTTCGGAGGATTTGGGCTAAAATTGAATAGCGTTATCAGACCTTTAAGCTTTTTGAACCTGCCACGCACAAATAACATTTCGTAGAAAAGAAGACCCACTTTGGTTACCTCCCCCCCCCCCCCCCCATCACCCACAAATGCACCAGCTAGGATGAGAACATTACGCGCATTACTGATTACCCCCGCCACGTGGGCAGCCGCATTCCGACTTCGGGGGATTTGGGCTAAAATTGAATAGCGTGGTCATGCCTTTAGGCTTTTTGAACCCGCCACCCACAAATAACATTTCGTAGCAAAGACGCAGTTTGGCTACAGAGCAAAGCAGCACACATTTCACCTTACTCGGGGGGAAAGGGTTAGGGTTAATAATATGAGGTTAGTGTTAGCATCAGTTAGGGTTAGTAGTAACATGTTAGGGTTAACTTCGTGAAACAGAGAAAAGACAATTTGAGATTGAAAGTCGTAAACCATGGATGAGAGAAAGTGGAGGAGGGGAGAGAAGGGACAGGGAGTGGGGGGAGGTGGGGTGTTAGCTAAACTGCGCCTTTGCTCAAACACGGTTTTTTTAAAGAATCCACCAGATCACGTGTGAAAATCACGGGTTTGACAACGTTTTCCCTCTCATAAACTGTAAGAAAAATCCGGGTTTTTTGACCAAGTCTGACCAAGAAAAATACAAATGCCCCCCCATTTCGAAACGAAACACCATTTTAAAGAGTAGCTTCAATTTGAAGTTGGGGACATTTGTATGTGGGTCACAGCTACCCATACACAA
>CM065698.1:42668272-42675772 GCA_017654935.2 Phymorhynchus buccinoides | reverse complement strand
TTTAAGATCCTCAATCTCAAAGTCTTGATTCTTTCAGTTTTATGACAATAACACTTGGCTGATCCTAACCCTATCCCTTTCCCCAAATTTGGTGGAATTTTGCTTATCAGTGAAATTTGTCAATGCGAAACTTTGAGGGGGTGACTTATGTACAAGATTGCCGAATATTCTTCATTTCTTCTCTGATAGTTTCCGGCTCTCCCTCCACAAATTTCCCATTTTTCTGAGACCGCAAGAGAAGACAACCCGTTGACTAACAACGCCACCTGCTTCACAATTTCCCCTCACTGAATTACATCCCCTTAGAAAATAAAAAAATGATTATCGAACATCAACATGGGTAAAGACGTGCGTGTTAGTCGCCCCCACGGTAGTATTCACATCATTTTCTTCCCGTCAAGAACGATAATTCGCGACAGAAAATAACAGCGATTGCTTTCTCAGTCAACAGATTATCGTTCTTGGCAGGAAGAAATGTGAATATTACCTACCTCTCCTCATTTTTGCGACTCTCCAATTTTAAAGTCTGCTTCTTCCATTTTTATGAAATCTAATCCGAGGCTGATCTTAACTGTATAGCTTTCGCAAAATTCATAATGAACACCTGCTATACGAACACTTGAAGGGGTGGGGGGAGAGGGGGGGGGGAGACAAACAATAATAGCCAAAGCATTGACCACAATGAGTTTTGAATTTAACACGGGTGCAACGTTTTCTGGCATAGGATTTCCTGTTTTTGAATGTTACCAGAAAAAGAAGTTCCTTGGGTCTTTTAAATTGTCAAACAAGATCTTTGTGTGTCTACTGTATTTTTCAAAAATTATAATAAGTATTTGCATAAATTGTGGAAACACACACACACACACACCAACTAACATTAAAAGAGCACCAAATACTAACAGCTTTAAAAATGAGCTCGACCAATTAAAATTTTATAAAGACAATGTATGAATACGATGAATAATTCAACGCAAAAACCTGAGTGCACGATATACCTTGAGTATGTAAAAATAAAAACACAAAGATGGGACTTTGAAAGCCTAACGGCTATATTTTTGTCGTCCCTATTTTCTAATCTAATCTAATAAAAATAAATCAATTGTTTCTTCAGCTGCAGGGGGACATTACCCCTAGACCCCAGCCTTTCAGGGTTTTTTCATTTTGTGTAGTTGCACCCATGATTGCATTATGTGACCCAGCACAACGAAAGGGACATTAAGTATCAAACTGACCATTCTGAGAAAATGATACATTTCAAAACGTCAGACAATACTCTTTTTAACCCTTTCACCGCCAGCCATATTTCAGCCAAAATGTCCATTAAATTTACCTGGTCAGAGAACAAAATCCATCTGCAGTATTGGGGATTCTTCTGTGACGCATGATACACTACTCACAAAAAGTTAAGGATCACTATGAGAAAACAGGTGCGCAATAAACTCCGTTCGCTCCTGTTATTTTTTTCTCAGTCAAGCCAAATTGTTATGAATTCTTGTTCAGCTGTAAGTGGGCGATGTTGTGTTAGTGGAAACATTGCACGTGATTCTCTATTACTGAGCTTGGCAGCAAAAGAAAAAGCGGAAACTTGCGAAAAAGGACCTTGTTTTGGATCGTTCTGCATGAACACATTGCACAAGCCAGATGGAAAAACCATTATGCACGTGCAAGCACTGCTGTTTATGTGTGAGATGCTGTCTCTTGCTTGGCTTTATAAGAAGACATACCACCAGTATTAGGCCTGATTTGACAATGCCTCCACGACGAAAATTGAGCGAGTTGGATATGGGACGAGCTGTTGCATGGTTCCAAGATGGTGTTCCCAAGCGAGAAGTGGCCAGGCGACTTCAGGTGTCCATCTCGGTCATTGTCAGACTGATTCAACGCTTCACAGCCACTGGGAGGGTCCATGAAAGACGCAGATCTGGTCGACCGAAGAAGACAACTCCACGTGAAGATCGTCTCATTGAACGACAAGCCCTGCAGACAAGAACAGCCTCTTCCAGCATCATTCGAAGGCAGCTGAGGGTGGCTACTAACATCAACATCAGCCAGCAGACCATACGGAACCGCCTTCATGGGTTTAACCTCCGTTCTCGTCGCCCAGCTGTACGGCCACGCTTAACTCCAGCCCATAGGGCAGCACGCCGCGCCTTCTGCAGACGTCACGTGAGGTGGACACGTCAGCAATGGTCCCAGGTCCTGTTCAGTGATGAATCACGCTTCACCCTGAACCACAACGACGGCCGACTGAGGGTCTGGAGGCGCCCAGGGGAACGCTTTATTGACGCCACTGTCCAAGAAAAGGTGGCCTTTGGTGGAGGTTCTGTAATGGTCTGGGGGGCCTTCAGCCTTCACCACAGAACACCCTTGTATCATGTACAGGGTAACCTGACTGGCCTCCGATACCGGGATGAGATCCTTCGACCGCTGGCTGTGCCTACACTGCAGCAGATGGGACCGCCGGCTGTCTACCAGGATGACAACGCTCGCCCCCACAGGGCAAGGGTGGTCAACGACTTCCTGCAGCAGTCTGGAGTCAACAGAATGGAGTGGCCAGCATGCAGTCCCGACCTCAACCCGATTGCGAACCTCTGGGATGAGCTGGATCGCAAAGTGAGGAGCAACCACCCCCCTCCCAGGGATGCCCAGCACCTCTACCAGATGCTGCAGGCTGAGTGGCAGGCGCTTCCACAGAGGATCTTCACCACCCTGGTCAACTCCATGAGGACTCGCTGCGTCGAGTGCCAGAACAGCTATGGCGGATACACGCATTACTGAACTTTTGGGAGCATCAGAATGCCCTGTCTTGTGATTTCAATGACTTTGGGAAATCAACTTTCGATACGTACCCACTTTGATCAAACGTACAGACCAAACGATTGCTCGAAATTGACGGCAATTGTGTATCGTTATCACTAAAGCATTGAATTAAATGTTGGCCAAAATTCAACGCATTGGCTTTCTTATTTGGAAAGTTATGAATTAGTTTGCAAGTGATCCTTAACTTTTTGTGGATAGCTTACATTGATTTACTCGTTTTAAAACACTTATAAGACCATTTAGAGACCATGCTAAAGATTATCCTTCATACATATAAAAGATAAGATGTTACAGAACACAAAAATACCCATTTTTATAACTCAAAATTGACAACAAAATAGATTTTTTTTTACTTTGCAAGCCTGTTGTGAGAAACTAGCCCAGCGACGTAAGGCAATATTAACATTTCTTCCCCTCAAAACACTATCTGAACCATCTTAGACGGAAAAAGTGCTGTCTCTATAGGGGATTTGAAGAATGGAAATATCACTTTTTCCGTAAAAAAAATCCACCAATATTTTCTGTCCCGGATAGTACACTTGACACTTGGAGCGCAAGTGAAGTTATAGTGCGCGTGCACTACAACTGCACTTGTCGCAAGTGAAGTTATAGTGCGCGTGCACTACAACTGCACTTGTACCGTTTTGGGTTGAGGGGAAGAAATGTTAATATTGCCCGACTTAATGTCCCTTTCGTGGTGCTGGGTCACACATATCAAACTGACTACTTAGTGCTGAAACAAGCATTAAAGGTGGACCCCTGACGGATGAGTTTTTGTAAGAAACACGTCGAGATCACCAGGAAAACACCCTTTACAGAGATTGCAACACTCCTTTTGCTCTGATTTTCTAGAAATGACGTGCAGTCTCTTTTCTAATGGCCTCGCCTGCGTTTAGACCAAAACGCTTGCACGACATTTTCGCAATACGAGCCTTTTTACTTATTTTCTTTATTTTGTTCTTATACAGTTTAACTAAAGGAGTTTCGCTCAAAACAAAGAAAACGGCTCCCAAATTATTTTTTTTACTGCACTACAAAAAACCAAAACCACTTCAACCACAATTATTGACCTCCACCTACCCCGTCCAAAATGGCTTCTCTCTCTGGTAACTCCACCATGGTTAGGAGGAATCGCCGTTTTTGACGGTTTGGTTTCTAGGAAACGAGAGCAAAGTGAGTGCTCCGATCCTTGAAAAGGCTTGGTCCTTCCTGGTGATCTCGAAGTGTTTCTTTCAAAAACCGTATCCATCAGGGTGCACAATTTTTTCTGAGCTTCAAAACCCATATTGGAAAGAAAAAATGGTACCTTTCGCTTTTAAAAGCGGAGCTTGTAGGTTCCGTGAGGGGATCTTGGAACTTGGCCAAAATTAGCCGAAGGGAGACAGCTGCAGTGGGGGTTCTTCACCACAATCACCTGTCGCTCAGCAGCAGCGCAATGCTATTCTGGATACCCAGGCCGAAATGGCGTCCAATGGCTTGCCCAAGGAACATCCCCACTCTCACAGCGTGGACCCAGCACCAATAGACATCAGGTGCCGGAAGGACGTCTGCACAGAGAAGACGTTGATTAGCATGCATCCCCCCGTGGGAATGTCGGGGAGGTGGGGGTGTCTTTTGTGCAAACAGTTCCACTTTCTGCACCTTATCTGTTATTTCTGTACGAGTGTCTTCCTCTAATCTGTCATTTTCTTTGACTGCCTTTTCCCCTTGCTTTAAACATCATCTCTACCTCAGTCTTTCTGACCTTAATGATCCATTCTCCTGCCTTTTCTTCCCCCCAAAAATATCTTCGATTTTCTCCAACCGAAGATAAGACATGCATGGCATACCACTATTTCTTAGGCGCATAAACGGCAGCATGAAACCCATCTGTGCTCGTAATGACAGGACACTGAGCTGATTGACGAAGAGGCGAGCACGCGTAATTAAATGACTAACTTTTTGTCATCAAGATCCGTCAAGTTAATAACACATTCTTTTCTGTTCCACAATTTAACATCACGAGAAAGTCAGAAGGCAAAATCTTTAATTAGACATTGTCAAAGTTAAATAGAACATTTTCATTTTCTTATAGAGTTGCTGTTCATTGGAATGAACTAAGTACTAACATCAAGTTTGCAACTAATATTAACACCTTTAAAAAATCTTCTGGATTCCAGTCAGAAATTTCAGTCTTTTTAATGATTTTGACCGATTGTCTTTCAAAAACTTGCTCAGACCCCCAAAATAATTTTTGCAACGTCATTGCCAAAGAGGGGACGTTATATAGGCCGCGAGGCCTAGGCTTGAGAGCCTGTCCCTACTACTTTTACTACTACTACTACTACTACTACTACTACTACTACTACTAGAGAGTTGATACTAGACATAAGAGGGCTATATTCACATTTAGGCCCCGTCAACCCGGTCAAGAACGATAATTTGTAACAGAAACAGAACAAAAGCAATTGCTTTTTCAGTCAACAGAGTTATCGTTCTTGACCGGGTTGACGGGCCTAAATGTGAATATAGCCCATAAGAGGTCAGCACGCATAATTTAAAAGGACTGATTTTCGACGCCATGCATGCCATTGTTGCTATGTTTTTGTACCGAATAAGTCGAGGTAATCAACTCTTCCAACGAAGTGCTCTCCCCTATTTTTTTTTTCTTCTGAAAATCGTCAATGTCCTGTAGTTTTCTATCAATGTTCTAAGAAGAAGGGAAACCCCGCCATGTTGGAATTAATATGGCGTCACATTCAACATGGGTGTTGTTTTTTCGTGTGAGGTTTGGGTGTTCTCGGACTAGCCAGGGGTGCCCCGCCTCGCATGCCCTCTTATCTATCTAGCTTTTGTTTTGGGGGGGTTTCCCGCGAAGCATAGGGGAAGACGGTGTAAAAAAGCCCATTGGCGGGTAAGAAGCCCACCCCAATTATCTCATGAAATTAAGCAAATTTCAGTCTCTTTTGGCCTATGAGACGAGTGTTAATGTCTAGCATTCGTCTAGTGGGCAAATTTGACTGACATTTTCTTTATTTCATAATGATAATAAAGTGGGTGAGGCTTCCTTACCCACCCATAAGCAACTTTATATTACCCCGTACTTCCCCTAAAGGGGTCTTTTGAACACCCAGTACATGTCAATAATTGTGCCCCGTTTATGGCAAGTGTGAACATATACCGAAGAGAAGATAGACACAAAAGTATGACTAGATTGTCCTTACAAAAACCTTGCGTCAGGAACAAGACTCAGAGACCCACAACATTAATTTTGGGCAAAACGAATCAATTTAGCCAAAGGAGGGGCACGAAGTCTATATAGGCCGCGAACAGGCCAATATGCTTTAAGGAGCCTGTCCCCTACTAACTACTAGTGGGCACAAGAACGTAGGGGTTAAAAAGCGCATGGGGCGGGATAGGAAAGAGAGGTTACGCCCACCAATCACCCAATTACCAATCATGAAAAATAAAGAACATATTTTGATCATTGAAATTATTTTGCCCATGCAACGACATAAAAATACACAAAACGCTTCCGTCTCATAAAGTATGGGCCAGAAATGAGACTGTGGTAATTTGCATTCAATGTTCAATGAGATAATTATGTGGTGGGCTTCTTACCCGCACCATGCGTTTTTATTTTTACCACCGTCTATGCCCCTCCATACTACTACTAACTTTACTAAACTACATAAACTTAAATATATTCCAAAATGGCAGCTGCTGCGACGACAGCTCACGTTTAACCCTACCATAGGTGCAAGATTCCCAACCTAAATTGTTTTCTAACTGTACGCTAACCCTTTCGTTCTTCTTTTATCTTACGTTAACTGTATTAAAACATTCACCCATTGTTTATGCTTACCTTGACAAAGAGTTCTTGAACGCGCAGGCCCCGTTCGACATTTGCAACATTTGGAAAAGCAGCAAAACCTTTTCAGAAACAGAAGACTAGACAGACCTGCTTCGGACAAGGACAGCTCACAAAGTGACGCTACTTTCCCTTGTAGAAGAAAGCTTCGCGCTGAGTTGATCTTTTTTTTCTTTTGTGCTGAGTTCGATTTTTATTTGCACGTGTTTTCCGGATGGGGACATTCAGTAAATTGCCAGTTTACACACTCTCTCTCTCTATCTCTCTCTCTCTCAACTCTCTCTCTCTCCCCTCTCGTCTCTCTCTCTCTCTCTCTCTCCCCTCTCTCCCTCTCTCTGTTTCTCTTCTCTCTCTCTCTCTCTCTTCTATCTATCTCTCTCTCTCTAGCTCTCTCTTTCTCTTCTCTCTCTCTCTCTCTCTCTCTCCTTCTCTATCTATCTTCTCATCGCTTCTATCTCTTCTGTCTCTCTCTCTCTCTCTCTCTCTCTCTCCTCTCTCTCTCTCTCTCTCCTCTCCCCCTCTCTCTCTCTGTCCTCTCTCTCTCTCTCTTCTTCTCTCTCTCTCTCTCTCTCTCTCTCTATCCTCTCTCCAATCATATCAATGTGTCCATGTCCTCTCTATTTGTCCCTGTTTCTTGTGCGCTTGTCTATGTGTTCCTATCTCTATGTTCCCTGCTCTCTAGTGCCCCTGTCTATATGTGTCCTCGTCTCTACATGTCCCACGTCTCTATGTCCCTTCTCTATGTGCCTCTGTCTCTATATGCCCCGTCTCTATGTGTCCTAGTCTCTATATGTGCCCGTCTCTATGTGCCCTGTCTATATATGTCCCCG
>CM065698.1:42636631-42667772 GCA_017654935.2 Phymorhynchus buccinoides | reverse complement strand
CATGAGAAAAGTTTAAACGTGTTATGAATGAAGAAAGCTCTGGCGCTTCTTGAGATACTAGCAGGAGAAAAGTTTAACCGTGTTATGAATGAAGAAAGCTCTGGCGCTTCTTAATATACTGGCATGAGAAAAGTTTAAACGTGTTATGAATGGAGAAAGCTCTGGCGCTTCTTGAGATACTGGCATGAGAAAAGTTTAAACGTGTTATGAATGGAGAAAGCTCTGGCGCTTCTTGAGATACTGGCATGAGAAAAGTTTAAACGTGTTATGAATGGAGAAAGCTCTGGCGCTTCTTGAGATACTGGCATGAGAAAAGTTTAAACGTGTTATGAATGGAGAAAGCTCTGGCGCTTCTTGAGATACTGGCATGAGAAAAGTTTAAACGTGTTATGAATGGAGAAAGCTCTGGCGCTTCTTGAGATACTGGCAGGAGAAAAGTTTAAACGTGTTATGAATGGAGAAAGCTCTGGCGCTTCTTGAGATACTGGCATGAGAAAAGTTTAAACGTGTTATGAATGAAGAAAGCTCGGGTATAGCACTGTTTCATAATTCGGTCTTTTGGGGTTATCTTTCCCTACTGTCTCGTCTTGAAGTCGGTTTGGGGTAGTTCCGGTTCAAAATATAAATGGAAGTTACCTACCTTCAACAACAACTATATTTTGTTCTTGTCTTCAAGTCTTGGGGTATTAATGTGGTCGTATCAAGTAAACAAATAAGAACATAACTGTTTATAGTCAACGAATGTAAACACTTTAAGAAAGAAACATGAAACGGGACTTAATATTATTAAATCTACAAACTGATAACTGAGCAATTAAACAACCCTCTATTTCAATTGAGCAGCCATGCCGTGTTTACAGCATTTCCTAACCGGAACTAAGTGTCCTAACGGGCACACAACTCGTCTGTTACTTCCGCTTTCATTTCGAAACAGTGCCATAGATGTTATCTTTTTTCTTCTTCATTTGAGTTTGATTTTTAGTGATTTTAACTCTTCTAGTACCACGGGTGAATACATTTGCCTAGTACATCACTCTACACTCCCACCAAATGCAAAGACATTAATTGCCAAGTACCCTGCCATGTGTTTGTCTCTGTTTAGAGCTTATGTCAGTATTTGTTCCCGTTAAAGCAATGCATGCGTACTCAACACACAAAAACAGTTACTCCACTCTTGTCGGTTGAGATGCAACGGACAACCAAGAACGTCAAAAAATACATGGCGTCAATAGAGTTAAAGGCAATTGCCAGACTGTTGTTTGTATTTCACAAATGTGAAGCTTTTTTTATTTTTTTTTATTTTTACATCTGAATACTTAAACGCACTTGCATGTCTGTTGTTGTTTTTTGTGGATGTATGATTTTTGTTTTCAACCATTTGATATCTTCAAACTTCACAAACGATAAAAATTAAAACTATCATAAGCAAAAGAGCTGCTGCTGATTTTGTACAGGAATCATGCAAGGAATTTGCAAGGTATCCTGATCATAGATTGAAGCCTACTGACAATTCTGAAAGCCTTTTGGGGGGGGGGGGGGGGGGGGGAAAATTTTTTTTTTTTTTTTTTTATCTTACTATAAGATTTAACTTCAAGCGTCTTTGTTCTGTCGTAGAATTGTTACCAAATATGTGAACGTTTTGTTGATATTGTTTCACAATGGTCTGCTTTTTTTGTTTATGACAAACTTTTGATCTTGTTGAAGAGGCCACGAGGCCTAATGTCCTACCTACCTGACCTGACCTTGAAAGCAGCTATGTTCCTTGATCTTGGCAGCAGCAATTTATACCCCCCCCCCCCTTCCTTTTTTTTGTCCTCATCCTTGCCCCCTCTCCCCCTCTTTTCCTATCTTTGTCTCCTTTACCTCCCCCTCTACCCCGCTCTGTTCTCCATTTTCTTTCTGTGTTTTAACATGTGAGTGTAATGATCTAAACCTGCATATTACCTATCTGTTCAGGGAATATTTGTACCACCTTCTGTTGATATAAGCACATATTTATGATGCATGCATTTCTGTACTTGTGTGTGGAAATAATCCGTTGTTTCTGCTAGCAGTTGCATGAAAGCCAAACGCATTACACACATGTATATATATATATATGCTCGCACACGATTATATACATTTAAAACAAACCCTTCATTAACTTCATAATTTTTATTTTTTGTACATTTTTTAGTCAACAATTATGTTACTATTGGGGTCTGCAATGAACACCTTTTGCAAGAGTGAATGCCCTTGGTGGGTGGGGGAAGATGGTTCAGTACTGACCAAACAGGGGGTAACTCGCCAATAACCCTATTTTGATGCCACTAAATGGCTGCCTTTCGCTGACCAACAAGGGAATCACTCACTGTCAAGGGCGTTAATAACCCTAGTTGCAGAGGCCTATACTTTGCTAGTCCTCTTGTCTCTCCTCGCGCATATTTGTAGGAATCATCATTGAGCATAGCCCTTTTGTTTCGTTTGTTGTTATTTTGAAGAAAAATTACAAAATGTAACCTCAGGAAGAAAAAAAAAACGAGTGCCAGAATTTAGATAAATGATAAATTGTGAGTACGTGTAAATATTCTTTGTACATTTGTCATGTTTTGCTTGGATTTTTTTTGGGATGATTTTATTTTCCACCTCAGCACCATTTCATTTCATCCATTGTCTGGCGAAAACTATGTAAGAAACTTATAATGTTGTATTATTGGTGACATTCAGAGCGCTCTTGTTGTTCGATATGTCGTGGTGTTTGTAAGGTTTTCGACTTTGGTGTTGTGAAATGTGTATATGTTAATCAGTGTTTTTAAAAAATATGTTGCTTCTTCTATGAGCTGTTGTGGTTTCTGTTTGACAAGTTTGTATGTATTAAAAATTATCCAAAAAATTCTTTCTGCCTGTCTCTCATCCATGAATGTGGTATACTATTGGTCAATATTGTGAATTATGTGGAAAAACAATTGTATCTTATCTATCTCCCTCCCCCTCTCTTTTTGATCAGGTTGAAGAGACTGAAAGCATGGTTTTGATTCGTGGCGTAACTGCGCCCTTTTTCGAAGAACCTCATTATAATTCTCAGGTACATCGTGTGTGGCTGCTGTTTGTGCGTGTGTGTAAGTCTTGTGTTCTTTTTTAATTTCAGTTCTGGTAATACCAGTGGTATCCCAACTTTTCCAGTGCACGGTGTCCCTATTTTTCTCTTCCCTGGTAGCTAATCAATAGAAGATGGGAGGTTTTCTTCTTCTTCAGTGGTGGCGACCAACTTCTATTTACAAAAGTAAACGTACGCGCTTAGGGGTGTGACCTAAGGAGAAGAAAGAAAGAAACAGAAAGGAAAAACAAAAAAAAAATGAAACAAAAATGCCTCAGGAGCCTGCAGATCTTAGCTCAGCTCTTCCTTGTCCTACGGTTGTTGAAGTTATTCACATTCTTGTTCAGTGAAGCAGATTTAAGTTCAATTTAAAAACAGAAACAAAAACATAAAACACAACAAAACAAAAAAAAGTGTGAACCATAGGCCTTTTCGCAGTATCTAGGCAAGACCAATCTAGCTACCGAAGCGGTCCCCGGGGTCAAACCCCGACCGGCACAGCTCCAAGTTTTAATCTGTATGAGAGCCAGGTTTACTGGGGAGTTGTAGTGATGTTATACTGCCAACATTCTTAGCCCACATTATAAAAAAACCCAGAAAAAGCTGCAGCTTTTAATATTAAAAGGTAAGAATAAAAAGCTTCATCTTGAAATGTAATAAATTACATCTAGTACAGTAGTAGCAGCTCCAAAATCAAGTGGCCAAAACAAAAAGAAGTTGCCAGTATACCTAAAATTGAAAGAAAAAAATATTAAGAGCTCTACATGGATGCTCTTCTGTCAGGATGTCCTGAATTGCAGGATTTTTTAAATGGATGCTCTTCTGTCAGGATGTCCTGAATTGCAGGATTTTTTAAATGGATGCTCTTGTCAGGATGTCCTGAATTGCAGGACTTTTTTAAATTGCCTAGAGCCGGCATCGCCAGATTATGAGAATCGAATGATTTTCTTACACACACACACACACTTGTACAATAAAAAGGGCCTATATAAGCATTTGCTGTATTCAAAGGAATGTAGCACTTGTACTAGTCTAGAGGGGTGAAAAAAGAGCAGTAATGTGTGTGTGTGTGTGCTGCTCCTGCACTCCGCCGGGGCCACCCCCTTGCAGGAATTTTTAAATTTCCCAGGAGCACCCATGGCTCAAGTATTGAGCAAAAAGACTGATCACCTTTTGGGAAAAGTTTTGATATTTAGTTTAGTTGATATTATTAATATTTAGAATTTTCCACCTGCACCTGTTAGATCAGAAATAGTCGTGTCAATCAATTCACATGTTCTTGAAATGTCTGTCTCTTCTTTCAGGGAACAAACGACTTCTCAGGGTTTTATGTGTAATAATTATGATGATGAAACAAAAATTATTGCATTGGACAGTTTTCTTGGCGACTACCTTTTAGCTGACTTTTTTGTTGTTGATAATCACAATATACATTACAAAGGGTAGGAAAATTGCAAACGCTTATGTTGGATTGATCCCTTCTTGAATGAGTTATTTTCAGGTTGCTTTAGAGCCTTGTATAGAACGGAGGCCTTTATTGGCCACTGCAACAACCATGTTTTGCTAGAGTGAATGCCCTTGGTAGATGCTTGAGTACTGACCAAACAAGGTAATAACTCACCAATAACCGTATTGGAGGCCACTAAATGGCTGCCTTTCGCAAGAGTGCCCTTTTCAGTACTGACCATCAACAGCTTCACTCTCACTGTCAAGGGCGTTAATAACCCTAGTTGCAGTGGCCAATACAGGCTGCATGTATATGAGTGCACACAAATCAATGTTTGTATCGCACTAGTATCGTTGCATTTTTTTTTACAACACTTTCCCAACCTTTCGTGTGTGTTTTTTTCCCCTAGTATATTTATACATCTCAGGGCTTTGTTTTTTCTGCTTTTATTTCGAAGATTTCCTGCCAAAAAGGCTTATCTGCTCCCCCCCCCCCCCCCCCCCCTCCTTACTCTTAAGGTTAAATGTTTCTTTGTTGACACTCATCCACAATCCTACGCACATATTTCTTACATAAGGGAATGGGGTTTCCGTACATAACTTGCACATTGCGGATCTAATGTGCACACACCCTTAAGGGCCTGCTACACTACATACGATTCGCTGTCAACGTGATGCGATTGTGACGATTCGAGTCATGATTCACGTGTAATTCATGAACTGGGTCTACTTGAGTGTGTAGAGCGAAAGCAGTAGAATTAATTTCTAGACGGGAAGTATTTCACGCGAATCGTGACTCGCATCGTCACAATCGCATCGCATTGACAGCGAATTGTATGCAGTGTAGCAAGCCCTTTAGACTTTATTTGGAAACTTGGAAACCTTTACATGATTCTAGAATGGAGACTACATGGGTGCAACTTTTCCTGGTATGCAAGGATTTCCTGTTTTTGAATTTTACCAGAAAAGAAATTTCCCTTTATTTTTTATTTGTTAAACAAGATCTTTGTGCGTCTACTGTATTTTTCAAACACTTTAAAATTAGCATTTGTATAAATTGTGGAAAAAGCCAACTAAAATACCTTCATAAATCAATTTTTGCTTCAGCTGCAGGGGGACATTACCCCTGGACCCCGGCCTTTGTTTTTTTCAGTTTGTTTAGTTGCACCAAAGACTGTACAGGGGAAGATAAACATCCGGTCTCTTTTCCCTATATGAGTAGTGAGGACAGAAACACTGGTTATGTCCCTTTGAAACGTGACACATTTTACACATCGATAGGCCAGTTGAATTCTCCGTTCAAGTTCCAGTTTTTGGATAACTCTATCAGCCCGGTTCGCCGAGCTTTTAAGTAATCCATCTTACCCTTTTAGAATATCTTTGGTTGCACCCGTGAGACTGGGATATTGAAAGGAACTCAGCTTTGTTGTTTAAACGTCTGGTACCTTTTTTTGTATAACCTTTCTTGTTGTTGGAATGAACGATGAGCTTGTGTAACCAAAGTTAGCCATAGTACATTATTGCTATACAACCATTTGTATGTTAATCTTCAATGTTTGAAAATAAATATATGAATGTACGAAAACAAGTTTTTATTCGTTTGATCTTTTATTAGAACATCTGCTGGTATTCTTCTTTCTGTTTAAATAATATGCATACAAAATCATATACATGTATATGTATTTGTACAACAGAAAAAAGTCAAATTGCTTGCGCGCACACACACACACATACCTACACAAACATGCAGACGCACACACATACAAACGTAAGCACGCACACGGGCACACACACAGGCATGCACACACACACACACACACAGACACAATATCGGTTAATCATTTTCACCTAGCAGAAGTGACACCATTTTAGCATGTTTTCAAGAGTCTAAAAAGCAACCTTTTTTTTTTCTTTTTTTTCAAATTTGACTAATGAGCTTAAAATTGCTATGTGCCGTATAAAATGCGGGCTAGAAAAAAAGAAAAAAAACGTCAGTCAAAATCAAAGAAGTAAACCAAAGTAAGAACAGTAACATCAGATAATAATATTTTAAATAGTAGTAACATGAACGGTCATTTCTATAACAGCGTACATCCTAGAAACTCACTTTAAGTGTTCACACACTGAAAATACATTCTCATAACAAACTTGATGCATATTAATATTATGAGATTCTTTGTAAACAAAATAGTATCCATCAAAATAATCAGATCATGCACATAATCCATACACTTATGGAAGAAGAGAAAGATACACAGAGGAACACACATACACACACAGAACAAATCAAAATAATAATAAGATAGTGTCTGACCGAGTAACACAGTCCTGATTAATCATGGGGTGTCTGCAATATTAGTTTGCCTATTGGGCAAAATTCAATAGTTCGTGTAAAAAGTAAGATCAAATGAGGAAAAACAACAACCGGGGGATCTTTCGTATAAATAGTTCCCCCACCTTCTGGAGGTTCTGTGCTTGTAACTTCCTCTAATCTGTCACTCTCTTTGACTCTGCCTTTTCCCTTTGCTTACTGTCATCTACTATCTTTCTGTCCATTCTCCTGCCTTTTTTCACGAAACGCTTTCAAACAGATTTCCTCCAGTCGAAGTCGGACTTGCTGGGCCCAACTATTTCTTAGTTAGGCGCATAACGGCAGCATGACGCATCTGCGCTCATAATTGACAGGAAACTGTCTGAGCGATCGAAGAAGAAGAAGAAGAAATGAGAGAAAAAGAAGATAGCCAGGTAACAGTCCTTCGTAATCATGGGGTGTCTGCAATATTGGTTTGCCCCTAAGGCTTAATTCACCAGTTCATTGAAGGAAGGTGGCAGAGTGGTTAAGACGTTCCCCTGCCAATTTCTATGTGTGACTGACTGGGTTCGAATCTGGGCCTCGCCCGTTCTTTCTAGTTCGACGGAAAAATCGAACTGAACGTCGAGTCCTTCGCATGAGGAGTTAAAGCTAGTCTGACCCGTGCGCTTTCCGCATGTAAAAATCGCACGGCAATTAAAAGTCGGTAAGAGCAGGGAGAAATCCCACTGCCTGGTATGACCAAAGCGATAGTTACATCTCCCAAGTCTGACCCCACCCCCTCCTCATCCCGTCTTCTCCCCTCCCCCCCCCAAAAAAGGGTGGTGCTGCCCTCAGAGCGACACGCTCTCCAGGTGGGAGCAATCCGAATTTCACAGAGACAAGTGTCTGTGACCAGAGTTATAAATATTCCCAAATACAAAATAACAAAAGTAAGAGATGAAATGTGACCCAGCACCACGAAAGGGACATTAAGTGCCAAACTGACCATTCTGAGAAAATTATATATTTGAAAACTTCAGATAATTCTTTCTAATGATACAAGAACCATTCTTGCGTCTTTTTTTTCGTTCCAAAGTTATGAGCATTTAAATTTAGTAGGGTGAGTGTCGGCCATTTTGAGAAAAAAGTCTAAAGTCTAGCCTAGCTGAACAAAAATGCATTGACCTACTAATTTTAAAACTCTTATAAGACCACTTAGAGACAATATTAAAGATTGACCATTATAAATATGAAACATAAGATGTCAGAGGACACGTAAATATCCATAACTCAAAATTGACAAAAAATGAGATTTGTTTTACTTTACAAGCCTGTTGTGAGAAAGTAGCCCAGCGACTTAATGTCCCTTTTGTGGTGCTGGGTCACAAATGAGAGAAGAAGAGGATGGGGTGAGGGTCTAAGAGTAGAAGAGCTTGCAGAAGAGGTTGTCGTGGCAGTTCTGTAAAACGTCTGGCACCGGAAACGTGACGCAGGCGTCTTCTGTCGATCTGCCCTGGTTCCTGTGATCATAGTGGAAAGACATATAAGGATAATAATTACTGGTTGTTTTTTTGCTTACTATAAGGCACACCGTATTAGAAGGCATACCTCCAAAATGTACACAAAATTCAGATGTTATCATACTTTCTTACTACAATCGAACCTTTTCTGGGTCGATGTGGCCCATATTCAGACTTACCTCGTATACGATCGAGGCTGCTCTTTAAAGTGATGCCTCGTTTTCGTGACTTTCCTCGTATACGATCAAGGCTGCTCTTTAAAGTGATCAGGGTTCCCACAGATGTGACCAAACAAAATTCCATACTTTTTCCAGGGCTTTTCCTAATTTTTCCAGACCCCAAAATGTGTGTGTGTGCGCGCACCTGTGTGCATACCATGCACCCCTACTCACAATCAATGTAAAAGCATTCAAAAATAGGCCAGTGTATCAATCTTGTGCCCTTTGGATTTCTCTACCCCCCCCCCCCCCCCCTCAATGTTTTTGTAAAGAAACTTAATAAGTGAATTGGACATCAGAAGAAAGTTGGCACAGCTTTTAAAAAATTCCAGGACTTTTCCAGACCCATGGCCACAAAATAAACCATTTCAAGACTTTTCCAGCCCTGGAAATGACTTTTGCATTTTTCCATAGTTTTTCCAGACTTCCAGGACTCTGTACGAACCCTGAGTGATGCCTCGTTTTCATGACTTTCCTCGTATATGATCAAGGCTGCTCTTAAGTGATGGCTCGTTTTCGTGCAAGAGGCAATTTGTATGGGAGCAACACTTGGTCAAAATAAGATTTCTTACCAGCTATAAGAGGGAAAACACGTGAAAACCGTGATTTTGACACGTGACGTACTGGGTCTTTAACCCTTTCACCGCCAGCCATATTTCAGCTAAAAATTTCCATTTCATTTAGAGGACAAAATCCATCTGCAGTATTGAGGATTCTTCTGTGACATATCTAAAATAAGGTCTATCCTTACTTCCCAAAACTAAGACAAAAAGGGTCTGAATAATAGACCCCAATTTGATGCCTTTTAGTGACATAGGTGTTGAATCGCTGTGGTGCTGAAACGCTACTTTGGCGGCGAAAGGTTTAAGACCTTGAAAAATCAGCCCCCAAAAGGAGGGGTCTTATTGGGAGGTGCTCACTCAGTAGCCCTGATAATTGTAAATTATATTGATGTTATATATATTGATATTTGTATAAATGTTGTAGTTGAAAGTTTGCTACCATTTTTAAGGCAGTTGTCCTGAAGAAGATTAATAAATCGAAAAGTTGGTGTTTCTCTAACCAGGTGATGGTGAGTTTATATCTTGTTAGCCCTGATATGAAGGAAAAAATCTCTGAAAAACAATGTGGGTCACATCTTAGAGGGCGTCTTAAAAAGGAAGGTCTTAACCCTTTGCGCACTGCCCATTTGCCCTGCGGGCTGCACTCCCAGCCTGCATGTTCTGAGAGAGAGGTGCTAGTTTTATTACAACACCCCCCCCCCTCCCCCCCGTGGGGATACCGGGGGTCTTTTGGATAAATAGTTCCTGAACCTTCTGGAAGTTCTGTGCTTGTAACTTCCTCTAATCTGTCACTTTGCCTTTGCCTTTGCTTACTGTCACCTACTATCTTTCTGCCTTACCGGTCCATTCTCCTGCCTTTTTTTTCTTCTCAAGAAACACTTTCATAAAGATTTCTTCCACCCGAAGTCGGACTTGCTGTGCCTATTTCTTAGGCGCATAACGGCAGCATGACGCATCTGCACTCATAATTGACAGGAAACTGTCTGAGCGATCGGAAATGGAGGTCTCTGCCCGACAATTTGTCAGGCGCATGGCGGGATGAGTTAATAGGGAGGTTCCACTGTATGCTGTTGGTCATATCGTCGCTGTCCAACGCTAACCATGTATAGATCTACAAAATTTGACCAAAATAGATTTTTCACTGAAACCCCTTCCAGTGACCTCACACAGGTCTTCTATAAATATCTGGTGTCTGCGACCAAGGAAAATGCTCAAATTTGTCACATGATACCACGGAAATCATCGTGTATGTGGCTGGTTGTCGCTGGTTTTGACGCGATAAGCGTGTAACTGTCACGCTAAAGCGTGCAACTGCGGGCAGCTGTCATATCTCCCATCGTGACAACAATGCACTAACCGTGTAACTGAATTATCACAAAACGTTTGGGTGTTAATGCAACTTTTATTGTGTCACATGTTTAGTCATCGGTAAAGAAGAAGAGTTAAGGGGAATTAGCATTGTAGCAGACGACAACATGTTTTTTGATGCTCCTGTAAAATCACTGATTGTGTAGGTACACGGTTAGCGTCGGACAGCGATGATATATGACCCGTCGCCACAAAATGAGTCGTGTTGTCCCTAGCTCACTTATCCCAAGGGGGCAATTTTAGGTGGAAGGGGGTCAAATCATTCATTTTAGATTTTCACTTATTATTGAACAATAGACCTTTCTGTACCTCACACAAAAGTATTGAAGTGTAAAAACGATCCTTACTGCCATAAAAGTGTGTTTTTATCAGAAACATCTGGTTGTTTTGTACACATTTTGAAACTTTCCGGTTGCATTTTCTCGTTTTGCCGATTCCTTGAGCATACAACTTCAAATCTTAGTAACTTTGCAACAAATAGTCCGATTTTTACCCAAAAAATTGTTTGTTGGAGAGCTGTTTCCATGCAGAATAATGATTTGTTAATAACTCAAAAGTGACCTCTGGGACATCACAACTCATTTTGTGGTGACAGGTCACATATTATAAGGCACAGGGATCTCAATCTGGGGGGTGTACCTATTGCCTTAGTCCATAAAATACAGAACTATAATGTGTGACCCAGCACCACGAAAGGGACATTAAGTGTCAAAATGACCATTCTGAAAAAATGGCATAGTTGAAAACTTCAGACCATTCTCTTTTTAATGATACGAAAACTATTATCGTATCCTTTTTTGTTGCAGAGTTATGAGCATTTAAAGTTGGCAAGGTGACTGTCGGCCATTTTGAGAAATCAGTCTTTAAAGTCTAACCTAGCCTAAGAAAATGCATCAACCTACAAATTTTAAAATGCTTTTGGGAATATTTAGAGACCAGAGATTATCCTTTATGGATATCAAACATTAAGATGTTAGAGAGCAGGAAAATACCCATAACTCAAAATTGACAAAAATGAGATTTTTGACTTTGCAAGCCTGTTGTGAGAAACTAGCCCAGCGACTTAATGTCCCTTTCGTGGTGCTGGGTCACATATATGATAATATATCATCAGGCTCATAACTTCATTACCTATATCAATTTTTGATGTTTTGAAATAAAGGAAAAGACAATACATTTTCCATAATGTCACTCATACTAAGACTTGAACAGTTTTAGAAAACTACAGCAGCGATGATTTTGGATTCATAACCTTTGTTCAAGAATTTGACTGTAGGCGAAGAGGTGGAAGGCTTAACTCATTCACATCGCAACGATTTTTAATTATTAAAAAAACCTCACAAATCACTCCAGCCATACACACAAACAAAACATACATAAACAAAAGGAGAAATGAAAGAAGATTACGGGTTTTTACTTCAGGTTTAGACATAGGGAAGTGGTAGATCAGACTTTTTTTTATATAGACTTTATACAGAAAAACTCTACACCGATTGGTTTCCCCACAACAAACCAATACAAAGGTAAAGTCAGAGGCAAAATTGTGGTCTAAGGGAGCGAAGCGAGTCTAGAAGTGACCAAGGTTAGGTATGGTGTGCACACAGATTTACTTCCCTTGAAGCAAATGCATCAACTTGACAGCTATCTATTAATTCCGGACATGTATGGCCGGAACGACTTGAATGAGTTAAAAATCTGTTCAACTTTACTTAGCAACACATTACCTGTGAATTATGTCCGGAATCTGGGTCTGTACTTCCATCACTACCCTCTGAGCCTGAAAACAAAATCTAATTTTATTAAAATATCAAAATATAGAAGAAGAAAAAAAAACAAGAGAGAGACAGAAGCACAGAGAGAGAGCTGGTAAAACTGCTTCTTCAAAAGAATTCAGCAAACCCATCCCTTAACCCTTTCACCGCCAAAGTCACTAAAGGCATCAAATTGGGGTCTATTACCCAAAGACCCTGTTGTCTTAGTTTTGGGAAGTAAGGATAGACCTTATTTTATATGTGTCACAGAAGAATCCCCAATACTGCAGATGGATTTTGTTCTCTACCCAGGTAAATTAAATGTAAATGGACATTTTGGGCTTAAATATGGCTGGCGATGAAAGGGTTAAGTCTTCATTA
Organism: Phymorhynchus buccinoides; assembly: GCA_017654935.2. Lineage (NCBI taxonomy): Eukaryota > Metazoa > Mollusca > Gastropoda > Neogastropoda > Raphitomidae > Phymorhynchus > Phymorhynchus buccinoides. The sequence continues at coordinate 42,655,156 of CM065698.1, read as the reverse complement.
TAGATGCTCCGTACCCAGTCATATCAATTATTAGAACTACCATTTCACTCACATACACACACACAACAACAAACAACAACATACAGTATTTATATGGCGCTAAATCTTGATAGAAATCTTTATATCTGTATTGTAAAAAAAAGGGGACTTCACTGGTGTTGCACTGCCTCCAGACATTGCCTCCAGGATCGTTCCCACCATCTTTATATCTACTAATGTCCCATTACGTGTCTGAGGACATTAAACGGATTTTCATTCATTCATAGAAATCAAATTGAATCCCACACACTCGTTAACATTCGCAACGCATTCAAACGAAAACGTTATGCAAAGACGAACAAGAAATTAACACACACACGTTTAACATAAAAACAGCACAACAGAAATAGACCTAAAGGTAAGAGAGAGAGAGAAGAGAAAGTGAGTGAGTTTCAATGACAAGGGAACAGATGGTTTTTGAGGTTTGATTTGAAAGCGGAGAGGGTGGGTCGCTGACAGAGGGAGAGAGGAAGTTTGTTCCATACACACACACACACAGTCAGCCCTCATGCCCCAATCACACACAGTCCATTCACCATCCACTCGCACACACACCCCCCCCCCCACGACTCCGTACCCTACCCACCTCCACACAGTGGTAGCGCATTCGCCTCATGTCAAGTAAACCCGAGTTCGAACCTGGGTACAGGGGATTTTTCCTCTCACTTTGCACTAGGCCTTACGGTCTGAAAGTGAAGTCTTTCGGATGAGACGATAAACCGAGGTCCCATGTGCCCATCCACTTAGAACATGTTAAACCCAGTGTCAACAAAAAAATTGTCATTTGGTCAAAAGTTACACACACACACACACCCTCATCGTCACACAAAAATCGCATGCAAAAAAATAATAATTTGGGTGGCGCGCCTCTGGCTGCGATGCACTCTCCAGGTGGGAGCAACCCGAATTTCACAGAGACTCTAAGTACCTAATACCTAATAATAATAATAATACCTCCACAGGACCCAGTCGGTCCAGCCTCACAGCACTGGCGACCGCCGTACGCAGAGTCCCCGATAGGAAGGCCGCCATCGTGACCTCCAGGGTCACTCCCAGAATGCTGCAGACCGCGCCGAACACCAAGGGGTAATGACAGTGGCGGAGGCTGGTCGTTAAACGGCTGATGTCTTCCACGCTGAAAACTTGATGACCGGTGCTGGCCAGAGCTTTTCCCTAAGCACAACAGTTACACAGCACTTGTTCATTCTGCCTTCTTCTTATACGTTCCCAGGCCATATGGACATAATGGATGAGGTACGTAATTATGTGTCCGGTTTTCAGTTTTCACTGGTCTCTCAGCTGCATTCAGCTGACACATTCCGATTTCAGAAGAGCTCAAAGGAGAACATTATTTGGAAGATTTTTTTGGGAATAATTGAAGGGGAATAGGCAAAGGAGAGGAGACACTTTTTTATGTCAAAATTACAAAGGTTTTGGCACACAACTATGTCTTTACTTACAAACTATGTGTAACACTGACATCAAGATGCTGTGTTACTTATATCTATGTGTGCATATTTTGTATCGTTGCAGGATGTAATCTCTGCACTGTCTTTCCTAGCTATCTTTCCCGATAAATAAACAAAATCAAACAACTGTCTGGTTTCCTCTATATGTTCCTGGCCTGCGTGTGTGCTGATCAACACCCTCCAATCCTTATCCTGATTCTTATTCCTCATCAACTCCTCCTTATCCCTATCCCTTACCCTTACCACCCCATCACATATGCAATAGGGCATTTGCCACGAGTGTTCGTTCTTTATACTAGACAACTAATTTGCCCGCACTCGTTCTGCCCGAGTTATGCTGATCTTTCTAATTCAACTCAGTGAAATTCAAGATCGCCAACATGCGGAAAATGCCCTATTGACATTCTCCTCAAGTGGCCATGGCTCATCCCGTGAATTCGCAATTTAATTAACGCCAAACCAGAGGAAGCCATGATTTTCGGCACTCCACAAACCAAGCCACGATTTTCAACACTCCAAAACCTGATTTCCGGAGTATGCCAACAAATAACCAACCCTACATTGTTGTTGTTGGATTACTTTGGCTAAAAGACTCCAGGGTTCACCCCAACAGCGGAAGCACTTGAATACTATGGTACAAGTGCATCAACTACGGATGAGAACATTACGTGTGAGACCGTTCTTGATTACCCCGCCACTGGGCAGCCACACTCCGTCTTCGGGGGATTTTGGAGAGTGAAGATGTTATGCTAGGAGCTTGTCATGGCTAAAGACAATCCCCGCATAACTATGCGCAGCATAACATTTTGATGTAGCCTTGGTGTTCTAGCCTATGTCAATGAGGCTTTACACTACATCTTGGCTTCACAAAAAGGGCGATAATTTTAGGACTGAGTTGACCATGCCACCTTAAGTGACGAGTCAGGTGCAGAGAACTTTCTGTGGCTATAAACTACTACTTCATGACAGGCAAGGGCGACAATCTTATGTAGGTGGTACACATACGTCTCAGTGCGCGAGACGGGCAGAGACGTTTCAGTATAAAGCCTCATTGGTCTTACACAGCCTTAACACTCTTGCATTCATATTTGTTACAGACAAAATTTCAGAGGGAGTCTCAGCGTGGGGGCAAGCTACGGGCGGTTTTGGGCGGCTTGACTACACAGAGTCAAGAGGGTTAGTTAGTTAGTTAGTCTGTTATAGTCCCGTCAACAGCTATGGTTATCTCTGGACTGTCACCGCATAAAATTCGACCACGTATAACAAAGACCACATCAATGATTCTTAACAACGTCCAAAAACCTGAAAACAACAGAGAAAAAAACCCAGTACAATTCACAACATGGCATCTTCATCATTGTACCCTATAGCTCATAATTTCACACAGTGCTGGAAACGTTGAGCCACTCTACTCTACTTATCGGATCCAGGTTAAAAAAAAACAGTAAAAAAGGATAACACATCCTAGTAAACCATTTTTTTTTTATAAAAAAGGCCATACAGGCAAATATGCACTGCAGAATGGGCAACATGTGCCCACTCAAGTGCGTAAGGTCTCACACGTGAAAGCCAGTGAACAATAAAATAAAAACCTGGCATGTTATAAATTGTAAATGAGGATGGAGATAATGAAAAATGGGGATGCGGGGCTACTCTTAGTTTAAAGCTCCCCCACCACGACAAGGTGGAGACACAAGAGGGTTAAGCCCCAAGGTGACAACCCTATAATATTATTTCCTTCTTCTTCTTGAGTTCTTCTTCGAACGCTCAGTTTCCTGTCAATTGTGAGCGCAGATGCATCATGCTGCCGTTATGCACCTAACTAAGAAATAGTTAGGCCCAGCAAGTCCAACTTCAGCTGGAGGAAATCTTTTTTGAAAGTGTTTCTTGAAAAAAGGCAGGAGAATGGACCGGTAAGGCAGAAAGAAATAGATGACAGCAAGCAAAGGGAAAAGGCATAGTCAAAGAGAGTGACAGATTAGAGGAAGTTACAAGCACAGAACTTCCAGAAGGTGGGGAAACTATTTATTCAAAAGACTCCCCGGTATCCCCATGGGGGATATTATTTCCTGACCTGTCTGGAGCTGGCTTTCCTGGCCACATGGTTCCCCATGCTGACCTGACACAGCTGATCCAGGGGCCGCAGCTTCTCCACCTCTGAGCAGCAGGCGTACGACTCCCTCACGAAGGGCAAGCTGAACGAACCTGGAACGCACACACACACACACGCCAGTTGTTGATTTTGTCTTTGAAAACAGAGGGTCTGAATCAGCACCCCAAATACTGTATTTCGGGGAACTATAACTAAGTGCACAGCAGGGCACCCAATTGTCCCGTAAAACAAGGGGTCCCAGGGACTCCTTCACTTACAGTACAGGCGGGATAGAGGGTCCTAGTGGCATAGCGAATGCTAAAAATAATTTTTCTAGTGCATCCCTGGGACCCCCTGCACATTCTTTTAGAGGGTCCTGTAGAATTTTAGTGCTTCATAGACCCCCAAATGGGGGTCCCTGGGAGCCCTGCGCACATACACACAACTAAATGTTTCCGAATGGAAACCCCGTGAATACTAAGTAAAAGAAAGAAGGAAAAAATAAGCGCACACGTTTACGCAAGTTTACACACGGAAACGCATCCGATTATCTTTCCTTCTTTCTTTTACTTATTTATGGCGTTTCTGTACGGAACTTCCATGTATGTTTTCCCCCCAGACTGAGACCCCTGCACCTTATAATATGACTGTGTGAAAAATGTGTAAAATTTAGGGGGTGAGCCTAATACTTATAGTCCTAAAAATATGTCTCTAGATTATTAGGATGTCACCTGGATATATTACTTTATTAGGGTGTCTCTGTTCAAAAAAAAATGCTATAGAGATATTTTTTGTTTACACTGTGTCAGGTCAAATTTTGATTATTTTTAGACCCACTTGTCTCAAAGTAAAACAATGCATGTTGCTATTTTCGCACTTTCCCCATGGCAACACAGCGATATGCAAGACATTACTGGCGTATCACTGCTTTGCCATGGGGAAGAGCAAAAAACAGCCACATGTATTGTAAACATCCTTCCGTTTAAAGAAAGACTTTTCTTAAACAAATGTCTATGTATGTACAACATCATAAACGGAACAGCCCCAAATAAAATAATAAGTTCCTTTACATGAAATGAAAATCGACATACTCATAAGCTTTCATTTCCTAAGCCCCATAACGATCTGTTCAAATCCAGCTTGACATACTCTGGGGGAAACACATGGAACAACTTGCCATCATTCTTGAAATCATGTCCATCTAAACCAGCTTTTAAAAAAGCTTTAAAGAAGCACCTGGTTGATAAATTGTAATTTAACATTATTAAGATGTATATATGCATTGCATGTTCTTATGTCTGGAAATATTCTTTTCTTCCTTCTATCTTCCCTTTCCTTCTGTTTTTTGTTTGTTTTCCAATTGTGTGTGCAGGTGTGTGTGTGTGTGAGTGTGTGTGTGTGTGTGTGTGTGTGTGTGTGTGTGTGTGTGTGTGTGTGTGTGTGTGTGTGTGTGTGTGTGTGTGTGTGTGTGTGTGTGTGTGTGTGTGTGTGTGTGTGTGTGTGTGTGTGTGTGTGTGTGTGTGTGTGTGTGTGTGTGTGTGTGTGTGTGTGTGTGTGTGTGTGTGTGTGTGTGTGTGTGTGTGTGTGTGTGTGTGTGTGTGTGTGTGTGTGTGTGTGTGTGTGTGTGTGTGTGTGTGTGTGTGTGTGTGTGTGAGTGTGTGTGTGTGTATGTGTGTGTGAGTGAGCGTGTGTGTGTGAGTGAGCATATGTGTGTGTGTGTATATGCGCACACACGCGCATGTGTGTATGTGAGTGTTTCCTCCCCCGGCTTTCTCTCCCTCTCTCTTCCTCCCTATCCCCTTCTCTCTCTTCTATTTGGTTCTTTGTTGTTTTTTTCTTTCATTATACTGATCATAATGTTTTCTGTTTTGTGTTCCTGTAAATATGTTAAGTTCATTGATTTTTGATTGATGTGTATTTTTTTATGAGGGCAGGATGAAAAAAAGCTTTGTTAGCTTATTCTTTAACCCTCAATAAAGATGATTTTGACTTGACTTGACTTGACTTGACAGAGGCAGTTATCAAACTTATTCATAAGTAAAATTAACCGCTTTGCTATGTACCCGGTAAATCATGCCTCTTACTCTTAGTGAAGATGCTGTAGTGCAAGACTTTTAAAGTCCATCAATAAATTTGATACATTATTTATTCATTAAGTTTGTGTTTTTGTGTATAGATCTGGATTTAAAAAGTAATTTTATTTAGGAAAATCAATAATGTTCATATTTCCTTGGACTGTTGATTTTAGATTATGTGACCTGATAAGCCAAGGTGTGGCAGTGAGTTGGGATTCGGAATGAGTGACCAGTGTGGGAGCAACGCCAATGTACAGCCCAGAAGATGGGAAAGCTAACAAACAAAAAATAAATTAATTAAAAAACCATAACTTTCATTATTTTCTCACCTGCATTCTCCAAGATACAGATGAGGAAACTCTTCAGATCATCTGTCAATAATAAAACAACCATGATTAGAAACAGGTGTGCGTGTGTGTGTGTGTGTGCGTGTGTGCGTGTGTGTGTTGGTGACTGTGTGTGTGCGTGTATGGATACATGCATGCGAGCATGCACGCATGAGTGTGTGCACCTCAATTTCAGTAAGCGAAATGTCACGTTTTCTGCCTTATAAAATTTACTAGGTCTGATAATTATATTATCATTAATAATTGATTTTTTTTTTCAATAAGAAAGTTTAATTTTTACCTGTGTTATGAATCAGTTTGTGCTGCACGCAGGATTCCAGTCCCATACTGTGTGCAAAGCCTCCTGTGGGAAATGCTGAAAACAAATTATTATATCACCATCATTGTTATTTACAGTGCAGTTAGTTAGAAATGCACGCAGGACACACACATGCACACACAAACACATGCATGAGCACACACGCATGTCTTCTTCTTCTTCTGTGGTGGTGACCAGCTTCTTTTCATAGTGGTAATATGCACACACAAACACATGCATGAGCACACACGCATGTCTTCTTCTTCTTCTGTGGTGGTGGCCAGCTTCTTTTTATAGTGGTAAATGCACACACAAACACATGCATGAGCACACACGCATGTCTTCTTCTTCTTCTGTGGTGGTGGCCAGCTTCTTTTTATAGAGGTAAATGCACACACAAACACATGCATGAGCACACACGCATGTCTTCTTCTTCTTCTGTGGTGGTGGCCAGCTTCTTTTTATAGAGGTAAATGCACACACAAACACATGCATGAGCACACACGTATGTCTTCTTCTTCTTCTGTGGTGGTGGCCAGCTTCTTTTTATAGTGGTAAATGCACACACAAACACATGCATGAGCACACACGCATGTCTTCTTCTTCTTGTGGTGGTGGCCAGCTTCTTTTCATAGAGGTAAATGCACACACAAACACATGCATGAGCACACACGTATGTCTTCTTCTTCTTCTGTGGTGGTGGCCAGCTTCTTTTTATAGAGGTAAATGCACACACAAACACATGCATGAGCACACACGCATGTCTTCTTCTTCTTCTGTGGTGGTGGCCAGCTTCTTTTTATAGAGGTAAATGCACACACAAACACATGCATGAGCACACACGTATGTCTTCTTTTTCTTCTGTGGTGGTGGACAGCTTCTTTTTATAGTGGTAAATGCACACACAAACACATGCATGAGCACACACGCATGTCTTCTTCTTCTGTGGTGGTGGCCAGTGTGACGTAAGTGTCCCGCGCGACCCCTCTTTCTTATCTACTTTCTTATCCCCCCCCCCCCCCCCCCTCTCCTTTTCATTTCTCGGTCCGGCCGCCACTTTAATTGCCATCCACCATCAAACGAACGCCTATTAAGGCATTTGTCTCTTTGAATCCTGGCTTACCTCCCCTGTCAGCATGTAACACCTACAGAGGTTATCTCCCTTTATCCCCCCCCCCCCCCCCCCTTATCTCCATTCCCCATCACGAGAAAGTGACGACCCACAGTCGGTGTCCTTTGAAGACGATTTTCCTTTCCAGTCACGAGAAGGATAACAATGTAACCGGCGCGTGATTGTTCGGTACTAGTATGCATAAAATTATAGCATCATCTTGTGACGTGTCAATTGCTATAAACCAATGACAGGCTTTCATTGTTTGAAAGTGAAGGCTATAATTGGAGTAGTGAGAAAAAGTTTTCACACAAGACGCTGAAACCTAGCTAGAGCAACATTGCAGACTCAACCCTCTCCCAGCCAGTCATAATAAGCCCAACTAGTGAGTATTATTGATGGCTGGTGATTGAGATTTGTTGTTTGTTTGATCCTAGTTTTGATCTAGATCCTATGTTCAATGATGAATAAGGAGTAGATAGATATGTTATTGAAAAGAAGTGGTAAACATTCTGTTCTATTTATGTGCACTGATTATTTTGTGTGTGTGTGTTTTTGACTTTAACACTTTTGGTACCAGAACCGGATTTTATGCCTACTAACCCTTTTGTCTATTTTTAGTAGGAAACCTATGGGTTGCAATCTTGCACTTTATGATACCATTCCTTTCCAGGTGTTGGATGGAGAGTGATGTTGGCTTGATCACCTTTTATGTTTTACTGATCTCAGTTTGTTAACTGAAATTCAGATTATGTGTTCTTAGTGCTATTGTACAAGGGAAGCCTTCTAGCCGGTTGGGATTCACTAATTCCCTGCCGACTGAAGCCCCTTGTCTCTAAGCCATAGAGAACTACATCCACCTTCTCCTGTGATTATCAGCAGGGCATCGTGGGCCGGACGATCATCCCGGACTCACAAGCACCAAGACGGGAACGCCGCCAAGACGACCCGCACCCAGAATCCGCGAGGAGACCACGCCTGAACCGTGCCATCCCGCGAAGCCGTAACCGGAACGACTGGGAGCTACTCTCACCTGACGAGCAAGCCCAGCCAACCCAGCACTCGCCGATCCCTACGGAGGAACTTGACAGCAGCTAAGTCCCCCGGACCTCGCCAATCATTTGAACTTTCCCCCTGGCACTGAAGACACTAAGTGACCCTTCTCGCTTGGGGCTAACCTTCTAGAAAGACAAAAGTCTTGTAAATCCTTTCGGATTTCATTGTCATTGGGGTTTTTTCATTCATATTTTGTTTTGGCGCCATTGAGCTGCTTTATTATTATTGTTGCATAATCTTATGCAGATTTTGTGAGTAAATAAAATACAAGTGTCAAATAATCCTGAACCCTTTGGTCAGACTGATGAGAGTGGGAGTCTTGTAATTTCATGTAAAACCCTACTTCTCTCTGTCTGCCATTTAGAGCAATTCAACCACTTGTATTTCTTACAACCATACGAGCCAGAACCCGGGCACAAATATAAATTTATTAGATGAAAAGGGGCCGGGAAAGTTGCTCATCTCCCATACCCTAGAGAAGTGGGTTAAAGGCAAATTTTCTACTTGAAAATTTAACACACTAAAAGTCTTCCCTAGAGGCTTAGCCTTTTAACCCAGCTTCTTTTCATAGAGGTAAATGCACACACAAACACATGCATGAGCACACACGCATGTCTTCTTCTTCTTCTGTGGTGGTGTCGCAGCTTCTTTTTATAGTGGTAAATGCACACACAAACAGTGTATGCATGAGCACACACGCATGTCTTCTTCTTCTTCTGTGGTGGTGGCCAGCTTCTTTTTATAGGGTAAATGCACACACAAACACATGCATGAGCACACACGCATGTCTTCTTCTTCTTCTGTGGTGGCAAATACTTCTTTTTATAGAGGTATGCACACACAAACACATGCATGAGCACACACGCATGTCTTCTTCTTCTTCATGGTGGTGGCCAGCTTCTTTTTATAGAGGTAAATGCACACACAAACACATGCATGAGCACACACGTATGTCTTCTTCTTCTTCTGTGGTGGTGGCCAAAAGAATAAGGTAAATGCAACAAAAAACTTGAGCATACTTAAATTATGCATGTCTTCTTCTTCTTGTGGTGGTGGCCAGCTTCTTTTTATAGAGGTAATATGCACACACAAACACATGCATGAGCACACACGCATGTCTTCTTCTTCTTCTGTGGTGGTGGCCAGCTTCTTTTTTTATAGAGGTAAATGCACACACAAACACATGCATGAGCACACACGTATGTCTTCTTTTTCTTCTGTGGTGGTGGACAGCTTCTTTTTATAGTGGTAAATGCACACACAAACACATGCATGAGCACACACGCATGTCTTCTTCTTCTTCTGTGGTGGAGCTTTTTGTGACGTAATGTCCCGCTTCCTGGCTTCCTTTGGAGTTTCTTATCTAGTGACCCCCCCACCTGAGTATTATCTGGAAGAGCGCGCGCGCACCTCGGTCCGGCCGCCACTTTAATTGCCATCCACCATCAAACGAACGCCTATTAAGGCATTTGTCTCTTTGAATCCTGGATTGTTACCTCCCCTGTCAGCATGTAACACCTACAGAGGTTATCTCCCTTTATCCCCCCCCCCCCCCTTATCTCCGTTCCCCATCACGAGAAAGTGACACCCACAGTCGGTGTCCTTTGAAGACGATTTTCCTTTCCAGTCACGAGAAGGATAACAATGTAACCGGCGCGTGATTGTTCGGTACTAGTATGCATAAAATTATAGCATCATCTTGTGACGTGTCAATTGCTATAAACCAATGACAGGCTTTCATTGTTTGAAAGTGAAGGCTATAATTGGAGTAGTGAGAAAAAGTTTTCACACAAGACGCTGATACCTAGCTAGAGCAACATTGCAGACTCACCCTCTCCCAGCCAGTCATAATAGCCCAACTAGTGAGTATTATTGATGGCTGGTGATTGAGATTTGTTTTGTTTGATCCTAGTTGTGATCTAGATCCTATGTTCAATGATGAATAAGGAGTAGATAGATATGTTATTGAAAAGAAGTGGTAAACATTCTGTTCTATTTATGTGCACTGATTATTTGTGTGTGTGTGTTTTTGACTTTAACACTTTTGGTACCAGAACCGGATTTTATGCCTACTAACCCTTTTGTCTATTTTTAGTAGGAAACCTATGGGTTGCAATCTTGCACTTTATGATACCATTCCTTTCCAGGTGTTGGATGGAGAGTGATGTTGGCTTGATCACCTTTTATGTTTTACTGATCTCAGTTTGTTAACTGAAATTCAGATTATGTGTTCTTAGTGCTATTGTACAAGGGAAGCCTTCTAGCCGGTTGGGATTCACTAATTCCCTGCCGACTGAAGCCCCTTGTCTCTAAGCCATAGAGAACTACATCCACCTTCTCCTGTGATTATCAGCAGGGCATCGTGGGCCGGACGATCATCCCGGACTCACAAGCACCAAGACGGGAACGCCGCCAAGACGACCCGCACCCAGAATCCGCGAGGAGACCACGCCAGAACCGTGCCATCCCGCGAAGCCGTAACCGGAACGACTTGGAGCTACTCTCACCTGATGAGCAAGCCCAGCCAACCCAGCACTCGCCGATCCCTACGGAGGAACTTGACAGCAGCTAAGTCCCCCGGACCTCGCCAATCATTTGAACTTTCCCCCTGGCACTGAAGACACTAAGTGACCCTTCTCGCTTGGGGCTAACCTTCTAGAAAGACAAAAGTCTTGTAAATCCTTTCGGATTTCATTGTCATTGGGTTTTTTCATTCATATTTTGTTTAGGCGCCATTGAGCTGCTTTATTATTATTGTTGCATAATCTTATGCAGATTTTGTGAGTAAATAAAATACAAGTGTCAAATAATCCTGAACCCTTTGGTCAGACTGATGAGAGTGGGAGTCTTGTAATTTCATGTAAAACCCTACTTCTCTCTGTCTGCCATTTAGAGCAATTCAACCAATTGTATTTCTTACAACCATACGAGCCAGAACCCGGGCACAAATATAAATTTATTAGATGAAAAGGGGCCGGGAAAGTTGCTCATCTCCCATACCCTAGAGAAGTGGGTTAAAGGCAAATTTTCTACTTGAAAATTTAACACACTAAAAGTCTTCCCTAGAGGCTTAGCCTTTTAACCCATTACCTCGTCACAGCCAGCTTCTTTTCATAGAGGTAAATGCACACACGCATGTCTTCTTCTTCTTCTGTGGTGGTGGCTGTCGCATGAAAATAGGTAGCTCGTAAAAATAAAAAGCTCGCTACCTATGACAGTGTATATTTGCGACATTGAGCATGAACCACAAATTTCACTTTTTTCTAGGGTTAGGGATAGGGTTAGGGTTAGGGTTAGAGTTAGTTAAATGGTTAAAGTACAGAAAAAGTGAAATTTGTGGTTGTCGCAAATACAGACTCTCATAGTAGCGAGCTTTTTATTTTTACGAGCTACCTTTTTTCATGCGACAGTGGCCAGCTTCTTTTCATAGAGGTAAATGCACACACTTTAGGGGGTGACCAAAGAAAAAGAAGCAGAAGAGGAAAAAGAAAAGATGAACAAAAAAGACTTAAATACTTAAATTATTCCTGACGATCTTGGGCTCTCATCTTTTCCCCATAATATCTCATCAGTTCACTTTCCACCCTATCTTTGCTGAACTTATTATCTTTCTTCAACTTATCTTTCTTTTTCGTACTACCCCCTAAAGTGCAGCAGAATGATCAATCTTCAATGTGATGAAGTTGGCTGCCTAGCCTAAGGCGAAGAAGAAGAAAACACTGTGACCAGCTGGGTTGGAACCAGCGCACTCGCAAACACGTGTGTGATACACACACACAAAGTGAAAAACACATGACACAGAGACACACACACACAATTCCTTCCTGGCTTCCTTTGGAGTTAACTTAGTTTGAGTGACCAGTCACACCTGAGTATTATGTGGAAGAGCGCGCGCGCACCACGCACACGCACGCACACACACACACACACACACACACACACACCAACAACAACTGATTATCATAGAATTTCCCCATTAAGCAGGATTGTTAGCATTACCACTATCTGAGAGCTGAAGCAAAAGTAGCGTCTGCTCCATCTTGGGACTGTTTACTTTGTCTCCTTTTCAAAAGAGTGCTCTTCACACGCGCGTCATTATGCGAACCTACAAAAAATCTTGTACATTTTGTTATTGTTCACATCAATCAGTTGTAGTTGTTGGTTGTTGTTCCCTTTTTGGCCTAGTTTTCTTAACATAATCCAGGATTTTCAGGTTCATTAGTTGTTTTTTTTTAACTCAACATAATATACAATTTAATATTACTGCAGACGAAAATTTAATATTAATACATTGGTTATACATACAGCAATGCTGCATCTAAATAAGATTGTATGTGTACCAGTCTGTCTGCTATCTGCGCCAGATAGCAGAGGGGGCAGCTGCTATTCTGGATGGCTGGGCAAAAATGTGTTCATAGTGAAGATGCCTTGCCTGGTTATTGAAAGAGAGAGGGAGAGACAGAAAAGGGAAGAGAAGAAAAGGAATAATAAGAAGAAGAATATAAGATGGGAGAAAGAGAGTGAAAGAAAAAAAATGGAAGGAGGAGATGTATGAAAGGTAGGAAGGAATTAGGCAGACAGACGGACAGACAGAGAAAGAAGTGCACACTCATTTATAAGAGGGAAAGATGCAGAAAACTCGGACACCGCCCGCCCACGCAAGTCTTCAGTCACCGGGAAATTTCTACACTACTGAAGCACAGCTGCCAGCAATAAGCTAACTAATCTTGATGGAAGAGGGAGAGGAAGAATTAGGAGGAGGGTCTTCACCCTAGCTCCTCCAAATTCTTCCCCTAGAGCAGGGAGGGGGGAAGGATGAGAAACCTCAATTTATTTCCAAACAGTAACAAAAATGAAAGATGGGGAGAGGGGAGGAAAATTAGGGGGGGGGGGGGGGCGCCCAGAAGTGAACGAAACTGAAAAGAAAAAAAAAGAGAGATACAGAAGAGTCGGAGGAAATCAAACAGACAGACAGACAGAAAGAAACAAGAATCTGAGTCAATCAATAGGAAGAGAGGGCCGGTCACTGATGTTAATTGCTGAAAAGGGTCAAACTCGGGCACAGAATTCTAGCTGGTTCCCACAAAATAATACGGTCAAGACTCAGCTGCTTACAGTAAACTGACTGACTTGCATCGCAGGGAAATAAAATAAAAAAGAAGGAGAAGAAGAAGAGAGAGAGAGAGATGGAGAGAGAGAGAGAGAGAGAGAGAGAGAGAGAGAGAGAGAGAGAGAGAGAGAGAGGACTGGCGGAGAATTTAGAAAAAGGAGTCAGTCTTCTTTACAGGAAGTAGCTAGGGCAAAGATATTCTAAAAGGGTATGATGGATTACTTAAGAGCTCGGCGAACCGGGCTGATAGAGTTATCGTTAGTAGGGACAGTACACTTTTCACAGTGCAGGCTATCCAAAAACTCAGACTGGAATTTGAACGGATAATTCAACTGGCCTATCGACGTGTAAAATGTGTCCTGTTTAAAAAGAACATAACCTGTGTTTCTGTCCTCACTACTCATATAGGGAAAAGAGACCAGATGCTTATCTTCCCCTATACAGTCTTTGGCTAGGGTACGTCGGGGAACACTGGAGGGGAATGGAGTGGGCAGGGTCAAAGGGGAATGGAGAGTGGGGTGGAGCCGGATGGGGAGGGGATCTCGAGGGTCACTGTTTATATATATCCAGGACTTGAAGCTCTCTACCAATTGACTTGATGTCTTCAGACAATGTGTGCAATGTCCGTATTATTCCCACCATCTTTGTATTTACAAATGTCCCATATATACGTGTCTATGACCGAGAGGACGTAAAACATCATTTTCATCTCCACCAATTAAGGCCGATATATGTTACTGCCTCAGATGGGAGGGAGTTCCACTCAGAGATGGTCCGTGGAAAAAAAAGGAAAACTTCCTGTAACTGGTTTTGCAAGAGGGGAGGATCGATCTAGGTATATATGTTGATTGGTGAGATTTTCTCGTTTCAGTGTCCACATCCCAAGTGCATGCGTAACTTCTGTAGATCTAAAAACAGCAATAGAGAAGGGTCAGAGAAGGGCCACTAAACTTATCAAAAACCTGGGTAATCTAGACTATGAAGAAATGCTTAAAATATTAAAGTTACCATTACTAACATATAGAAGAATTCGTGGGGATCTGATTAATGCATACAAAATCTTTAACACATGTAATACGCGGTGTACGGCTACTAACAAAACTTTGTTCCATTAACAAAAGATTCAATTAACCCCTAACAATGAATTGAAAATACTAACACAATATATAGCAGAACCAATTATTAGAAGAAAAAAATCTTCTCTAATAGAATAGCAAAGTTTTAGAATAACTTTCCTGCACACATTAAACTTGCACAGAATTTAACACAATTTTAAAACCTCCTTGATAACCACCCTTCGACAATGTTATAAATTCAATTCGAGTATGACTAGAAAGCAGCTTTGTCTCAGCCTTGCATTAATAACAAAAATACCGGAAAGGACACCGAAGAGGCCGCGAGGCCTAGTTGTCCTCAACATGATACCTGTCGCCACCACAGAGGAAGAAGCAAGACTACTTTAGACAGAAAACTCTTTCTGGTTGGTTTAACGTCTAGTTAGGCGTAGCCTCTTATTGACAGTGACAGAAAACAACAACAAATATTATGCTTTACGTCCTCCCGGCCAAAGCCATATGGGACATTACTTTTTGCTTTTAGATATTGGGAGAAGGGGAGAGGGAAAGAGAAAAAGAGATTTCTATCTACTTTAGATTTTTTTCTTTTTACAAATGTTTTATTTTGAATAAAGGTCAAGTTTAATTTTTAGGAGCCATGGCTCGTACGAGACTACTCTATATTGTAAAATTTTACTTTTGATATAAAATGTTTGATAGTAGTGGAAGACGGGGTAAAAAGCGCATGGGCGGGTAAGAAGCCCACCCCAATTATCTCATGAAATAAAGAAAATTTCAGTCAAATTTGCCCATGAGACGAATGCTAGACATTAACGCTCGTCTCATGGGCAAAATGAGACTGAAATTTGCTTCATTTCATGAGATAATTGGGGTGGGCTTCTTACCCGCCCATGCGCTTTTTACCCCGTCTTCCCCTATAAATGCAACAAATACTTGTAGCGGTGCCATAGCCGATGAGGTTTAGCCGAGGCGTGGTTACCGCTACACCTATCTGTATTAATAAAAAAATCGGGACTTTACTGGTTTCGTACTGCCTCCGGGCATTGCCTCCAGTATTGTTCCCACCATATTTGTATTTACAAATGTCCCATATGTGTCTGATTCAGACCAAGAGGACGTAAAACACCATTTTCGTCGCCATAAAATGTTTGATTAAAATAAAACTTCTAGCTGTACCCCTTCTGGCGAGAGCAAATGATTAAAATTTCAGGACCACTTTACTTTTAAAAGAACAAGTTTAATGACAGTTTAAAAAAAAAATTCAAATGAAGGTCTAACGAGAATATTTACACGTTTTTTGTTTTTATTAACTTTTATTTGTCAAAGATCTCGTTTAAAAGATTTCCACTTAAAGTGGAAAACTATTTGTACAGAATTAAAAGGGATACATCAAATGTTTTTATAAAAATATTACAGGATAGGAGAAACGAGGGTCCCTAAATCGATCAAAATATACCAAAACAACCACGGACTCTAAAAAGCACTAACATAATTTGGCCGAGTCCGGGCAGAAAAAGTTATAAACAGAGGCTATCCCCCTGTTCCTTATGTTCTATTTAAATGGCCCCTGCGTTTCAAATTATATTTCTAAGTTATGTACATTTATTGTTAAAAGCATAATTTGTTGCTAAAATATCTTTAAGATCTGTCAATTTTAAAACTAGTGATTACTGACGGGGCTAGTTAACGATTCCTACTTGTTTGGGTCGGAGGGAGGGAGGTAGAGGGGCCCCTCCCCAGGGAGGGAGGTAGAGGGGCCCCTCCTCCCCAGGGAGGGAGGTAGAGGGGCTCCTCCTCCCCGGCTAAAACAGTGGTAGGGCGTCGCTATATGGGTCCTGCACTAAGTGCGGGGGGACCCATTGGGATAACCCTGACCGTAAATTTACGTTCGCGACTACGCCGGAAAGCACCCCCCCGGAGGTCGCGCCGCGCACCCATCTACTGGGGGGAAGGGAGTAAAATTTACTCGGACTCAAAAGAGTCCTACTGGCACTGTGCAGTACATGCCGAAAATTAAAAAGGGAGAAGAGCAATTTTTGGGATTGGGAATGGAGAATAGATAGGTGCGCGGCCGCTGTCCGGAGGGACCCTGTCCCCGTCATTAAAATAACTTGTCTAAATGTTTACGGTTAAATCTTATTTTGTTTTATTATCTCTTCTTGATCAAAAATGTTGACCAAAAGATGTTTGGACTAAGGCTTCGGCCAGCCAGACCAAAGGGGCCCACCCCTCTATAGTATGTCTTTGTATTATTAATTTAGAAAACGTTATATTATGTATTTTTAGTTTTGTAATTAACGGTCCAAGTTCCTTTGTAATAATAGTACATGGATCAAATAGGTGTTCCGCATCGATAACGAGGGTTTTACCACATTCGCATTCAACTTCTATATGTGTACATGGATTAGATCTTGTTCTAATTCTAAAAATTAGAGATTGTGACAGAAAGAGAGAGAGAAAATAAAGTTTTACGCCCTCTTGGGCCTTTCGGCCATGTGGGGCAATTGTGACAGAAAATGGATGGAAGTTCAGTTTAACGTCGCGTATCGGCTTTCGCCATGTACGACGGGCTGAACAAACCAACCAGGGTATAAACAAAAATTTATGTTCCTGAATCACTGTCTTAGCCAAAAGGCCGAGAAGCGATCAGAATATGAACATAGCAAAATGAAAATCCGTTTAACGTCCTCCGGTCTGAAACAGACACATATGGGACATTAGTAGATATAAAGATGGTAGGAATGATCCTGGAGGCAATGCCCGGATGCAGTGCAACTCCAGGAAAGTCCCGAATTTGTAACGATACAGATGTATAATCTTAAAAACATAGCAAAACGCACAGCTTTGCTTTTTATAGTTTCTACCTTGGTTCAGTTCAGGTCAAGACTGCCGTGAAGTACAAAGCGAGAAAAGCGCCCCCAAAGTTATCAGCAACTCGCATTGGAAATGATGTTTTGGTTGGACGAAATGAGCTACTGTCAGTAGACTTTATCGAGAATGCTTACTGGAATGGCTGTATCTACGGATCGAATGCGATTCAAGGATAAAATTATAGCAAATATTGCCAAAGCCATTAAAGGGGTGAGTATCATTTTGTCTAGAAATGTATCATCATGTGAAAGAGATGACTTGTCAGTGTCCTGTGAGTGTGAGTGTGACAGATCTCACATGACTGAAACTCGGAAATATAGGCCTATCATGTGCTTACAACAACAAAGAAACACTTTAGAAGTGAATTTCAGATCTGGTAATCTACCGAAGATTGAGAGAAAAGAGGGGTTTTGTTGCCTATAATAATGTGTAGACAAATTGTGTTCATGAATCCATCATTAGTCTTTGATGAAAATGTTCACATATTTTTTTTAACCAACAATATGAAGAACATTTCCTTTCTGTCACTATCATGACTATGCCACCCAAAACTCTCAACTGAATATAATTATTGAATGAACAACGGCTGTGTCTGGTTTCAGGCACAGCCAACAACCATCATACTGAACTGTAGGAGGGGGCCCCAGCTACCAATAAGTACCATGCTAGATGGTGCTGGGGGTCGGCTGTGTCGCAGTCAAAAGTGTAGCTCGTGCAAATCTGCGGCTCGCTACTATGACAGTGTGTATTTGCGACAATCACAAATTTCACTCTTTCTTTAAACTTGAACCATTTACCTAACCCTAACCCTATCCCTTAACCCTACAAAAAAGTGAAATTTGTGGTTCATGCTCAATGTCGCAAATACAAACTCTCATAGTAGCGAGCCGCAGATTTGCACGAGCTACACTTTTGACTGCGACAGGCTGGTCCAGCTGGATGAAAAGTGGAACGTTGTAGACTTGTACTTACCCCACTTTG
>CM065698.1:42581631-42631631 GCA_017654935.2 Phymorhynchus buccinoides | reverse complement strand
ACACTCAAGCAAAATAAATAAGCTTACTTCGGAGTTTCCGGGGGCGTCTCTCTCCCTTCATCAGCGTCGTCTGCTGGGAGGCCACTTCTTTTTTCTTATTTTTTTAACTGAAAATACCTTATCACAAAACACATAACATTTGACATTGTTCGTTGTAGAATACAGTGGAACCTCCCTTATAAGACCGTCAAAAATAATCCAAAATGAGGTCTTATTAGGGAGGGAGTCTTATAAGGGAGGGGTCTTATAGGGAGGTAATTTTAATACTTACAAAGAAGGGCTATGTCTCAGAAAAGTAGGTCTTATGTGGGAGGGAGTCTTATAATGGGAGGTGTTATAAGGGAGGGGTCTTATATTTTTATAAGGGAGGTAATTTTAATACTTACAAAGAAGGGCAATGTCTCAGAGAAGTAGGTCTTATGTGGGAGGGAGTCTTATGATGGGAGGTGTTATAAGGGAGGTTCCACTGTATGTCGTTTTTTATGCATTTAACATTAATTTCCACCTTTTCCGTGTGTGGATGCAGTCTTCGTCAGCATTCCTACGGATACTGGAAAGTGGTCACGGAGTACACTCACAAGAACGCTGTGAAGGAAATTCGGAATCTACGAAACGTCACCACAGATCTTGGCAGAGGTAATCATTTTTGTACAGTGTGTGTTAGTCTGCACATGTTTGTGTGTGTGTGCTGTAAAACAGACTGCAAAGTATATCGCTATTTATCTTTTGTGTCACATTTTTAGAAATCAAGTAAGCATTCGAACATTTATTTCCAAATGATCGCAGATCTACCAGCTAGAATCAGCCGGCCATTGTGTCTCGCCCATGACGTCATTTCTTCGATATCGTAAATCCTTGGATTAGGTTTAGCGTCACTGGCTTGAAACAAGCAAAGTGATCTTGAGGAATTCTGTGGATGACGTCATAGCTCTATAAATCTGGCGAACGTGATTTCATCGAAAGCTGACGACAGTCAAGTGAACTCGATAGTGCATTTTTGTAAATGATGCCTCATCGGCTTGATTGCATTCAGTTTTATGTATGTTTGTGAGTTCCATTCGATTTTGTATCATTCTGCACACATTTTATTTCTTTTTGAGTCTCCTTTAAACAATGTTCAGGTTCCCTTCTGCTATCTGCAGACCAGTTTTCCTGATGGATTTGTCTACAATTATTACGTTTTGAGACCTCCGATTACAGTATTATGGTCAGCAACAACAAATTCTGCATTTGTTTCTGCTGAACGAGTGCGGAAAAAAAAGAAGAAATCGAAAGAGCTGGAGAGATACATCCGCTGCATCATGATGGAGCATTGTGTCTATTTGTCTTTGTGTGTGTGTGTGTGTGCGCGATAGCATGTAAACACAACCCCCCCACCCCAGTTTGGCTACCTATGATGCAAACACTTCAAGTTTAGTATGAAGTAAAACCTGTATGTTCTTCAGGCAGAGCATGGATGTTCATGACGCTGAAGGACTCACTGCTGGAGAGCTACATCTGCTGTATCACAGAGCATTGTGTCTATTTGTCTTTGTGTGTGTGTGTGTGCTAGCATGTAAACACCCACCCGCCCCACCGAGTTTGGCTACCTATGATGTCAACACTTCAAGTTAAGAAGTAAAACCTGTTACATGTTTTTTCAGGCAGAGCATGGATTTTCATGGCGCTGAATGACTCACTGCTGGAGAGCTACATCTGCTGTATCACGGAGCATTGTGTCTATTTGTCTGTGTGTCTTCGTGTGTGTGTGGTGTGTGTGTGCTAGCATGTAACTCCCCCCATTACATGTTTTTTCAGGCAGAGCATGGATTTTCATGGCGCTGAACGACTCACTGCTGGAGAGCTACATTCGCTGCGTCACGGAGCACACCAAGACGCTGAAGAAACACTACGCCAAAGACGCTCTGCTCCTGGATCAACAGGTAGGCTGACAAACTACCACCGCTCAGAAATGGGTGCCATAACATGGGTGCAACTCTTTCAGTTTTACACTGATTTCAGTTGTTTTTTACCAGAAACTGAACTTCAGGTTTTTAATTTTTTTTTACCAGAAACTGAACTTCAGTTGTTCAGACCTGCCTACTGCTACGATTTGGCCGTAGCAGCTACGAAAAATAAAGCTTTGCTACGGAGCTACGGCAACCTTAACGTTGCTACGGAAAAAAAAATTGCCGCCGCATTTTATTTTTGCTTATGCCGTTCCCGGTTTTGTCGGTTTCTAAGAGCAGACGCCGTGTCACGCGCGATAACCTAGTCACTTCCGTTTTTATCAAAGTGACTGCGCATGCGTTCTTATTACTTTCTCTGAAAAAAATGGCGGACTCCAGCAGCAGTAGCAATTCGGGAGATGTTTCAAACGAAAAAAAACGAACCCAAACCAGAAAACGAAAATCATCTGGCACACCAACTTGTTCTAAGAAAAAAACATCGGCCTGCCACACAAGTTTTTAAAATAGCTTACACGGAGGAGTGGCCTTGCATCGTCGGAAGTTGACTCGGTGCGAACCATGCTCGCTGCAGTGCAACCTCTGCCATGCGGACTTCTCTGTGAATCATGGCGGTAGAGACGATTGCCATCAACACGTTCAATCGGTGAAACATAAGCAGTGCGTTTCGGCTCAGAAAAAGAACAAATCGATTGCCGTTGTTTGTGGATGCTACGGAAAAATTTGCCATGCTACTGAAAATTGATGGCTGGGCTACTGATTGGGAAAATTCCAAGTAGGCAGGTCTGGTTGTTGTTTTTTAAAATTTATTCCCCTCCCCCCCTCCTCCCTAATTTGATGTATTTTAGTGACATGGGTGTTTAATTAGTGTGGTGCCAAGAGGCGACAGTGGCGATGGAAGTGTTAATCTTCCCTATGGCAAAACTTTTTTAAATGTTCATCTAAAAGTATCGGCCATCTCAAAGCGAGACTTCTGGTAAATGTTGTACCTTTGTATGTTTACCTTTTTCATATTATCTATTGCCTTCTTTGTTAAATGTTTATTTTTCCATGATGATTCTTGTTAATTAATTATGCAGAGCTCTGTTCTTTTGTAATTTATAAATGTGTTGAATACGCCCATAAGCTTTAGCTACTCTTGCACTGAGATATATTTGTATCTGCATGAAATTGTGTTAATAAAAAAGTTGTTTAAAAACAGTTCTGGTACACCCATGGGGACATTTCTTCGCAAGGACTCCTTTGTATCGTATCTGATGGTCACCAAGCCGGGAGTAGCTATGTGCCTTGTGTACTTAATGGAATGTCCCGTGTGTGCCTGCTCCCCAGTAACACAACACGGACTTCCAAGGCTGGAGCAGGGCTGCTCTCGCGTTGATAGGACAGGCATGGCTGGTGCATCTCTGGGTCCCATCAGCACCTTCGGGTGTTTCTATTTCATTGTTAACCCTTTCACCGCCAGCCATATTTCAGCAAAACATTTCCATTAAATTTACCTGGGTAGAGAACAAAAACCATCTGCAGTATTGGGGATTCTTCTGTGACATATATATACAATGAGGTCTACCCTTACTTCCCAAAACTAAGACAATAGGGTCTTTGGATAATATACCCCAATTTGATGCCTTCTGTGACATAGGTGTTAAATCACTGTGGTGCTAAAATGCGACTTTGGCGGTGAAAGGGTTAATAAAAAAAGTTGTTTAAAAGCAGTTCTGTCCTTTCAAGGTGGACTTACCAGATGTTTACCACTGTAGCAGTGTATTTATGTATATAAAATGTTCATGTGTTCATATATGTGTGTGCAGCAAATGAGTGTACTGCTGACGCTCACTTCTGGATTGGAGTGCGCCGTTTTTCAACTGGATTATGTGAGTCTGAACTAACTGTTTTCTTTTGTTGTCGTGAGATTTTTTTCCCCCTTGTTTTTGCTTTGTATCCAATACCATATTTTTCTGACAAAGTAGGGTTTAACCCTTTCGCCGCCAGCCATTTTGGAGCCAAAATTATCCAACAGACTTACATTGGGTAAAGAAAATATTTTGTCTGAAATATTGGGGCCTTTACTACATGCTTGACAAAAGGCCTATCCTTAACTCCCCAAATCAAGAACACAAATATCATTGGATAACAGACCCTGAATTCAAGGTTTTTACTGACATGGGTGTTCAATCATTGTGGTGAAAAGGCCTATCCTTAACTCCCCAAATGAAGAACACAAACATCATTGGATAACAGACCCTCAATTCAAGGTTTGTACTGATATGGGTGTTCAGTCATTGTGGTGAACAGGCCTATCCTTAACTCCCCAAATGAAGAACACAAACATCATTGGATAACAGACCCTCAATTCAAGGTTTGTACTGATATGGGTGTTCAGTCATTGTGGTGAACAGGCCTATCCTTAACTCCCCAAATGAAGAACACAAACATCATTGGATAACAGACCCTCAATTCAAGGTTTGTACTGACATGGGTGTTCAATCATTGTGGTGAACAGGCCTATCCTTAACTCCCCAAATGAAGAACACAAACATCATTGGATAACAGACCCTGAATTCAAGGTTTGTACTGACATGGGTGTTCAATCATTGTGGTGAACAGGCCTATCCTTAACTCCCCAAATGAAGAACACAAACATCATTGGATAACAGACCCTCAATTCAAGGTTTGTACTGACATGGGTGTTCAATCATTGTGGTGAACAGGCCTATCCTTAACTCCCCAAATGAAGAACACAAACATCATTGGATAACAGACCCTCAATTCAAGGTTTGTACTGACATGGGTGTTCAATCATTGTGGTGAACAGGCCTATCCTTAACTCCCCAAATGAAGAACACAAACATCATTGGATAACAGACCCTCAATTCAAGGTTTGTACTGACATGGGTGTTCAGTCATTGTGGTGAACAGGCCTATCCTTAACTCCCCAAATGAAGAACACAAAATCATTGGATAACAGACCCTCAATTCAAGGTTTGTACTGACATGGGTGTTCAGTCATTGTGGTGAACAGGCCTATCCTTAACTCCCCAAATGAAGAACACAAACATCATTGGATAACAGACCCTCAATTCAAGGTTTGTACTGACATGGGTGTTCAGTCATTGTGGTGAACAGGCCTATCCTTAACTCCCCAAATGAAGAACACAAACATCATTGGATAACAGACCCTCAATTCAAGGTTTGTACTGACATGGGTGTTCAATCATTGTGGTGAACAGGCCTATCCTTAACTCCCCAAATGAAGAACACAAACATCATTGGATAACAGACCCTCAATTCAAGGTTTGTACTGACATGGGTGTTCAATCATTGTGGTGAACAGGCCTATCCTTAACTCCCCAAATGAAGAACACAAACAACATTGGATAACAGACCCTCAATTCAAGGTTTGTACTGACATGGGTGTTCAGTCATTGTGGTGAACAGGCCTATCCTTAACTCCCCAAATGAAGAACACAAACATCATTGGATAACAGACCCTCAATTCAAGGTTTGTACTGACATGGGTGTTCAGTCATTGTGGTGAACAGGCCTATCCTTAACTCCCCAAATGAAGAACACAAACATCATTGGATAACAGACCCTCAATTCAAGGTTTGTACTGACATGGGTGTTCAATCATTGTGGTGAACAGGCCTATCCTTAACTCCCCAAATGAAGAACACAAACATCATTGGATAACAGACCCTCAATTCAAGGTTTGTACTGACATGGGTGTTCAGTCATTGTGGTGAACAGGCCTATCCTTAACTCCCCAAATGAAGAACACAAACATTGGATAACAGACCCTCAATTCAAGGTTTGTACTGACATGGGTGTTCAGTCATTGTGGTGAACAGGCCTATCCTTAACTCCCCAAATGAAGAACACAAACATCATTGGATAACAGACCCTCAATTCAAGGTTTGTACTGACATGGGTGTTCAGTCATTGTGGTGAACAGGCCTATCCTTAACTCCCCAAATGAAGAACACAAACATCATTGGATAACAGACCCTCAATTCAAGGTTTGTACTGACATGGGTGTTCAGTCATTGTGGTGAACAGGCCTATCCTTAACTCCCCAAATGAAGAACACAAACATCATTGGATAACAGACCCTCAATTCAAGGTTTGTACTGACATGGGTGTTCAATCATTGTGGTGAACAGGCCTATCCTTAACTCCCCAAATGAAGAACACAAACATTGGATAACAGACCCTCAATTCAAGGTTTGTACTGACATGGGTGTTCAGTCATTGTGGTGAACAGGCCTATCCTTAACTCCCCAAATGAAGAACACAAACATCATTGGATAACAGACCCTCAATTCAAGGTTTGTACTGACATGGGTGTTCAATCATTGTGGTGAACAGGCCTATCCTTAACTCCCCAAATGAAGAACACAAACATCATTGGATAACAGACCCTCAATTCAAGGTTTGTACTGACATGGGTGTTCAATCATTGTGGTGAACAGGCCTATCCTTAACTCCCCAAATGAAGAACACAAACATCATTGGATAACAGACCCTCAATTCAAGGTTTGTACTGACATGGGTGTTCAATCATTGTGGTGAACAGGCCTATCCTTAACTCCCCAAATGAAGAACACAAACATTGGATAACAGACCCTCAATTCAAGGTTTGTACTGACATGGGTGTTCAATCATTGTGGTGAACAGGCCTATCCTTAACTCCCCAAATGAAGAACACAAACATCATTGGATAACAGACCCTCAATTCAAGGTTTGTACTGACATGGGTGTTCAGTCATTGTGGTGAACAGGCCTATCCTTAACTCCCCAAATGAAGAACACAAACATCATTGGATAACAGACCCTCAATTCAAGGTTTGTACTGACATGGGTGTTCAGTCATTGTGGTGAACAGGCCTATCCTTAACTCCCCAAATGAAGAACACAAACATCATTGGATAACAGACCCTCAATTCAAGGTTTGTACTGACATGGGTGTTCAGTCATTGTGGTGAACAGGCCTATCCTTAACTCCCCAAATGAAGAACACAAACATCATTGGATAACAGACCCTCAATTCAAGGTTTGTACTGACATGGGTGTTCAGTCATTGTGGTGAACAGGCCTATCCTTAACTCCCCAAATGAAGAACACAAACATCATTGGATAACAGACCCTGAATTCAAGGTTTGTACTGACATGGGTGTTCAATCATTGTGGTGAACAGGCCTATCCTCAACTCCCCAAATGAAGAACACAAACATCATTGGATAACAGACCCTGAATTCAAGGTTTGTACTGACATGGGTGTTCAATCATTGTGGTGCAAAAATGCGATGTTGGCGGTGAAAGGGTTAGCGGCCTTTCGGCCATGTGGGGCAGATATTTTTCGGACTATTAGGCACACCTTATTATAAGCCCCCCCCCCCCCCTCACACACACACACACACACATGTTGCACAAAATTCAGATATTATATTTTCTTACTATATTATTAGTCACATTATAAGACACAGGGGTCTCAATCTGAGAGAAAAAGTATCACCTTATAGTAGTTATAATAATAATAATAATGGGCATTTCGAGCGCTTAATCTTAAATAAACCCTAAGCGCTTACAATAAATTAATACATTAAGCAATATAAACAAACGAATGTCAAAAATATGTTACACACACTCACGCACGCACGCACTTTCAGAAACAAAATGCTTTTCCAACAGTACAATGCCCGTTTCTGAGGCTCTACCAAAAAAGCATTTTGAATGGAGTCGTGAGTTAACCGTACCCCTGACTCGCCCAACGCTAACCTGGCTGTGAAATCCCATGTCAAGGGAAATAACTTGCGCAATTCACCTAAGAAGGTAATTTATAATGAAAGATATAATTTTTGTTGCAATGGTGGGTTTTGCAAGCAGTGCAGCCTACAACAGTTTTTCTATGATTTCTATACTGTAGCCATTCGGTTGACAGCACCCAATTTATTTTGCGATACTTTTTGGTGTGAGATCATCGATTTTGGCTCCGAGAGCTTTGAAGTCTGTTAACTAGGTCACATTCAACCCCTACTCGATCAATTTCTACCAAGTTACCTCACTAAAAGGCTGTGAAAATCGCTGTAATCGTCTACGATATCGTTCAACAGACGCCATAATTCTTCGTCGGACAGCTGAAATTTTTATTGTTGACTTAAAAAAATCATAACTTCGTGAAAAGTTTACCAATTTTGACACAGTAAAGACCAAAAGATACTGCAGGAAGTGGTTAGCAAACAAGTCTTGCGGTTCGAGAATCTCGTGTATGTAAACACTACAGTCTGTGGCCATAGTCGGCAAGCAGGTAATGGTCCGCAGGTTTTTTACCGGGTGCTCCACGGGTTTATGGGTTAATAAAATCCTGTGTATCTACAGTTCACTGTCTGCTAGTGTTAGGAACAAAGCGAAAGGGGTTTTGAATGAAAGCGGCGTGATAAACCCGATGTGGGTGTGTGCAGGATTTGCCCTACCTGGACCTGACGGCATACCCCCCTCGCACACGCACAGCCTCTGAGGTGGAGGAGGAAGAGGAGAATCCCAGCGGAGCCACCCGCAGTGTTTCTGCCTTCGCACGCCCCTCTACTGAGGTCAGAACTTGGCAAACATGTAGCTGTATCACACCCCCCCCTCATGTTTATGACCCTCGATGAATCTCAAATCGACTTTCAGTTTTTATTTTATAAATAATACTAGGCTGATCTTAACCCTTTCCCTTTCCCAACATTGGCAGAATATTGCTTCTGAGGGTGTGTGTGTGTGTGTGTGTGGGGGGGGGGGGGCATAATGGGCAAAGCCTGACATGTCTTCTGCTCGGAGACACGCTTGTTTTATTGTTTTTTTATAAATGAGTGTTGTTGCTGTTTGCAGACGGCGGCCTCCACCCCGGAGTCGAGCAAGGGTCTGACGGACAGCGACACGGCCAGCCTGAGCAGCCTGGACACCACGGCCCACACCCCCGCCCTCCTCCGCTCCACCCGCGTGTCCTCCGTCTCCGTGGACTCGGGCTTCCCCGGCGACACCCTCAGCCAGGGCTGGGGAGGGGGCAAGCAGCGGAGCGTGACGCCCGTCGACAACGCCTCCGTGTCCAGCCACGGGTCGGGGGGCGAGCCCGACAGGCTGACGCGCCTGGAGAACATGGTCAGCAGCTCCGAGGTCGACGCCGATCTGGACAGCGGCGCGGCTCTGGAAGTGATCCGGATCAAGGGAGGCAAGAAATCTGCGTCGGGGTCCAAGAAAAAGAGAGGGAGCTTGACCAAGAAAGGAGCGACCAACAAAGGTGGGGTGGTGTCTCAAAGCGGGCGAGCGGTTATTTCTTCTTCGGCCGAGATCGGCGAGTCTCTTAGTGCCACAGCGGCGGAAAGTTGCGACGCTTCCCCCACCACGCCCATCCAGATCGGCAAAATGAGTTCCGCAACATCCCTAGAAGGGAGAAGCGTTGGGAAATGTAATAAGGGCGGTTTGTCAGGAAGGAGTCCGCAGAGCAGGAAAAGCCCGGATGAAATGAAAGCGGGGGATTCGTTGACGGAAGGTGCGACGGCGTGTCGCATGGCAGATGTGGAAGAGGAAAGCTTGCGTGACAGGAGGGGAGGCAGAGAGGTTGACAGGCTAGCGGCAGAGACCAAGGACTCTATGGCCGACGGGTTTGCACAGCTGGACACTACAGTTGCCAGCATAAGAGCCGCCGCCAACTCTTTACACCACCACCCCGAATCGGCTCGATCCCCGCAGTTAACAACCAACAGTTCAGACACTCTGATTTCTTCTTCCTCTTCACAGGAACCTACACTTTCCTCACAGACTGAGCACCCCTCTCTTTCAGCCTCCCACTACAGAGACCTTGACAATAACCTTTTCCAAACAAGTGCAATAGCGACCTGTGATAGCGATGTCGCAGACGGAGGGGCGACACCCGTCGTGTCGCCCGGACTTGACATTGAAGCGCCCGGATTTTCAGAAAAATCCACAGAGGCGCCCATGTCAGCCTTGGAAGAACTGGAGTCCAAATGCGCGCAGTTGTGTCGACCGCTGTCCGTAGAACGTGACAACAACAACGGAGAGGAGTTTACGTCAAGTTCTCGGACCAACCAGCCTTCGCAGCAAAAGACGACGGGCAGCAGAGAGGAAGACCGGAAAAACGAAGAAGTCAGTTCCGGGCCAACAATCTCGTCAGAACTTGTAGAGGAGGAGGAAGAGGTGGATTTTTACGGCGCGCCTGACAGGGTGGGTGTCCCCGGGAGCAAGGCGCACGGGTGCAGCCAGCTGCAGGACTACATGGACTACATCTCGGGCCACCACCACCACGGGCAGGAGGAGAGCGGAGAGGGGGGGGAGTGGTCAGCCAGGACAGGGGAGTGGAAGGATGAGGAGGGCAATGAAGTGGTGAAGGTGGGCACGGAGCGCAGGGAGTGGAAGAAGGACTACGCTTTGAGGTGGGTGTTGGTATGACACAGTGAATCTAAGTGATTCACAGGGTTCGTACAGGGTCCTTGAAACCTTCAAAAGTACTGGAAAATTGACAAGTGCTTGAAAAATAGCAAAGGCCCCAAGACTCCTAGAAAAGTCCTGGAATTTTCAAAATCGTCTGACCACGTCCTTAACTCTCTTGTGCGGTGAACGGTCGTGAACGTTCAAAAAACAATCGGATCGGAAATGTCTAGAACATTCGGGAACGTACGGATTCCACGTGGCCGGTTTGGGCACTTCCATTTTGTTTCTATCATTTGGCAGTCACGTGAGCGCTTCAGCCTCGCTTTCGCTATAGATTACACTTCCGTCCTGTCGCTTGCAATGGCTTCTAGGCCGATTGGTTTGAAAGATATGAATTTTTGAAAATTAGTGACCGACTTCGGCATTTTGGAATTTTTCCAATATGGATGACGAACAGTTATGGCGTCCATGAGGAAAGCGATGAATAGTCCTATTTTTGTGAAGTGATGAGTAAGGAGTGTATTCTGACCTATTTCGGCAGCGAGCTTGTGTTTGTTCGATCGATGCGAAATTTTGAAGTCGTGTTACTCACATCGGCATTTTCTGGACTTTTACATCATGGATGATGAGTCGTTATTGCATCCACTGAGTGATGACAGCGATGAAAATTCCCTTTTTTGTGAAAGATAGGAATTATAAGATCGTGAAGTGAAAGGGTAAGTGAATGGTTTTGATCTACATTTCCATTTCAGTCGTCTTAGGCTTCAACAGTCTGCAAAAGTAGGCAGTGAATGACTAGTGAATGCAGTTTGCGAATACACTTTATTTTTTTTTTTTGTGGAGCCATGCATCCCCATAACAAATCAGACAGACATCTCGGCAAAACACAAAACAAAAAAAACACAAAATCTGGTAGGGTATATTTTATTTTATTATTTTTCTGACGCTACCCCCCCTTTTGTACGGAGTGACGTCCCTTGGGTTAGGATTTCAGATTGAGAGCACGTCAGGCACAAGAGGGCAGATTTCTCCTCCACAAAAAATAATTGAAGGTTAAAACTAAATTCAAATAAAAAACAAAAAAAATCGCGATCATAGCAGACAGCATTTGCGCGAGTTGTCTGCCGCTGAAGTTACTTCCCTTTGCTGTACTTCCGTTTTCCAACAAAATGGAGACTGCATTTTCAACGATGTTTGGCTGCAAAAAAAAAGAATATCAGAGCTGGTTAGCTCCGTCAACAGATAGTTCAAAACTGAAAGCTAGCTGCACAGTGTGCAAAAAGAACTTTGACATCACCAGCATGGACGAGAGTGCTGTAAAAAGCCATTGTCAAGGCCAGAAGCACAAGCAACTCAGGCGGGAACGAAACCGACATTGACCGGTATGCCAGATTGAGTCCTTGAAATTTAGTAAACTGGTCCTGGAAAAGTCCTGGAATAGGTCTGGAATTTTGTTGACACAGATCTGTACGAACCCTGGATTCACTGATTGCGTTAACTGTACTAGTACATATCAGTAAAATACTGATTGCAAAACAAAATACTGAGAGAAAAAAATGTGACCTGTGTCCTAGGGATTGGTAAATTTTTACTTGGAGTTGGACTGATAAATGGTTTTAACAGAGCAGGGCCCCCAATCGCCCCGCAAAACAAGGGGTCCCAGGGACTCCTTCACTTAAAGTATAGAGGATCCTAGAGGCTGGATAGAGGGTCCCAGTGGCATGGCGAATGCTAAAAATAATTTTTATAGTGCATCCCTGGGACCCCCTGCACATTCTCTTAGAGGGTCCTATAGAATTTTAGTACTTCATAGACTCCCAAATGGGGGTCCCTGGGAGCCTTGCAGAGCTTTTGATGATATTGTGAGTTTTTGTGGTTTTCACTAGCTTTTGTTTCCCAGGGACCGGAATTGTCACTGGTGGGACTGGTTTTCAAATTTCCTAGTGTGATCACTGTGTGTGTGTGTGCGTGCGTGCGTGCGTGCGTATGTACATGCATGTGTACGTGCGTGCGTGCGTACGTGCGTGCGTGTGTGTGTGTGTGTATGTAAGTACTGTGTGTGTCAGTGTGAGTACTGTGTGTGTAAGTACTGTGTGTGTGTGTGTGTGTAAAAGTACTCTGTGTGTGTGTGTGTGTGTATGAATACTCTGTGTGTGTGTGTGTGTCATACTGTCGTGTGTGTGTGTGTGTGTGTGACAGTATCATGTATTGTATATTAACTATTATAAGCAAATTAAAACATGTAAAAAATAGAATAAATGAAAAGA
Organism: Phymorhynchus buccinoides; assembly: GCA_017654935.2. Taxonomy (NCBI): domain Eukaryota; kingdom Metazoa; phylum Mollusca; class Gastropoda; order Neogastropoda; family Raphitomidae; genus Phymorhynchus; species Phymorhynchus buccinoides. The sequence goes on along the minus strand of CM065698.1, from coordinate 42,618,991 downwards.
AAACAAAAGCAATTTATTTGATGCATTGAAGTTGTGACAGCATCTAGATCTACTTATTGATCCTTAACTCTTCTACTAGTTCTAGCGCCATGTATGTTTTTACGTTCTTGGTTACCCGTTGCATCTCAAGCAACAAGAAGGAACTATTTTGTTTTGAGTGTGCATATTTAATGACAGAAATAGTAACAACAAAAAAACCACATGATGCAGGAGATTCATTTTTTTGAATTTGGTATAAAAAATCATTCTAGTCACAGACTTATCTCTGTGAAATCCGGGCTGCCCTCACCCCGGAGAGCACATCGCCTCAAGCGCAGCGCCTACTCTATTGAATTTTCTATCAATACCTCTAAAAAACAAACACATGGCAGGGTGCTTGGCTGTGAATGTCTTAAGCTGCATTTGGTGGGAGTTTAGAGTGATGTCTTGGGCCAAGTTGGGGCGAGTAATGGAGTTAATGACGTTACTTTGTCATTATCTGATTATGTACCTGTCTTTCAAAATGATAATTATTGTTAATTTATTATTGCCAAGTTAATATATATTATATCCTTTGTGTTTTCAGGCTGGACAACAATACCAAACTTCAAATCATGCTGGACATTTTCTCACGGGATGATGAAGAATTCCTCAAGGTCTGTCAGATATTGGTTTAACCCTTTCGCCGCCAGACATATTTCAGCCAAAAAATACCATTAAGCTTAACAGGGTAGAGAGAGAAAAAATATCCACAATATTGAGAGTTCTGTACTATGTTAACATTAGGCCTATCCTTACCTCCCAAAATTAAGAAAATAGGATCTTCAAATAATAACAGGCCCTGATTTGATGCCTTTTAGTGACATGGGTGTTAAACCACTGTGGTGCAAAAATGCGACATTGGCGGCGAAAGGGTTAATGTTGTGTCTCTTTCTTTTATACCTGTTTCTCATAGTCATTTTGGTTCAGTAAAATAGTTTTTAAGATGTAACTGTCATTATCTTTAAATTGTCTTTACTGTGTCAAAATTAATAAAGTTTTCACGAAGGTAAGTTTTTGAAGTCCACAACATTTTTATTTTTTTGTTATTGAAATTTTTTTCCATTTTACAAATTTCATGAAGACAAATCAAAGACACTCACATACCTACACACACAGTGACGTAATAGTTATATTACTTATAATAAAAATTATGACTACAATAGTAATTCCATCTCTATCATAACTGTCACCAATATAATTGATGACACCAACCATAAACCAGGGGTGAGCACAGGGTAAGTCATGATTATGAATTGTGTACACAAAAAGGGGGGGGGGGGGGGGTAAAAGTATAAGTGCGCCACAACAACATTTTAGTTGTCCGACGAAGAATGATGGCATCTGTTGAACGATATCGTAGATGTGATAACAGCGATTTTGACGGCATGTAAGAATCTGCAATATCCGAGACACCATCTCTTCTATGCCCAGGTAAATTTGACGGAAATGTTTGGCTGAAACATACCTGGCTCCGCCTTGGCTTATTATTATTGTGCCAGACCAATTGACATGCATAGGCTAGAACACCAAGGCTACATCAAAATTTTGTTATGCTCTGCATAGTTACGCAGGGATTGTCTTTAGCCATGACAAGCTCCTGGCGTAACATCATCAGTCTCCAAAATCCCCCGATGCTGCCCACGTGGCGGGGTAATCAAAAACGGTCACACACGTAATGTTCTCATCCCTAGCTGATGCATTTGTACCATAGTGTTCAAGTGCTTCGGCTGTTTGATGATCTCTGGAGTCTTTTAGCCAGGGTACGACAACAACAACATATCTGGCGATGAAAGCGTTCATGTCCAGTTTGAAACGCTGTGTTGTGTCCTTGTAGTGGAAAGACACTTTACTCCTATTTCTAGACCTACGGATGAGACTTAAAACTGAGGTTCTGTGGGTAGACACATGCACAAGAGCTTGCACACACGTTAGGAGTATGCCGTGTTGTGCTGTGGATTGGATGATACAAACTCATAGCATGCATCCTTCGGGTGGTGCTACGCTTGCTGCGACACGCTCTCCAGGTAGGAGCAACTCAAATTTCACAGAGATGACTAGAATATACCATATGCAGGCATCAGAATTGTCAGAGGATTAAGAATTTCTGACAGAGGATTGGCTTCTCTTGTCAGAGGTTTTGCCTTTTTATTCAGTGTTATCCTTTGTGTGAAATAGCATTTTAAAGTGATTTCTCACTATATTATTAAGCCTTTTTGGTGGTGTTCAGAACTGATTTCAATGTTGTCCCTCTATAGTCTGGGGCCTTGATGGCCCTTTTACCGCGGTTTTCAGAGGATTGGACTTCAGACCATTCTGATGCCTGCTGATATTCCAGATGTTTGTGAGCCGCGAGGGCCACTCGGAAGGGGAGCACAAGGTGACGTTCGTGCTCATCACCAGTCACGCCCTCTACCTGCTGCGGCAGAGAGAGGCCGACCGCAAGTTTGAGACGGAGCTGGCCATCCCCCTCAAGGACCTCAGCTTCATCAGCGTGAGTGGACAGAGTGGCTGGTGGGAGTTTTAACCTTACGTGAGACCAGAGACCAGAGTAGTGGTAAATGAAGGGCAGGAGCTGTGCCGGTCGGGGTTTGTCCCCGGTGACCGCTACGGTAGCCGGATTGGTCTTGCCCGGATACTACGAAAGTAAGGACTTTGGCCAATAAAAAGACAGGCTGTCATTACCATCAAGACAGCAACTTTAACTCTTTCTGTGTCAGTACCATCAAGACAGAACTTTGTAAATCCTTAATCAAGTTAATGTCATTAACATCAAGACAGAAATTTTTAAAGCCTTAATCAAGTTAATTTTAATTCTCAATGCACTCTCCAAATCCGTTGTGTATATAGTCTTCATAGGCTCCTACAACGTACATGATCCAGATCCAGAATGTCCGGCAAAAATCTAAAAAGTTTTGCCCTTAAAAGGCCTGCTACACTGCGTATGATTCGCTGTCAATGCGATGCGATTGTGACGATACAAGTCATGATTCACGTGAAATACTTCCGTCTAAAAATAACTCTACTGCTTTCGCTCTGTATACTCAAGTAGACCCTATGCATGAATTTCATGTGAAAGACTCCACGTTCAGACCGCAAGGCCTAGTGCAAAGTGAGAGGAAAAATTCCCTGTACCCAGGTTCAAACTCGGGTTTACTTGACACGAAGCGAACGCGCTACCACTGTGCCACTCTACAAGTGCGAGGGAACACCGGTTCCAAGACGAGTGGCTGAAGAAGTGGTCATGGCTAGCGAAGATTGAATCGGCCACCTCCCCCCCCCACTTCCCCTCGTATCCATTGGACCTGCCCCCCTTTTTTTTTATTCTTAGGGGGGGGGAACGCCCCCACTTTTTCAAAATCCTAGAATCAGCTCTGCACCCTCCCCAAAAAAGTCACCAAACAACTCTGTCTTGCGCACACACTGTTTTCTTAGGCCAGTCAGTCATTTCCCACCATGACTGCCAGATAGCAGAGGGGGCAGATGCTGTTCTGGCAGGCTGGGCTACAATATATAGTGGAGATGCCTTGCCCAGGGTACATTCCTACTCTCTGCCAAAGGGATGTTAGGACACAGCTGGTGTTGGGGGAAGGTCCCAAAAGCCAACACCCAGAAGCCATTTAAAAAATAAAAAAGAAGGGTGTCAGGCATTTTAAGCTCTACAGCAATGCTTTTTATATTCAGTAAAGGGTTATGGCATCTGTTGGACGGTATCTCAGACGATAATAGGGATTTTTAAGCATTTTAGCGTGAGTATTCGTCGTATCGGTGACTCGTGACCACTTTCGATGTCTGACTTATCAGACTGTACTGAGTTCCGTAATCGTTGCCTCTTCTCATGATTTTGTTCAAGGCACCCTTGTTTATTAGGCGCAGAGGTTGAAATTGGAGAAAAAAATATCGCCTTATAATCCGAAAATTATGGTAGGTCTTAACTCACTCAGGACTGGCTGAATTATTTCCCCTTGTTCTGTGGGGACTGGGCATTTGACTAGGTTCGTAAAACAATCACCAAAACCAAGTTATGATGAGTTAGGCATCATTATTTTTAGAAAAGATTAGCAACACCATGCACTTAACGATCGGTAAATATTAGATTCCTTACCTTCGTCGTTTGTCTCCTATTGATGAAAACATCTAACACATAGAAAGAAGGAAAATTTCACATTCTGATCTTTGACCCTCCTCTACAACCAAAGCTGAATGTAAGCTATGCAATGATTGGTTGATTTCAAGAGAGGCAAGGTCAAAGCAAACTGAAAATAGGTTATGACGTCGCACTGGAAAGCTGGTTACACGCCAGAAATCAAAACCTTGTGAAAACTCTTATGAGCCGTATCCGGGTCATTCGTCCTAAACGGTTGTGTGAGCCGGATCCGGCTTATTCATCCCGAGTGTGTTAAAAGGGAAGGAGTCTTCAAATGTGGTTTTTTTATAAGTGAGGTTCCACTGTATAGTGATTTTGTTTTTTAATACAATGCCATACATGCACATGTGTATCGTCTAATAAAAGCCAGACGGTACTGTGTCACAAAGGGACTAAAGAGGGCCGATAATACAAGTGATAGTACTCTCTGGCTTTTACCCGAGTCGTTGCTGTGTTTGTGGTTGTGCAGCTGAGCCTCAACAAGCAGATCGTGAACATCGAGAGCTCCGGGCCCAACCGCAGGAAGGAGAGGGTGTGGCTCACTCCCGGCGACCACCTGTTGGCACAGTGAGTTTCATAACCGGCCCTTTAGCTCGGACCGCAGTGGTGTGTCCTTGGGAAAGGTACTTTACTCCTATTTTCCTCACTCCGCCCAGGTGGAAATGGGTACCTGACTTCGGTTGAGGAAAAAGTCCTTCGGATGAGACTTAAAACCGAGGTCCCATGTGCGAACGCACGCACAAAGATCTTGCGCACACGTTAAAGCCCATTCCACTATTGGGTAGGAGGAGTAGGCCATGTTGTGCCGGTGGAATGGATGACACGAACTCACAAAGCATGCATCCTGTGCGCCAATAGCAGTCCAAACGAAGACTTTGGCCGTGGGGCAGGATAAACATCCCCAATAGAAAGAAAGAAGAACCCCTTCCCATGGGATAATGGATTGCTTGTGTCGTTGTGTGCCAAGTCAAATGTATCCTTAGGTGGGTTGCTTCACTGATCTGTCCACTGTTCATTCATTTTTTGATGTCACAAGTAGCACAAAACAGGAAGTAGCACAAACGGAAGAACAATTATTTGAAAGGGGAGCCAACTCTCGTTTATGACAGCAATAATGGCGGTCGGCAAGCGTTTACCGGACGTGTATGGGCTTTGAAGTTTGACTTTTGCGAGGTGTGTATCGCGTTATAAGCGAGGGCGCCTTTTTCTTTATTTCTTTCAGATTTTTCTTGAAAATTGCCCTATTCGCTTTGTACACACAAGCGCCTAATGGTCCGAAAAATACGGTATTCTCTGTGAACAGACAGATGCTGGACTGCTTAGAAGAGGCGATGAAGGGAGTGGATCAGCCCACTTCTCTACGATCTCACTTCAGCGTGGGCAGCGACGAGCCCCTGCAGATCATCGCCCTCAGAAAGTACATCTCCAGGGACTCAGGATGTCAGGTAAGAGGGACGGGGAAAATGCCAAACTGCCAAACGAAAGTTGTGATAACTGTGCTTCAAGCTACGGTGATTTTTTAAGTTCCGTAAATGTATTGCGCGAAAGCATGAAGTTAAGAGTCAAATGTTAGTGTTTAACCCTTTCGCTGCCAGCCATTTTTCAGCCAAAAAATACCATTTAATTTAACCAGGTAGAGAGAACAATATATCTGCAATATTGGGAATTTATTTGTGACATGTATAACATTAGGCCTATCCTTACCTTCCAAAATAAAGAAAAAAGGGTCTTTGGATAACGGGCCCTGATTTGATGCCTTTTAGTGACATGGGTGTTAAACCATTGTGGTGCATAAATGCGACATTGGCAGTGAAAGGGTTACAATTTTTTTATTTTAATGATAGTCTTAAGTAAAAGACGTACGCATGAAGCGATTTTCTGTTGCTGAGGAAAATCAATGATAGCCTGTCTTACTCTCTTACAGTCTTGTGGCCCCAACCCTGTGTAGAAATAGATAGCGTACTACTCCCTGTTGTTTTGGGAGGACCCACAATATTTATCTAACAGCTCTCACCATGCTATTGTCCCCAGGAGCAGGACGTGGAAGTAGCGGACTACTCCCTGGTGTTCTGGGAGGACACACAATATTAAATCTCTCACCGTGCTATTGTCCCCAGGAGCAGGACGTGGAGATAGCGGACTACTCCCTGTTGTTCTGGGAGGACACACAATATTAAATCTCTCACCGTGCTATTGTCCCCAGGAGCAGGACGTGAAGGTAGCGGACTACTCCCTGGTGTTCTGGGAGGACACACATAAAGCTCTCACCGTGCTATTGTCCCCCAGGAGCAGGATGTGGACATAGCGGACTATTCCCTGGTGTTCTGGGGGGACACAATATTAAAGCTCTCACCGTGCTATTGTCCCCAGGAGCAGGATGTGGACATAGCGGACTATTCCCTGGTGTTCTGGGAGGACACACAATATTAAAGCTCTCACCGTGCTATTGTCCCCAGGAGCAGGACGTGGAGGTAGCGGACTACTCCCTGGTGTTCTGGGAGGACACACAATATTAAAGCTCTCACCGTGCTATTGTCCCCAGGAGCAGGACGTGGAGGTAGCGGACTACTCCCTGGTGTTCTGGGAGGATCCGCAGTCCCACAAGGATCGGTCGCCGGCCACCTCAAGGGAGGGAACCATGCTGCTGCGCGTCAACGACCCCTTCAAAGGTCACGTCTGGAAACCTGTGTACGTCGTGCTCAGGTCAGTCTGTGTTTGTTGCTTTGCTTGGTTCTGTTGCACTGTCAGTTTCGTAAGATTTAACGCTGGGGTAGGGATGGTCTCCAAAGATAGCCTCCCAAGTCTGTTCGTCTGTTCCAGCCTAAGAAAGAATAGGAGCACTTTCAATACTAAAATTTCGATGGCTTGGAATCAAAACGGAATATCTTTAGATAGTCCATTGACGTATTATTGGATTTATTACAAAAACTAATAACTTGTTTCAAACAATGATTGCAGAAATATAGAAAGGGGGTTTTGCGTTTTATATCTCAGCAGTCTTTTTTTTATACAAGTTATTAGTTTTTGTAATAAGTTCAATAATATGTCAATGGACACGCACGCACACACGCGCACACGCACACACACATTCTCACACACACATACGCATACACACACGCACACACACATAGAGTATGAATGATCAGCACACCAAACTCTAAGTCATACAGAAACCCAGACACTTGTGTATCAGACTAAAACACTAAATTATACCGAAGACAAATGTCCATCTTAGCTCATCACACAGACAAATGTATGAGAGAAGTGAGGGGGGAAAAGGGAAAGAAAAAGAAAAAAAGATGTGCCGCCTCAAAAAAAAAAAAGAAAAAAAAAAGTCAGTGGACTATCTAAAGATAGTCCGTTTTGACTCCAAGCCATCGGAATATGAAATTCTTACAAACTTTACGTAGATAGTCAGTATATTCATAACACTGTGTTGCCATCCGTGATGATGTTCGTCCGCCCCGAGGGATGAAGACCATCCGTCAACAGTTCCAGTGTCAAAGGGTTCAGGATGTGGGGTGGGTACGAAGATGACTGATGAGTCACGATGCGGGCCTTGATGGCTTTGTGACAGTGGGGGACAGGAAAGAGAGTTGAGGGGATCTGTTGGGGTTGGAGAGTTGCTGGCACTGCTCGTGCGAGTTTTATCGCGCTTCTCGACGTGCCTGGGCTGTCTCGATTCAGTGAGCCTCGAACTTGGCAGCTGCCTTGGTGACTGCACCTCGCCATGATGGTCGGTTTGGGGCCAAAGTTTCCCAGGAGATAATGTCAATGTCAAAGTCCTTCAGGGACATTATCAAGACTCAAGACTACTTTATTATCTCGATTCAAGTGAGAAATTGATTTGTGGCACGGCATAAACACATATACAATAAGAACATAATAACTAAATACCCAACATAAAACTTTATGTCATGTAAAAAGAAACCACGATTATTCAATATAATAATAATGCACCTACACATAAAAAAGGATTAGGATAAAGTAAGAACACATGAAATAGAATGCAACAGCTCGATATAACCAAATAGCAGTTTAAAAACAACCATGCCAACCATAATGACTACAGAGAAGCCGCCGTTGACTAAGCTTTAAACAAGCAACATTTTCCTTCATGCTGTGTGTGTTCGGGGACAAGGCGGACAGCAAGGCCCAGCAGTATGTGCGCCTCGGCGGGGAGCAGTGCGTGGGGTGCCGGCTGTAGATTAAATGATTTCCAACTCTGATGGAAAGTCAGTTTACAGAGCTTCGTTCTGTGCAAAGAAACTCTACAGAGAGCCGGACAACAGAGGGTCTTCAAAGAAGGCGCTCCCCTCCATCCGTTGTTTCAGCCCTGAACTCCTTGCACTCTAAGAGTCCTGGTCAGGGCTCTGCGGGTTTCCTCTTTTGTCACCAGTTTTGTTTCTCTGTATATTTTCTCCAGTGGTGACATACATATCTTGGATCTGTACACTTTTTGGCAAACTTGTACTTTAGACGCTTCCCTCAAGTTTTTGACCTTCAATCTAAAAGTCGTCTTCTTTCGGTTTTATAAAAGAATAATCCAAGGCTGATCCTAAACCTATCCTTTTTTCTCTCCTGAGAATGGCAAGTTGTTGCATCTCAGTGAACATTTTCAATGCAAAACTTTGAGAGGGTGTGTGTATGTGCAGGCATCAGAATTGTCAGAGGATCAGAGGATTGGCTTCTCTTGTCAGAGGTTTTGCCTTTTTATTCAGTGCTATGATAGTATCCTTTGTGTTAAATAGCATTTTAAAGCGATGTTTCACTATATTAAGCTTTTCTGCTCATGTTGGGAACTCATGTCAGTGTTGTCCCTCTACAGTCTGGGGCCCTGGTGGCCCTTTTACCACGGTTTTCAGAGGATTGGACTTCAGACTATTCTGATGCCTGATGTGTGGTGGTGGTGGTGGTTGACAACTAAGTACAAAATTGCCCACTTTCCTTTGGCAGGGACTTCATGCTGTGTGTGTTCGGGGACAAGGCGGACAGCAAGCCCCAGCAGTATGTGCGCCTCGGCGGGGAGCAGTGCGTGGGGTGCCGGCTGGCCCCGGCCCAGGACCGCCCACACTGCATCGAGATCATCCTGGCCGCGGGGGGCTCCTGGTTCCTCAGCGTGGCCTCCGAGGACGAGGTGGCCTCCTGGAGACAGAGCCTGTGTCTGGCCGTGTCTGAAGGAATGCAGGTGAAGGGGGTTTGGGGGATCGTGTCATTTCAGGATTGAGAGAATGTTTTGCTATCACCCATGGGGATGTGTCTGTGTGAACTTGTGTTCTTTGTCTAAAGCGAGATCCTATGAATTTTCTATGAATTTTTTTTACTATTGTTTGACAAGACAAAGAGCACAAGTTAACAACTCGGTCATGTTAATCTTAGCACCATTGCACTCATTGATGTCTTAGGAAAGTGGACAAATGATCAGCATCACCATGCAGTACTTGAATTGAGAGCAGGTGAGGGGGTACTTTTTCATGTGAATTTTTATTTGGTGGACTCCATACTTTCATAGTGCCTTCACACAGAGTGTTCACATTTGGCATGTATGGTCAGGGCAATGTTCTGTATCAGTGTGCAACATTTCAAGTAGATGATTAGTTCCGGAGAAACAAAAATAACAACTAATGCCCTACGATTTGGTAGTGTGGTGTCGCATGAAAAACGGTAGCTCGTAAAAATAAGTAGCTCGCTACTATGAGAGTCTGTATTTGCGACAACCACAAATTTCACTTTTTCTGTACTTTAACCATTTACCAAACCCTAACCCTAACCCTAACCCTAGAAAAAAAGTGAAATTTGTGGTTCATGCTCAATGTCGCAAATACACACTGTCATAGGTAGCGAGTTACTTATTTTTACGAGCTACCTTTTTTCATGCGACATGTGCCACCTTAACCCTTTCACCGCCGACGTCGCATTTTTGCACCACACTGATTGAACACCCATGTCACTAAAAGGCTTGAAATTAGCAACTGTTATCCAATGACCTCATTTTGTTAGTTTTGGGAGATAAGGAAAGGCCTTGTTTGATGCATGTCATGGGTAGATTCATAGCATTGCAGACACCAAGTTTTCTTTATCCTGGTAAATTACACTAACATTTTGGGATGAAAAATGGCTGGCGGCGAAAGGGTTTAAAGCAATGCATACTCAAAAACAATGATGACTTCCTTATTGTCAGACAACCAAGAACGTAAAAAAAAAGTGCATGGCACTAGAAGACTTATGAGTTATAATAAATGAAGGGCCATAACCATGTTGTCAACTTACAGGACAGCAGCAACCTGAGTTGTCTGCCCTGCGTTCCAGACATATGAGTTATAATTAATGAAGGGCCATAACCATGTTGTCAACTTACAGGACAGCAGCAACCTGAGTTGTCTGCCCTGCGTTCCAGACGTATGAGTTATAATAAATGAAGGGCCATAACCATGTTGTCAACTTACAGGACAGCAGCAACCTGAGTTGTCTGCCCTGCGTTCCAGACGTATGAGTTATAATAAATGAAGGGCCATAACCATGTTGTCAACTTACAGGACAGCAGCAACCTGAGTTGTCTGCCCTGTGTTCCAGACATATGAGTTATAATAAATGAAGGGCCATAACCATGTTGTCAACTTGCAGGACAGCAGCAACCTGAGTTGTCTGCCCTGCGTTCCAGACATATGAGTTATAATAAATGAAGGGCCATAACCATGTCAACTTGCAGGACAGCAGCAACCTGAGTTGTCTGCCCTGCGTTCCAGACGTATGAGTTATAATAAATGAAGGGCCATAACCATGTCAACTTGCAGGACAGCAGCAACCTGAGTTGTCTGCCCTGCATTCCAGACGTACGAGTTATAATAAATGAAGGGCCATAACCATGTTGTCGACTTGCAGGACAGCAGCAACCTGAGTTGCCTGCCCTGCGTGTCGGTGGTGACGGGGCACAAGCTGCTGCTGTGTCACGAGGACGTGCAGACCAAGTTCTGCCGCACCATCGCCAGCGCCAAGGTCGAGGACATCACCGCCCTGACCCTCGACCCCGAGGTCAACAGCTACTGCGTCGTGGTGAGTGGTTGTGATTTGGGCCGGTGATGATTTTCGTTATTGTAACTCTTTTGCCACATCAGGCATGGTAGACCTCCGCGAATGGCGGAAAATCCGCGAAAGTGAAAATTTTACCCAAACAAAATCCGGGGTAAAAATTCGCTTGGGTGCCTAAAAAGTATGTGCGTTAAAACCTGTGCAATCGCTTTGCGGAGCCGGATGTAAATGACTGAACAAGCAACTTCCCGCCGAAGTTAGCAGTCGTGCGCGGCCTAGCTCTCGCCACATGTTTCCAGATTTGTGATCCTAGTGCTTCTTTTTCTTCTTCTTCATTTTGACGCCCAACTTCATCATTTTAGTTTGAGTCGACATCTTTCAAATGAAATGCAGAAGTGGTTGGATATTCTTCCGCGAAACTCACTTTGCCCCCACTACCATGCCTGCACCATCTAATTTATATATAAAAAAGGAATATATCACAGATTCGGCAAACAAGAGTTTGAGCAGGCAGTTGATGCAGAAATAAAAGAAAAAATGAACTTCACAAACTTGAACTGCAAATTCTTAAGCCCACAGCCGGCATATATAAAGCTTTCACGCACCATCATTTGAATCGCTGCTCGCGACAGAGACACTTCACTCCTTTTTTCCCCTGTTGTGCGAGCCACTGTGGGGCAGAACTTTTGTGACTAGCGAGACCCCATCCCTGGGATCGGTTGTTGTGCCTTTATTAAGTATCAAATCTGCAATCATGCAGTAGGTAAGACGCTTTTCTGCTTTAAAGTCATCTCCAGAATTTATGGATTTAGATTTCAAAGCCCTCTTTGAAGACCTGCAGGAGAAGGAGGGAGGGGGGTGTCTTCTGTGAAGGCCTTCTGTTATCTGACTGTCCCTAGTTTAGAGATTGTGTACTGTGTTGCAGGAGTTTAAGTCCAGATTGGGTTCTGTGTTGCAGGAGTTTGAGTCCAGATTGGGTTCTGTGTTGCAGGAGTTTGAGTCCAGATTGTGTACTGTGTTGCAGGAGTTTGAGTCCAGATTGTGTACTGTGTTGCAGGAGTTTGAGTCCAGAGTGTGTACTGTGTTGCAGGAGTTTGAGTCCAGATTGTGTACTGTGTTGCAGGAGTTTGAGTCCAGAGTGTGTACTGTGTTGCAGGAGTTTGAGTCCAGATTGGGTTCTGTGTTGCAGGAGTTTGAGTCCAGATTGTGTACTGTGTTGCAGGAGTTTGAGTCCAGAGTGTGTACTGTGTTGCGGGAGTTGAGTCCAGATTGTGTACTGTGTTGCAGGAGTTTGAGTCCAGAGTGTGTTCTGTGTTGCAGGAGTTTGAGTCCAGAGTGTGTACTGTGTTGCAGGAGTTTGAGTCCAGAGTGTGTACTGTGTTGCAGGAGTTTGAGTCCCAGGAGAGCGGAGTGGTCAGTGAGCGCTGGGTGCTGTCTTCCAACTCTCCCTAGATACTGTGTACTGTGTTGCAGGAGAGCGGAGTGGTCAGTGAGCGCTGGATGCTGTACTTCAACTCTCCCTAGGTACTGTGTACTGTGTTGCAGGAGTTTGAGTCCAGAGTGTGTACTGTGTTGCAGGAGTTTGAGTCCCAGGAGAGTGGAGTGGTCAGTGAGCGCTGGTTGCTGTCTTCCAACTCTCCCTAGATACTGTGTACTGTGTTGCAGGAGTTTGAGTCCCAGGAGAGCGGAGTGGTCAGTGAGCGCTGGATGCTGTACTTCAACTCTCCCTAGATACTGTGTACTGTGTTGCAGGAGTTTGAGTCCAGAGTGTGTACTGTGTTGCAGGAGTTTGAGTCCCAGGAGAGCGGAGTGGTCAGTGAGCGCTGGGTGCTGTACTTCAACTCTCCGCTGGAAATGGAGCGCTTTGTGCAGTCCCTGTCCACCGTGTGGCAACAGGTGTACCAGGTCAGTCACTGCGGCAGTGCGTGCATGTGGAATAGGAATTGATCGGAAATAACGTGTCTGTTTCATCGTCTTTATTCACTTCTTCAATGCTAAAACCATGGAAAGAACTGTCAGAATCATCGCCTGAGTCACCCATTATTAGCCGCCATAGCGCAAGAGGATCGTCTTCGGCCATTTTCACATAAAAAATCTTCGCAAAGTTTGAAAAATCGTACCTCACCTCAAACTGCGTCTATGAAAGCTCTGTAAGCGGCAAATGGCGGCTTAAGAAAGCTAGATTATGACCTACTTCCTTTCGCATTGCATTGTGGGAGGTGCTGAAAGCGAAAGTGAAAGTAATGGAGCATGTGTTCCGCGGGCCATATCGGGCGTTTCAGGGAATGAATAACGGACTCCCGGCGGGCCATTTTGGGCGGGTCAGGGGGCATTGGGTTAAGGGGAGTAATTTCAAGGTGTGTGTGAATGATCCCGCCTAACCGAATGGGGACAAACATTGGCTTAACGTAGCCGTTGCCTCATGTGTTTGAGTAGACAGACATCACAAAGAACATGGTGTATCATTCTGAAATTGTCATTTATATTTACGTCACATTATGCAAAGTTCGATCAGTTATGGCCACTTTGTAATCACCCCTCATTTCTAAAAAAAGAATGTTTGCAAGTCGCTCACTCGCATCCTGGTTTATTTCTTCAAAGCCATGTTTGCTATGGTTTTGTCCCTCTCTTGTCGAGGTAAACAACTCTAATTTTCATGAAGTTGTCTCCCCTAGTTTTTTTCTCCACCTATTGTGGATTAACTTCAGATGTAAGGTTTAACTCATCTAACTCCATGCACTTTTTTATGTTCTTGATTGTCTGTTGCATCTCAACCAACAAGAGAGGTGTAACTATTTTTTCGTGTGCACATGCATTGGCAGGGTGCTTGGCACTGAATGTCTTTGCATTTGGTGGGAGTGAAGAGTGATGTCTTGGCCGAATGTATTCACTCTTGGTGCTGGAAGAGTTTATAGAATTGAATTGAATGCGAACTGAAGGTATATATCTATCCGTGTGTTTCAACTCAACAGGATAGAAAACAAACGCATTCATTCTGTTCTGAACCAGATTTAACGGCCGATATTATCTTCTATTTCATCATGTTCAAGGATGGGATGCGATTTGATTTCAATTTTGGTCATGTTAAAACAGCGGCATATTAAGGATAAGCCATGGGGGTCTGTTTCAAGGGGAAAAGTTGCAACTAGCTGTCTTTGAATTACGGTACTTATAACTTGACCATTTTTTCCCAGCAACCCTCTTATTATGAATGATACCATAATTCTTACTATTGATCAGCAGGTTGCGCTGTCGGATAAAAGTATAGAACTGATGAAGCCGCCTATTCTCCGAAGTCGGAGTGTGGCTGGCTATGTGGCGGGGTACTCGAAAACGGTCGCACATAATGTTCTCATCCCTAGTTGGGGCATTTGTACCATAGTGTTCAATTGCTTGGGCTGTTGGGATGATCCCTGGAGTCTTTAAGCCAGGGAACAACAAGAACCCTCTTATTATTAATAATAATAATACCATCATTGTTACTGTTGATCATCAGGTGACGCTGTCGGATAGAAGCATAGAACTTAAGAAGACTTGCCCCTGATGAAGCCTTCTCCCTGTTTGCCTTATAAGATGTACCATCAGCCCTTCAGTTATGAATGATGCCATCATTATTACTATCGATCTTCAGGTCGCGCTGTCGGCGAGCAGTATAGAGGACTTGCCCCTGCAGAAGCACTGCCAAGACCAGGTGGCGCTGCTGCACAGGACTGTAGCGCTGAAATAATCGTCGTCATCATTATCGCTGAAGTGATCATCATCATCATCGTCATCATTATCGTCATGGCTATTCTGCTCCACCTTAGGTCACCACCTGCCACCATCAGCACCACCGCCGCTGCTTTATTATCTGGGCTCACCTCGCTTCCAGGCCTGCTCATATGTGACCCCGCACCACGAAAGGGACATTAAGTCGCTGGGCTAGTTTCTCACAACAGGCTTGCAAAGTCAAAAATCTCATTTTTTGTCAATTTTGAGTTACGGGTATTTTCATACTCTCTAACATCTCATCTTTCATATTTATAAAGGATAATCTTTATTATGGTCTCTAAATACTCCCAAAAACGCTTTGACATGAGTAGGTTGATGCATTTCAGCTAGGCTAAACTTTAGACTGCTTTCTCAAAATGGCCGACAGTCACCCTACCAACTTTGAAGGCTCATAACTCTAAAACGAAAAAAGATACAAGAATGTTTTTTTTATATTATTTGAACGAGAATTGTCTGAAGGTTTTAACTGGACCATTATCCCAGAATGGTCACTTAGACACTTAATGTCCCTTTCGTGGTGCTGGGTCTCATATTTCATGTTCTGGTTGGTTTCGTTTTTTATTTTATCCCTCGCAAGTCTTTCAAGAGTATTTTGTTTTGCGCGCATTTGTGATACTTAATGCTTCTCAAAAAAGATCACTAATTTTTTTTCTGGATGTGCTGTGTGTTTTTGAGAGGTTTTTACTTTTTATGCAAAAGAGGTCACTTGATTTGATTACTGGCTACTGCTTTAAGAATGTTTTTTGTAGCTCTTTTGTTGGTTTGATTTTGGCGTATGCAATTCGTTTTGCTTTACTGTTTATCAACCGCAGTAGTATGACTTCAGCTGTAACTGAAGTTACGTTATTTGCTTTCAGGAATTTTGTCACTTGACCTGTGTTGTAAGTGTCAGTATTCGGTATTTAGTATTTGGCTACAATAGTTTGGTGTTTAGTTGAAGCTTGACATGCTCTGTCAAAACAAGAGATCATGTCGTAAAAATTACAAATGTGGAATGTGTAACAACTTCACGTTTATTTTTGTTTATTTTTTATAGCTTGCGCTTGATTTGACCTTTCAGTTTGCTGTTTGGTTGTGTTGAAAAACAACAACAAACCAACGCAAAGAATCTTTAATGGTCAGTGAACAGCAACTTCACCAGTTGTGCTGATTGTACAACCACCTTCATGAGCTGTGAATGTTAGTACGCTATATCTATTCAAATTAATGATACATGTTTAGATTATTCCACGTTATATGTTCAAATTAATTATATATGTTTAATATTTGTTTGGGGCAAAACGATTCATGACTGCTTTACTGCCCTATGAGATATTTCAAAATTTGTGTAAAAGAAAAGAATATTCAATTTCAAATGACATGCATAGACTCTGTTCCTCACCATTGTGTGTGTCAGTGTGTGTGTGTGTGTGAGAGAGAGAATGGGACTGTTTGTAGTTTTATTTCTTTGTAAAGCGCCATGAATAGAATTTTCTAGATATGTGCGCTATATAAGTGCCAATTATTATTATTATTGCTTTTTATGAACAATTTTATGGAACACTGATTGTTTCGCCTATTGGAATGGTACATTTTTTGAACAACAAAAAAGGATTGATGGCCACTTTCATAAATTGATTTTTCTGTGAGTTGCAGTGTATATAATTTTGTTGTTTGTAAGCGCCACAGATGTGAGCGTTGTGACAGAGATAAAGTGTGCCTGTAGACGTGTGTTTCTAATCCGTTAGTGAAGCGAGTAAAGTTTGCAGAGAACAAACTGTCAAAGGTTGAGGAGAAATGGCCATATGGCCATATAAAAGGAATGTACTGTGGAATGGCCTACACAGCACACTCATTCCCCACATTATGACTGCTTGACTGCTTTTAGTTTTCCAAAGAGAACTCTTTTTAAAAAATAAAATTTTATTTGCTGTCCCATCTTCTGGGCCGTACAGTGGCGTTGCTCCCACGCTGCTCATTCCGAGTCCCAACTCGCAGCCACACCTCTGCACGTTCAGGTCGCAGAATCCGAGACCAGCAGTCCAAGAGGAGCGAATCTATGTTAGGCCGTCAGGAGGCAACCAACCGAGGAGACGCTGCACTGCTGCCAAAGAGAACTATTTGTTTCAAGTTATTTTAATTTCACAGCGGCAAGTATTCTTTTCATTGATTATGGTTAGGATTAAAAAGACATTACATGCAGTATGCCACAATAAAACAGTGTAAGCCTAATGGATAAAACACTTTGAATTGGTTTATGCTGGTGATGAGTGCTAAAAATAGGCATGAACTGAAAGCTGCCAAGACTTTCAGCTTGTCAAAAATCCTTGTAATTTTCAAAAAATTAAACACTAATCTCTTGTAAATCGATTTAAGTCATTAAGTCTTGAAGACATTTTATCAAGCAAAAATTGCATCTTTACAAAGTGCTAGCATAAAAAAAATCAAGGGGACTACATCATATCAACTACAAAAAGTAGCTGTGGGTAAAGAAACGCTTTCCTAGCATAACTACTATATTTTTTGGCCTATAACTAGTATAAGATACAAATTGTATTTAGAACATGGATAAGGGGCTTGCAGGAAAAAAGTTGCAGTGGGCAGCTTTTCGGTAACATACTGGGTACTCCTTTTTTTTAACTTAAAATAAAATTGTATTTTGGACATAGACAAGGGGCTTGCAGCATAAAAGCCGCATTTCAAGAGAGAAATTCACGCAAAAATTTGATTGACATACTCAAGTTTGTAATGGTGAAAATAAGAAAAATCTTTAAAATAACAAAGCAATGAAAACTGTTTTTTGTTTTTTTTACTAATGTTCTTCTTCAACAGCAATTGTTGAAGCTTTTAAAAAAAAAAATCTAATTTGACCTTTTGTGCTTAAAACCATCTGTAATAATGTAAGCAAGTTATTAGTTTTGTGTGTTTGCCGCTATTATTTTAAATTGTGGGTTCCATTTTACGGACTATAACCTGCACCTGATTATAAGGCGCACCCCCCAAATTTGACTCAAAAATCAGAATCTGCTCTAACCATACTGACCAACACTCAAACAATAGCATAAGACTTTCTCAATTTGGAAACTTTACCCTACATACAGATAAATAAAAAGCAAAGGAACATAACTCCCCTTACCGGAAGTATCCCTGTGACTTCCCTTTATTTCCAGTCACATGATTCCCTTGCTTTAAGAAGCTCCCTTTACATTTTCCAACTGTGGAAGACACATTCCCCCAAATTTGACTCAAAATTCAGATTTTGTTTCTCTATTTCCTTACTATATTATCAGTCATATTATAAGGCGCAGGGGTCTCAGTCTGGGGGAAAAGTGTCGCCTTGTAGTCCGTAAAATACGGTTTATATCAGGCGCTGTCAGCAGATAGTGCGCAAGGGGTAAAGTGCAGTAAAAAAACCAGTTTCGTCTTAAAGGCCTAAAATTATGGATCTACATAACAGCTAATTTTTCTTATCTATCACAAATGCACATCCGGTCACAGGCTTTTGGTAAAGACTGGATTCCACTTCCTGTATTTTGCTTATCCATTTTGTTAAAGACCTTTTTGATAAGGTGCCAATTTGCTTTTCTTTTTCTTCTTCTGTGGTGGTGACCACCTTCTTTATATAGAAGTAATTGTACACACTTTAGGGGGTGACCATAGAAAAATAATCAGAAGAGAGAGAGAGAGAGGAAGAGAAAGTGAATACACATACAAACTATCAGATTGGCTTAGAATCAATAGGAAAAATCAAGTGAAGGAAACAGAATTAAAAAACAAACAAACAAAACCTAGGGCTGGGAAGGGGATAACTACAGGGAGCTGTCGGCAGCTACTAATTTTCACGTTCGCCCCCAGCAAGCTGGGAACTAGCCAGTTGCCAGTTGCTTTGAATGTTAGGGCAGTAATTAGAATCTGTAGTAAGTGGCCAGAATATGTTAAGGGGATATGAATGCCTAGTTGTTTTTAAACCTACAGTTTTATTTGACTTTATGTTTTTTTATCCGTTTGTTTTAAATGATAGAAAATGTGAAAGGTTGTGTGATGGATTTAGTGTCTTAACATTTATTTTAAATACTGATTGGACAATGAAGGAATATATATTTTCTTTTTTGATTTATGTTAAAAGCTACTGACGAAAAAATTTTTTTATCAATCTCTTGAGAACCTGCATTTATATATTGATTTTAATCTATTTTTGAGTACACACTGATAAATTACTGTCTCTTTTTTTCATAACCATCGACGAATATACATTCATGTCTCTGTAAATGTGGTTTTCTTTTGTTTCTATTCATTTTCTCAAAAGGACACGATGTTTTTAGTGTGAAAGTACCTTCAGTCTCAACTGACAAAAAAAAGACAGACTTGAAACGCATATTCTGTGCAATGTTTTCTGTTTATTTATAAATGTCTTTATAATGTACATATTTTTGGTTGATGATGAAATTCAGACTGTATGTGCTGATTTTAGTTGATGTGTTTTTAATCCCCAGATAATATGATTAGCTGGCTCTAAAAAAACTATTCAGTGCAATTTATTGTATAATGGATGTTGACTCCCTATTGAAAGCATATAAATAATATGTGCATTTTTCTTATTTTTGATACTTTTTTCCCAGTTTTTGTTGCTTTCCAGATTTCTTTATTCGTTCTGTCTTTCTCGCTGCTTTGTTAATATTGTGTAGATAGAACCATTCTTGATCGTTAGCGCGATATGAAAAATCAGAAGTTTTTGTTGTTGTTGTAAGGACAGCAAGAGAAGCAATAACATTATTTTTTGTGTTACGTTTTTGTTTCAATCCCATCGGTGCTTTACATTTTGTGTGTGTGTGTGGGTTGTTTGTTTTTAATAGTTTTCATGATGCTTGCATATTGAAATGTTGAGTTTTTGCTTGTCTATAGACCTGTTTAAATACCACAACTTGTGTGTATGTGAGAGGCAACCAGAAGGGATTGTGTGTACTGTGTGAGTGACAAGAATGTGTACCAATGTAAATGCATCAGTGTGACAAGTACATACATCTGTTGTGTGTGTGTGTGTGTGTGTATGTGAGAGGCAACCAGAAGGGAGTGTGTGTACTGTGTGAGTGACAAGAATATGTGCCAATGTATCAGTGTGACAAGTACATACATCTGTTGTGTGTGTGTGTGTGTGAGAGGCAACCAGAAGGGATTGTGTGTACTGTGTGAGTGACAAGAATGTGTACCAATGTAAATGCATCAGTGTGATAAGTACATACATCTGTTGTGTGTGTGTGTGTATGTGAGAGGCAACCAGAAGGGATTGTGTGTACTGTGTGAGTGACAAGAATATGAACCAATGTAAATGCATCAGTGTGACAAGTACATACATCTGTTGTGTGTGTGTGTGTATGTGAGAGGCAACCAGAAGGGATTGTGTGTACTGTGTGAGTGACAAGAATATGAACCAATGTAAATGCATCAGTGTGACAAGTACATCTGTTGTGTGTGTGTGTATAAGCGGCGACAGACTATGTGGCTGCCTCATATGACTCGATCAGGTCGTGACGTAGACCACATTTTGTTTCCAGCACAGAAGAGGTCACAAGCCACCTGACTCGATCAGACTCGATCAGTGAAATTTAGAACCCACCCTATTCGGCCCTGTCACCTGACTGGGCCCGACTGAGTCAGATTGATCGAGTTAGATGGTATGCAAATGAGGTGAAACGTCACGACCTGATCGAGTCACATGAGGCAGCCACATAGTCTGTCGCCGCCTTATGAGAGTGGCAAATGTACCCACATATGTGCATCTGCTTTTGTATGTATGTATGTATGTATGGATGGATGTGAGGGTCAAGTTTATGCAGTGGAACCTCGCTTATAAGACCTCCCATTATAAGACTCCCTCCCACATAAGACCTACTTCTATAGACAGGAAAACCCCCAATAATTGTAGCCTGGTAGTATTTTGGATGACCTTTGTCGAACACCAACATAAGACCTACTTCTGTAGAAAGAAGAAAAAAAACCTTATTTGTAGCCTGGTAGTTTTTCGGATGACTTTGTCGAACACCAACACAAGACCTACTTCTCCGAGACATTGCCCTTTGTAAGTATTAAAATTACCTCCCTTATAAGACCTCATTTTGAATGATTTTTGAAGGTCTTATAAGGGAGGTTCCACTGTATTATCTGAGTAAATGCGTCTGGCTGTGTGTACGTGTATATGCGCAAATGTTGCGCCATGCATAGTTTGACGTTCTTGGTTGTCCGTTGCATCTCAACCGACAAGAGGGAAGTCACTATTTTTTGTTGTTGAGTGTGCATGCATAACAGCAGAAACAGTGACAAAAACTCTAAAAAAAACCAAAACAATCACATGGCAGGGTGCTCGGAAGTGAATGTCTGTGCATTTGGTGGGAGTGTAGAGTGATGTCTGGGGCGAATATGGTGCTGGAAGAGTTCGCCCATTTTGGCATTGCTGGAAGAGTTAATGATGTATAGTTATACAGTAAGGGCTCCACGCTTTGAAAAAACCCATTTTGTAGCATTCGCACACCCACACCCACACCCACACCACCACCACTTCAGGACACACATTGTGCAATGAACAGACAGACGCGCAGGGAGACCCACACCCGATGCATGAACACGCACCCGCACGAGCACACACATACACACGCGCGCGCGCGTGATGAAGGAGAGGGAGACAGAGGGAGACCCTGCGTGAGAAACAAAAAGTAAAATCAAATCTGTTGTTTGTTTATCATTTTTTCAACAAAGGAAAATCAAATTTGTTATGGAAAGAGAGATAGGACTGCGTCCTTGCCATGGAGTTATTTGGGATTTTAATATCTCTGCTTTTTTTGTGTGCAAGTTTTAGAGTCGCTTCATTTCGTCAGGCATCAGAATTGTCAGAGGATTTGCAAGTTTTTAGTCCATGCGGCTTATCGCAATTTTTTTATATTTTCATTTCTTAAATTTGTAGCCTAGAGCAGCTCAGAATGTTTTTGTGTTGCTTTGTGCACACATGATTTTCTGTGGTAAGGTAGGCAAACTTTAACAACATTTTTGAGGTTATTAAACTGGTGCGGCTTATATGTGGATAAATACCTAATTAATATTCTGTCAATTTAAGGGGTGCGGCTTATATACAGGTGCGTCTTATAGTCCAGTTTTAAGGTTTACTGGTAGATGATTTGTTTCTGCTGCCAGAGGTTTTGCCTTTTTCATGAGTGAAGTCTTTATTGTCAGGTAGCATTTTAATTGTGATCTATTACAATGTCCTGCCATTGAAATCAAGTCGGGAACTGGTGTCGATGTTGTCCCTCTATGGTCTGGACTTTTACTGCGGTTTTCAGAGGATTTGACTTCAGACAGTTCTGATGCCTGTTCGTGTTATCTCTTCTGCTGATCTCTCATGTATCTGAGTTTGTTTGTTTTTCTGTGTGCGATATTTGTAGCTCTTTTGCATCAGCTTTGTTTGCCTTATGCAATTCCTTTGTTAACTCATTCAAGTCGTTCCGGCCATATATGTCCAGAATTAATAGATAGCTCTCAATTTGCTTCAAGGGAAGTAAATCTGTGTGCACTTCTAAACTCGCTTCGCTCCCTTAGACCACAGTTTTGCCTCTGACTTTGCTTTTGTATTGGTTTGTTGTGGGGAAACCAATCGGTGTAGAGAGTTTTTCTGTATAAAGTCTATAAATTAAAAAAAGTCTGATCCACCACTTCCCTATGTCTAAGCATGAAGCGAAAACGCGTAATCTTCTTTCATTTCTCTTTTTGTTTATGCGTTTTGTTTGTGTGTATGGCTGGAATAAAGACCATTTGACTTGACTTGACCATTCATCTATGGCCACAGCGGCAGCTTTACTTTCAGAAAAGTCCAGTGCATGCTTGATTTCTTTCTTTCTTTTTCTTTGTATTGTGTTTTTGTTATTTTTTAAAATTATGATGCTTTTCCAACCGTCTAGATGACAACCATAGCTTGCTTGTTCAGTGAAAACTTTCAACACTATGTTATATTATTAGTAGTATGAAAGAAAGTACTTGTTCCTTACTGCTTCATTTGTTTTTTTTTTTATTTTTTATTGTTTTTTAAGAAAATTACCACCTTATTCAAATTTCCCTTCTGTCTCATTTGTCATCGTTTGCATCATCATTTCTGTCTCATGTCAGTAGAAACGAGTTTTTTTTAAAACCTATATCATAGCTTGTGTCTCACAGCCACGACTTTATGTCACTCATTCAGACCTACTAACGTGCCAAGTACTACCAGTGTAGATATTTTTTTGTTTGCTTGCATTTTTGGGGGGTCAGTTTATAGATGGCTTGATGAAAAAAGGCATATATGTGACCTAGCACCACGAAAGGGACATTTAGTGTCAAACTGACCATTCTGAGAAAATGGCACAGTTAAAAACTTCAGGCGATTGACCTAGCACCACGAAAGGGACATTAAGTGTCGAAATGACCATTCTGAGAAAATGGCACAGTTGAAAACTTCAGGCGATTGACCTAGCACCACGAAAGGGACATTAAGTGTCGAAATGACCATTCTGAGAAAATGGCACAGTTAAAAACTTCAGGCGATTGACCTAGCACCATGAAAGGGACATTAAGTGTCGAAATGACCATTCTGAGAAAATGGCACAGTTGAAAACTTCAGGCGATTGACCTAGCACCACGAAAGGGACATTAAGTGTCAAAATGACCATTCTGAGAAAATGGCACAGTTGAAAACTTCAGGCGATTCCTTTTCTAATGACATAAATATCATTCTTGTATCCTTTCTTGTTGCAGAGCTATGAGTATTTAAAGTTGGTAAGGTGACTGTCGGCCATTTTGAGAAATCACAGTCTAAAGTCTAGCCTAGCCTAAGAAAATGCATCAACCTACTAATTTTAAAGCACTTTTTGTAATACTTACAGACCATATTTAAAGGTTATCCTTTATGCATATGAAAGATAAGATGTTAGCACAAAAATACCCATAATTCAAAATTGATAAAAAATGAGATTTTTGACTTTGCAAGCCTGTTGTGAGAAACTAGCCCAGCGCAAACCTGTTTATCCTTCCGGTTTTGCCGGAATTATTCCGGAAATTTGCTAAAATTCTGGGTAAAATGGTAACTTCCGGGTGAACGCTGAAAATTCCGGGATTTCAAAAAAACGTCTATTATTTGTTTCCGTTCGTATGAAAAGACGCAAGGGTTGACCGAAACCGAATGCAAATGGCGGCCAGGCTTTTACTGTCGATTCGAAGAGCTTTCCGGGCAGTTTTTTTAATGGTAGAGATTGTAATTAGGGCTTGAAATGAGTCCATTTAGATTATATTATCACTGGAAAATACGATGTGAGAATTTTGAACTTTTCAATAGAAAATGAAGTGAAAATTGATCGTGATGGCGCTGAGTTGAATCGGTGTTTTATCGCGAGTCGTGTATCGATGTGAATTCTGTTTTTTTTCTCTCAAATTGCGGGTTTGAAGTGAAAATTGATCGTGATGGCGCTGAGTTGAATCGGTGTTTTATCGCGAGTCGTGTATCGATGTGAATTCTGTTTTTTTTCTCTCAAATTGCGGGTTTTTGTGTGGCAAATTCCAGGTTTTTCATCATTAGGGTAAACAGGTCTGCCAGCGACTTAATGTCCCTTTCGTGGTGCTGGGTCACATATGTTTGCTTATTCAATCTCCGTCCTTAAATTAAAAAAATTAGGCTTTGACTTCAACTGCCTCGATGCAGCTACATCCAGTATGTTATGCCACCCCATGTTATCAGCACCACCCCACACCTTAACCCTTTCCCCGCCAGCCATTTTTCAGCAAAAAATGTCCATTAAGCTTACCTGGCTAGAGAAAAAAATCTGTGTAATATTGGGGATTCCTCTGTGACATATTTAAAGTAAGGCCTATCCTTACCTCCCCAAATTAAGAGAACGGGGTCTTTGGATAACAGACCCTGATTTGATGCCTTTTAGTGACATGGGTGTTAAATCATTGTGGTGCAAAAATGCGACGTTGGCGGTGAAAGGGTTAAACATTAGCAGCTTTTTAAAATATTTTTTTAGGGAAGTCAGGGTTATTAGAAGGCAACTCACCTGACAAGATAATTATTGCAGTGTTCCGGATACATTTTGTTATTTATTAGAGCTTTAGGTTCACATTAGATGCGTAAGTTCCGTACAAAAAACCCTAAATAAGTGGAACAAAGAAGGATAAAAGTTTACGCATATAGGGGGAATTCGGACACGTGCGCAAATATTTTCCTTTCTTTGTTTCACTTATTTATGGATTGCGCACGGGTTTCTGCATGGAATATCCGCTTATGTGTGTACACAGCTTTAGGCTTTGTGCACATTACACGCGGAAACCTCGTGCACTTATCCGAAAATAAGTAAAGGAAAGTAAGAAAAATAATCGCATGTGTATCCGCCTATGATTGTTCCATCCGCTTATTTTTATACTTTTTTTGCGGATAGGCAGGCAATGTGCGCCAAGCCTTATTCAGCAATATCATCTTATGACAAGAATGGTAAATTCAAGCAAACTAAACAGGGTTTATCAACAGTAAACAAATTTCAGCCCAGCTTTTAAAGACATTTACTATCTGGAGGTCGTTGTTAGGCGTGGCTTGCTAACGCGCGCCCAAATAGACACACACAAAAAAGAAGAAAGTGTCACGCTCTCTTGTGTCACGCGTCCTTCAAGCAAAATAGGATTACTGGCATTAGCTTGACAACTCCACACTACCCTCCTAGTCGGTAGTGATTTGATCTTACTTGATTTGTGTGAGTGCATGTGTGTTTGCGTGTGAGTGCGTTTGTGTGTGTGTGTGTGTAAGATCTATTTTTCAGGATATTTGTTGTGGAGCTTCTGTCTGCCAGAGGTTTGTGTCGGAGTGAAAGATATTGCCACTGTTGAGCCGTTTGTTACTGACATTACACACTAGATATTGTAGTCGTTGTTCAGTTATGGAACCAGCTTTGGTAACACCCTCCTAGTCTGTAGTGATTTGATCTTACTTGGTTTGTGTGTGTTAGTGTGTGTTAGTGCATGTGTGTGTGTGTGTATGTATGCGTTTGTATGTGTGTGAGTGTATGTGTGTAAGATCTATTTTTCAGGATATTTGTTGTGGAGCTTCTGTCTGCCAGAGGTTTGTGTTGGAGTGAAAGATATTGCCACTGTTGAGCCGTTTGTTACTGACATTACACACTAGATATTGTAGTCGTTGTTCAGTTATGGAACCAGCTTTGGTAACACCCTCCTAGTCTGTAGTGATTTGATCTTACTTGGTTTGTGTGTGTGATGTGAGTGCATGTGTGTTAGTGTGTGTTAGTGCATTTGTGTGTGTGTGTATGTATGCGTTTGTATGTGTGTGAGTGTGTGTGTGTAAGAACTATTTTTCAGGATATTTGTTGTGGAGCTTCTGTCTGCCAGAGTTTGTGTTGGAGTGAAAGATATTGCCACTGTTGAGCCGTTTGTTACTGACATTACACACTAGATATCGGTAGTTATTGTTAAGTTATGGAACCAGCTTTCGTAACACCCTCCTAGTCTGTAGTGATTTAATCTTACTTTGTGTGTGTGATGTGAGTGCATGTGTGTTAGTGTGTGAGTGCATTTGTGTGTGTGTGTGTGTGTGTGAGTGCGGTTTGTGTGTGTGTGTGTGTGTGTGTGTGTGTAAGATCTATTTTTGCGGACATTTCTTGTGGAGCTTCTGTCTGCCAGAGGTTTGTGTTGGAGTGAAAGATATTGCCACTGTTGAGCCGTTTGTTACTGACATTACACACTAGATATTGTAGTCGTTGTTCAGTTATGGAACCAGCTTTGGTAACACCCTCCTAGTCTGTAGTGATTTGATCTTACTTGGTTTGTGTGTGTGATGTGAGTGCATGTGTGTTAGTGTGTGTTAGTGCATTTGTGTGTGTGTGTATGTATGCGTTTGTATGTGTGTGAGTGTGTGTGTGTGTGTGTGTAAGAACTATTTTTGAGGATATTTCTTGTGGAGCTTCTCTGTCTGTCAGAGGTTTGTGTCGGAGTGAAAGATATTGCCACTGTTGAGCCGTTTGTTACTGACATTATACACTAGATATCGGTAGTTATTGTTAAGTTATGGAACCAGCTTTCGTAACACCCTCCTCGTCTGTAGTGATTTAATCTTACTTTGTGTGTGTGATGTGAGTGCATGTGTGTTAGTGTGTGAGTGCATTTGTGTGTGTGTGTGTGTGAGTGCGGTTTTTGTGTGTGTGTGTGTGTGTGTAAGATCTATTTTTGAGGATATTTCTTGTGGAGCTTCTCTGTCTGCCAGAGGTTTGTGTCGGAGTGAAAGATATTGCCACTGTTGAGCCGTTTGTTACTGACATTATACACTAGATATCGGTAGTTATTGTTAAGTTATGGAACCAGCTTTCGCAACACCTTCCTTGTCTGTAGTGATTTGATCTTACTTTGTGTGTGTGATGTGAGTGCATGTGTGTTAGTGTGTGAGTGCATTTGTGTGTGTGTGAGTGCGGTTTTTGTGTGTGTGTGTGTGTGTGTGTGTAAGATCTATTTTTGCGGACATTTCTTGTGGAGCTTCTGTCTGCCACAGGTTTGTGTCGGAGTGAAAGATATTGCCACTATTGAGCCGTTTGTTACTGACATTATACACTAGATATTGTAGTCATTGTTCAGTTATGGAACCAGCTTTGGTAACACCCTCCTAGTCTGTAGTGATTTAATCTTACTTTGTGTGTGTGATGTGAGTGCATGTGTGTTAGTGTGTGAGTGCATTTGTGTGTGTGTGTGTGTGAGTGCGGTTTTTTTGTGTGTGTGTGTGTGTGTGTGTGTGTAAGATCTATTTTTGCGGACATTTCTTGTGGAGCTTCTCAGTCTGCCACAGGTTTGTGTCGGAGTGAAAGATATTACCACTGTTGAGCCGTTTGTTACTGACATTATCTTGCCGTGTTTGCTGTGAACATTATCTGTTCTCCACATTGCACTCTGTTCCTGTGCAGCCTATACAGTGGAACCTCCCTTATAAGACCTTCACAAATCATCCAAAATGAGGTCTTATAAGGGAGGGGTCTTGTAAGGGAGGTAATTTTAATACTTACAAAGAAGGGCAATGTCTCAGAGAAGCAGGTCTTATCAGACATGGGAATTGTCCGCGAATTCGCGGATTTCCCCGAAAATGTTTTTGAAATTGTTACTAAATACTTCGTTTTTGTTACTAAATACTTCAATTGGGGGGCTTTTCAGAGTTTTTTGTCTCTGACAATTCCCATGCCTGCTTATGTGGGAGGGAGTCTTATAATGGGGGGTCTTATGAGGGAGGTTCCACTGTATGTCCATCTATCCACTGGAAAGTTTCTTTTTATATCCTGTTTAACTGTCTGTGTCTACGAATGTCCTCGTTTTATTGAGCTTTACTTTCTATTCATGTTATTACATTCCATGACAGTTGTCATTGACTTTGTAAAATTTTAAATTTAAATGTTCAGTTACCCATTTGAAGATGTGTCATCTTTCTCCGCGATGAAGGTGAAAATCCTCGCATAAAATGTCTATCGATCGGGCATAAAGAAACTCGAGGGAGAGCTGGATGACTGAAGAAGAAATTCACCTCCTCCAAAGTCGGAGTGTGGTTGCCCACGTGGCAGGGTAATCAAAAACGGTCACACACGTAATGTTCTCATCCCTAGCTGGTGCATTTTGTGCAATAGTGTTCCAAGTGCTTCGGCTGTTGGGATGATCCCTGGAGTCTTTAAGCCAGGGTAAGACATCGACAACAACAGAAATCCACCTTGAGTGAATGCTTACACCTTTGCACTAAATTGTTGTAAATGCCTCTCTTCTATCACATTTTTTTTTTGGGGGGGGGGTTAACGAAAGATGGATGATAGGATTAGAACACACAACCTCTGGAGTGTTACTGAATGTTACCTGGGCCTGTATTCACGTTGAGATAGCATGAGACTTAGCATGATGCTAACTTAGAAGCTCTTCCAAAAGTCCTATAGGATTTAATAGGACTTTTGGAAGAGCTAAGTTAACATGATGCTAAGTCTCATGCTATCTCAACGTGAATACAGGCCCTGCTTTGTAAATAATGTGCATCATGTGATATGGTTTTCCTCCTATGTTATGTAATATATAACCCCCAGAATGTAAATGCACATAGAGGTACTTTTTGTGTGTGCGCTTCTAGTATCATACGCTGCTGTTTCGGTGAAGTATTGTTCTTGCACAATCTGCATAGTTTGTTATTATAATGTCGTGTCAGATGGAGGAGTTGGTTAAGGATAACAAAAAATGTTCTGATGTTTTCTTGTTCCGGAAGCAAAAAAAGATTGTTTTCGTGATTAAAATGTGGTTTTTTTTAAATATGCGCTCTTTGGTTTATGATAGGTGCAATAATTTGCTTTGTAACTTTGATATAAACTTTTGAGAATGCATGTGTGTGTGTGCATGATTGTGTGCGCAAGCTGTCTCTCTCTTTTTCTCGAGTAGACCTCAAAGAAGATTGCACACACACACACACACACACACGCACACACACACACACACACACATATGCATGCATGCCCACACACACACACATAAACACATACCCACAT
Source organism: Phymorhynchus buccinoides (assembly GCA_017654935.2). Lineage (NCBI taxonomy): Eukaryota > Metazoa > Mollusca > Gastropoda > Neogastropoda > Raphitomidae > Phymorhynchus > Phymorhynchus buccinoides. The sequence goes on along the minus strand of CM065698.1, from coordinate 42,589,480 downwards.
ACTAACGCGCACGCAAACACACATACATGCATGCCTACACACACGCACACACATACACACATACTAACGCGCACACGCACACACACACATACATGCATGCACACACACACACACACACACACACACACACACACACACACACACACACACACACATACATGCATGCATGCCCACAAACATGAACACACACACACATACTAATGCGTGCGCGCACACACACACACACACATACATGCATGCATGCCCACACACACATAGACACATATTCATTTTCACACAGCCTACCAACGATTGAATACTCATGCATTATGCGTAACACATTATGCACATTAATGCATCAGTTGCTGTCATATGCTTACAGTCACAGTACCATATTTTCCTGACTATAAGGCTCCCCCCCCCCCCCCCCCCCCCCCCCCCGCTATCCCATGTACTTATGTATTATGGACTAATAAAAAATCTGATGTCATGTTATGTCTTATAATAAGGTGCTCCTTATTATACAGTAGTTTAAAAAGAAGGGTACTATTTTAGATCATTATAGTTTAGTAAGAAAATAAAGTAACAAAGTCTGGATTTGTGTAACATTTTGGGGATGCTACTTATAATAAGATATGCATTATTATTGTCCAAAAATACAGTACTAATCAAGATCATTATAGTATAAAAAAAATTGTAACAAAATTTGAATTTTGTGTATAATTTGGGGGCTGCTCCTTATTATAGTCTGAAAATACAGTACTATTTAAGATCATGATGGTCAAACAGTATTGTAACATAACAAAATCTGAGTTTTGTGTATAATTTGGGGGATGCTCCTTTTAAATAAGGTGTGTCTTATAGTAAAAACAAACAAAAAGGCACTATTTTAGATCATTATAGTGAGAAAGACCTCATTAGTATTTGTAATAAAATTTGAATTTTGTGTAATATTTTTGGGGGTGCTCCTTATGATTTTTATAGTAAAATATAAATAACTAGTTACACCCGTGCTCCGCACAGGTACAGAATGTCCAGAAATATTATTTTTGAAATGCAAAGATAATTTATTCAATGTTGCATTGATAGAACATATATGCTGTCTGTGAATGTAAGAGAGTTCCCCGTACCACATACTACAGAATAAAGATGCAATACTGGAAGCAGTGTATTGATTTGAGCAAATTTTGCGTGACTTAGTGACAAACTTTATTAGCACTGTTGTCGTTGTGCGAGAACTTGAAGGGGAGACAGAGAGAGAGAAAGAGAGAGAGAGAGAGAGATTGTGTGGGGGCGTGGGGATACAGAGATAGATTATAAAATGTACTTGAGAAATATAAGGGCGGAAGTTACGAAACACAGGTTCAGCATTCTTCGTGTTTTCAGAGGTAGATTCAGCAATTTCTGACACAGCTCGGGTTAATGCAAACGACAAAAAAAGTCTTGGAAATTTCCTACATTTTGGCTTCAAAATCAACTTTCAAAAGCAAAATTTTGAACCAGACATAGCGGAATCGCGTCCCAACGCGTTCTTCTGGAACTGTATGGCCAGCAAAAGTCCGACATTTACGCGGTATCCGAGTTTTTACATTCTTTTACACTTCAGACCTTAGCGTATTATATTATAGATATGGTACTATTTTGTATCATAGTAAGAAAGTATAGTACCAAAATCTGAATTTTGTGTAACATTTGAGGGGTGCTCCTAATAATAAGATGCACCTTTTTATAGTAAAATAAATATGGTACTGTTTCTGATCATCGCTTGTGTTTAGCTGAAAATAACTTGTTTGCTCTGTTTAACTCATTCATGTCGTTCCGGCCATACATGTCCAGAATTAATAGATAGCTGTCAATTTGATGCATTTGCTTCAAGGGAAGTGAATATGTGTGCACACAATACCTTGGTCAGTTCTAAACTCGCTTCGCTCCCTTAGACCACAATTTTGTCTCTGACTTTGCTTTTGTAGTGGTTTGTTGTGGGGAAATCAATGAGCGGCTTAGCTGGCTGTTTTGACCGCCAGGTGGCATAGCGCTCGAGCGGGGCTAATCCTCTCTATATTCTTATTTGGGGATAAAGAGAGAGAGTTTCTCTGCCTCCAACTAAAGATATCACGAGATAAGCCCTATTGAGTTGGTTGCCACCTGGCGGTCAAATTGGCGAGCTAGGTTGACCACTGGTGTGGAGTTTTTCTATATAAAGTCTATATAAAAAGTCTGATCTACCACTTTCCCTATGTCTAAACTTGAAGTAAAAACCTGTAATCTTCTTTCATTTCTCCTTTTGTTTATGTATGTTTTGTTTGTGTGTATGGCTGGAGTGATTTGTGAGTTTTTTTAAATAATTCAAAATCGCTGTGATGAAAATGAGTTAAGAAAAAGCACACACTGCTGCTTTCATTGGCTTCATGTTAATCATGCCCACATATTGAATGGAATTAATGATCAATGAGTTATGAAATCATTCATGCCATTGATATGATTTCGATTTCATGCAAGAAATGAAAGACGATGTGCTTTTGTTTGTTGTTTCATTGTTTCATTTCCACAAAATGTGAGAATTAAAAAAAAGTTTAATTTCTTTTGATTTGATGAATTGGTTGTGTTGTGTTGTGTGGTAGATGGTTGTGTGTTTGTGCGAGTGTGCGCACATAAACGTGTGTGTGTGTGTGCGCAAGTTGTTTTTTGTGGGGGGGTTGTTTGTGTGTGCATGTTTTGTTTGGGTGGGGTTGTGTGTATGTGTGGGTGTGTTTTTTTTTTTTTTGGGGGGGGGGTGTGTGTGTGTGTGTGTGTGTGTGTGTGCACATGTTTGTGTGTGTGTGTGGGTTTGTATGCAAGCACATGAACTATCTGTATGTGTGAGAGCATCAATCCGCACTTAATCAGTTTTGTGCGCTTTTGAACTTAAATTTTATACACTGGGATTAGACAATAATGTTGTATACAAACATGCCCCAAATCACACACACACATGCGCGCACGCACACACACACACAGACAGACAGACACACACACATACACATCCTATGACTTACTTTAATGCTTACACCCGCTCACACTCACAACACCAGCATCACACTACAATATTCGATGGCTTGGTGTCAAAACGGACAATCTTTAGATAGTCCATTGACGTATTATTGAATCTATTGCGAAAACTAATAACTTGTATAAAAAAAAGACTGCAGAAATATAATAAGCATAATCCCCATTATGTAATATTTGCAGTCTTTTTAAATACAAGTTCTTAGAACATCAATAATAAATCAATGGACTATCTAAAGATAGTCCGTTTTGACTCTAAGCCATCGAATTATAATATTGCCTGAATCACTTTTAGTGGACGGACGTTAACCCTTTCGCCGCCAGCCATTTTTCAGCAGAAAATGTCCATTTAACTTACCTGGGTAGAGAAAAAAAATTGTCTGCATTATTGCGGATTCCTCTGTGACATGTATAAAGTAAGGCCTATCCTTACCTCCCAAAATTATGAAAATAGGCTCTTTTCATAACAGACCCTGGTTTGAGGCCTTTTCGTCACATGGGTGTTAAATCATTTTGGTGCTAAAATGCGACACTGGCGGTGAAAGGGTTAAACTGAAGAACAACAACACACCCACACACACAGAGAGCCATAAACACACATCAAAACAGCCTTGAGTCCTTCAAACAACAGAAATGAAATAATTTAATTACGTTAGCATGTATACTAACAGTTATACAATGCAAATCACACCAGAAAATAATCCGACAATAAATTTTACGTTATGTTCTCACAGAGTGAACCATAAATCAAACGTTTCACATCCCAAACTGGAATTCATATATATGCCCTGTTTACCGATCATGGTGAAAACAAAGTTCTATATTAACAATAATTTACAGAAGAAGAAAAAAGGAATGTACTGGGCTATAAGACGCACCTGTATATGGCTCCCTCCCACCTGCGTGCGCATCTCGACCCTTCCAACGGAAGTGTCGCCATCTTAGTCCTTATTTGTGTGTAAACAAAGTGAAAATGTTATCTAAATGTGTAGAGAAAACATCCAGATATTATAAATACTGGAACAGCCAAATACGCAGCATCGATCTGGCATTTTTCAAACAAAGTTACTGACTAAGATGGCGGTCTCCCATAATATGGCGCTCCTTGTGGCCGGATATGACGACACGTGGGTACAAGCCATAAACCGCATCCCTTAAATTGACAAAATATTAGGTAAATTCAAATATAAGCCACACCAGTTTATAAGCCGCAGAGAAAATTGTATGTGCACAAACCAACACAAGTATATCAATTCTTTCAACTGTGGCGGTGCCATAGCCGATGAGGTTTAACTGAAGCGTGGTTACTGCTACACCTATCTATATTGTTAAAAACTCGGGACTTTACTGGTGTTGCACTGCCTCCGGGCATTGCACCCAGTATTGTTCCCAACATCTTTGTATTTACAAATGTCCCATATGTGTCTATGACCGAGAGGACGTAAAACATCATTTTCACCATCACCTATATAAATTCTTCTATCAGAACATAAATATTTAATGTCCTCAGACACTTTCAACATGGGATTTGAATCTATTGATTACCAAAACCAGTTTTGAGTCTAAAGAAGCTCAAAATAGGCTGAAGAATGTGGCAAGAAACAGATTTAATCATACTGATCAATGTAGAATGGAAACAAATCCACAGATAAGCCGCATCAGTCTATAAGCCGCATGGGCCAAAGTTGAGGAAAAAAGTAGGGGCTTATAGTCCGCATTTTACGGCATGCCCAATTTGTCAATAATCGAAAATTAACATTGATAAAAATATAATCTGGATTAACAATCATTTACAGGTAAAACATTACGTGAAAGTTGTTGGTAAACCATTACAAATGTGAAATTTTAAATGTTATAGAAGAACCATGCTTAATAATAGCATGCTGTAATATCATCCTTGTTCTTAAAATATCATCATCTTTCTATTATCGCGCTTTTTTGTGTACAAAGACGAAATAAAAGCAGGGTTTTTTCAATGTGAAAAGCAGAATGATGAGCAGAAAATCAATATGACAAATTGCATATTTTCTTTCTTTTTTTTAATCGGTTTCATTTTCATTGAGCTTGCAAATAGTTATAAAGAGGCTGGTTTTACTTCCATGAAATGCATACAAAATTTGGCTCTTTGCACTAAACAAAAAAAAAACAACTTAAAAAATGCTGTTTGTGCACAAGATTTCTTCTTCAAAGAAAGATAATAATTATTTTTGTTTCAATCTGAAAGCAATCATTCAAAATGTTGTGTTTTATATGACAATACCCTACTAAACAAAAATGAATGACAATAGCCAAAAAAGACTGCATCTTTAAACCCCTTCGCTGTCTGCCCCGTTTGTGCTATGCTGTGCGCCTATAATTTCGAGCAAGTTAAATGGAAAAAAAAACAACCTATGAACTGTTTCCACACTCTTCGAAAAACGTACATCTACAGTTCGTTCCCTTTTTTACATATCGTCGGTGAAATTCAAAAACCTTGTATGTCGATTTTGGTGTTTTTTTTAGTTAGATACATAGCTCTCTAATTTTCCCCGCCACCTTCCACCAAAAGCTCATATGCAGATCTAGTTAAGGACGAAAAACTTGTATCTTTGTTCTTTTCAAGTCTAAATTGTTGTTTTTAATGTAATTTTAATGAAATGCAGGACTAAACTCACAATGTATTGAACAACATATTCATCATAGTTAATCAATTGTGGTCAACGCGGTTAATTTTTAAAAGTTTTTTTCATTTTTCTCAAAACTTCCACAATTGAGATACGAGGTTTTTGAATTTCACCGACGATATTTTGTTTACTTGTGACATCAACAAATGGATGAGCAGTGGACAGATCAGTGAAGCAACCCATCCTAAGGCCACATTTTTGCGTTGTACACAGCGATACAATAAATCCATTACCCCTCGGCAGTGAAGGGGTTTTAATATGATTTAATAAATAGGATATTACTGATCAATGTTAATAGTCTTGTCTATATATTACAGTTTGGGCCAATACTAAAATATGACTGAGACTTGCTTGTCTTATTGATTTTGTTTCAGCAGCGGAACATGATTTTACCGTTTTGTCACATTTCAATTTGTAAATAATAATCAGTGTCCAAAAGTGTTCACACCCAAGACAGTGTCCAGGACTCTTGGGAAAGGCGTCTTGACTATGAACAATCCCAGCCCAGCTATTCAGAATAGTTGTTACCCCCTCAGCTATATGGAAGTACTAGTCGAGCCTAACTGACTAGCACATACACTATTCTGACAAGATCAGTGAGTGAATACAGGGCAGTAAATGAAGTAAAAATGGCCATTGAACAAGTAACGATGGGGAAATTGTGTTGCTGTAGTTAAGTAGTAATAGAATTGAAGAAGTAAATACATCAACGCCCCCACCACTCACTATCTCTCTCTCTCTCTCTCTCTGTCTCTCTCTTGATTTTGTACGCACACACGCACGGACGTACGCGTACACATACACGCATGCACGCACGCACACACGCACACGCACACACTCAATCACACATTTATACAAATTAACTTTCTGATTTGACCATGTGCATAAACAAAATCATTAGAAACATTATCAACAATCATACAATAATAATAATTTTAGTATTGCTTAACTGGAAATTACGCAAATAAGTAAAACAGACCTGTGTATATGCCCCCCCTCCCCCACACCCACCCCCCTCCCAATAAAAACAGAAAATGTTCAATTCAAATTAAAAACAACAACAAAAAACGTCTGTTCCAGAGACCATAAATATCAGTAGAAATTCATTCCTAGTGCATGACATAATAGACTTGAATACATCTTTATTCAACACAGAATGATTTAAAGCACTGTTGTCTATGATCAAGGATAATTTGTATTTGATCAATTTAAAAAAAAAAAAAAAAATACAATAAAAATCAGAAGAAATTAATTCATAGTGCATAACATAATAGACTTGAATACATCTTTATTCAACACGGAATGATTTAAAGCACTGTTGTGCTATGATCAAGGATCATTTTTATTTAATCAAAATAATACTTCTATGGACAAGAAGCTGAAATCACGAATCAAAGATAGTGAAATCAAGGATTGTGGTTTCATTAATTAAAAAAACCCAAACTAGTTATGAATTTGGCAAATAAGTTATGGCTTCTTGGTTATAGGCTTACAGATAGCAGGTTTTCTGGGTTTATTGCACTATTCTTTGTTACTGTGTGTGATCGAGGTACCATACGCCAAATAAAATATCAAGTAGTATTTGATGATAAAGTGAAAACACTTACATTGTGGCTATACGGTATTAGTCCAGAAGGAAATTATCTCTAAATGGCATAGAAAACGATATTTTTTATTTTTGTAATTATTTGAGATGGCTAAAACATTCCAACTGGTATCGGTAGTATATTTAAGAAGTGTTACAGTTAAAGTGTTATGTTTGCTTAATATTTGTTTAATGTGCATTTGAAAAAATAAAAAATCATTTAAACCAAGTGTTACAGTAAAAGAAAATCGACCCTTATATCCTGATCAACAAAAAAATATATCCGTTGAAAGATAGAATTTAATGTAAATTCTGTCTTTAAACGGATATATCTTCATGTTGATCAGGATATGAGTGGCCATTTGTTTTGCCGTAATACTTCATAATCATAAAGTAATCATCATAGGGGAAGACGGGGTAAAAAGCGCATGGGCGGGTAAGAAGCCCACCCCAATTATCTCATGAAATGAAGCAAATTTCAGTCTCATTTTGCCCATGAGACGAGCGTTAATGTCTAGCATTCGTCTCATGGGCAAATTTGACTGAAAATTTCTTTATTTCATGAGATAATTGGGGT
>CM065698.1:42571631-42576631 GCA_017654935.2 Phymorhynchus buccinoides | reverse complement strand
TTTCTTCTTCTTCTTCTTTTTCTTCTTCTTCTTCTTCTTTTTTCTTTTTCTGACTTCTTCTTCTTCTTCTTCTTCTGACTTTCTTCTTTTCTTCTTGTTTTTTCGTCTTTTTCTTCTTCTTCTTCTTCTTCTTTTTCTTCTTCTTCTTCTTCTGTCTTGCAACAATGTTCATCAACGTTTATTATTCTTAGCATAGGAACACAGAAGAAGATTTGCCTCCATTCACCTGTCAATGTTATTTCTTGTTTAATATCTTGCAGCGGTTCTGTTCTTTAGCGTTCTGTTTTCATTCCTTTTCCCCCCTTTCCCATTCTTCTGTGCTGCACGTGCATTCATTGATGTGTTTTTTAATACTCATTTCGATAAAACTCCACTTAACCCGTGAAAAAAGTATGGTGCAACATTTTGTGCAGTACATGAGTTATGTGTAACACATGCATGTTCTTTACAATCTTACCCTCGATTTTGTTGTTCTTAAGCGACATCAACTTCGCCACTCGTTTAGAGCCCTGCCATCAAAATGTAATCTAAAATTGTACCTAGATTCTGTTGTGTGGTGGTGGGTTTTTTTGTTCTCAAAAGACTTAATCATACCCGTCACATATTCGAGAAAAAGGATCTCATATCTGCAAAATATATTTTAACATCCTACCCTGGAAGATTCTGTTTTCTTCTCAAAAGATGTCAACCTCATCATCATCATCATCATCATCATCAATATCACCATCATTATCCTTGTCATAATCACCATCAACTACAACAACAACAACAACAACAACATACTCTTCATCTTCATTATTGTCATACTTTAGGAGTTTTGACATCAAGACAAATCTTGTTAAAATGTAATGCTTTAACTTGGAAGATATTGTTCTCAAATATCATCATTATCATCAACATCATCAACATCATCATCATCATCACCATCATCATCAACAACAACATCATAATCATCAAAACCATCATTATCCTCCTCATCCTCATCCTCATCAAAATCATCATCATCATAATCGTCAAAATCATCAACATCATAATAATCAAAACCATCATTATCATCATCCTCGTCATTCATCAACAACATAATCATAATTATCCTAGCAACAGAACCATCAAAAAGATGATGGTGGTTGATCTATGAAAGAAGAAGACGATCCTCCTCCTCATCATCAAAATCATCATCATCATCATCATCATCATCATCACAATCATCATAAACGTCTTCATCAACAAAATCTCTCAAATGAAATCTTATCCTTGAAGATGTTTTCCCCTCTCAATTGACATCAACAACATCATCATTTTCTGCATCATCACCATCATCAACCTCCTCCTCATCATCATTGTCGATACCATCATTTTTGCTACGCTTTTGAAGACCTACATCAACAATAAAGCCATAGATACATTTTGTAATCTTTACCTTACCCTAAAAGATGTGGGTTTTTTTAAACTTATATATTGCAAATGACATCATCATTATCATCATCAACACCATTAACGTCATCATCGCTACACTTTATAAAAAAAAAACCACCCACTGACATGAACAACATTTTGTTTTAATCTTAAGCTTACCCTGGAAGATTTTGTTCTCAAATGACATCATCATCATCATCATCATCATCACCACCACCACACTTTGGATGCCCTGACATCAACAACAATCTTTTAAAATTTTGGCTTGGAAGAATTGTTCAAAAGACATCATCATCATCATCACTATCACCATCACCGTAGCTACACTCAAAAAGCAGTAAAGCCAACAACAATTTTTGATAAATCTAAAGTTTAACCCTGGGAGATCCTTTTTTCTCTCTCCATTATCTCATACGACATCTACGCTTATCTCATGTATCATCATCATCATCAACATCGCCATCAATCTTGCCCCCGACACCATCAAAGGCTTTGAATGACATCATGGCAAGCTGAGACATCAAAAGCCTTGCGGTCATCGGAAGAAAGGGGGGGGTGGTCAATAAAAGCCTTCGTCTTTGCGCGCGGGTTGCTGCTCCTTGACGTCGGGAGCGATGGTGGTGGCTAGGTTGGCCTCAGGAAGGGCAGCATCCCCGTGATACTCCACCATGGGCCCGTAGCCCTCCGGGGTGTGGTTCTCCCGGCTGAAGTGTATCCCGTAGGCAAAGTACATAGCAAAACCTGAGAACACACAGACAATAATACATCAGTGGTACTCCATCCACCATGGGGCTGTAGCCCTCCGGGGTGGGGTTCTCCCGGCTGAAGTGCATCCCGTAGGCAAAGTACATAGCAAAACCTGAGAACACAGAGACAATATGACATCAGTGCTACTCCACCATGGTTTCTGGATTTTTTCCATCCGGGCTTTTCCCACCGGACTTTTCCAAACCTGGACAATTCCCACCCGAACTGTTCTCACCCAAGGTCTTTTCCCACCCAGACTTTTTCCACCCTAGGTCTTTTCCCACCCGGGCATTTCCCACCCATCCATTAATATACAAAGTGTTGCCAACGTGGGTGGGAAAAGTCCTAGGATGGGAAAAGAATGGTTGGGAATTGTCCGTGTGGGAAAAGTCTGGCAATCCTCCACCATGGGCCTGTAGCCCTCCGGGGTGGGGTTCTCCCGGCTGAAGTGCATCCCGTAGGCAAAGTACATAGCAAAACCTGAGAACACAGAGACAATAATACATCAGTGGTACTCCATCCACCATGGGCCTGTAGCCCTCCGGGGTGTGGTTCTCTCGGCTGAAGTGCACCCCGTAGGCAAAGTACATAGCAAAACCTGAGAACACAGAGACAATAATACATCAGTGCTACTCCACCATGGTTTCTGGATTTTTCCCAGCCGGGCTTTTCCCACCGGATTTTTCCAAACCTGGACAATTCCCACCCGAACTGTTCTCACCCAAGGTCTTTTCCCACCCAGACTTTTTCCACCCTAGGTCTTTTCCCACCCGGGCATTTCCCACCCATCCATCCATCCATACCTACATTAATATACAACGTGTTGCTAACGTGGGTGGGAAAAGTCCTAGGGTGGGAAAAGACAGGGTGGGAAAAGGCCTAGGGTGGGAAAAGAACGGGTGGGAATTGTCCGTGTGGGAGACAATTCCCACCCGAACTGTTCTCACCCCTAGGACTTTTCCAACCCAGACTTTTTTCACCCTAGGTCTTTTCCCACCCGGGCATTTTCCACCCATCCATCAATACATACATACATACATACATAGGGGAGGCTTATTGATACAGTACCTGTCACGCAATTCGTACCACCTGGTTTCCTACCAAACGGTAGAAGATTGGGGGTTAATATTTGTGTGTGAAGTTTGGACAGGGGAAGGGAAGTATTTTATCACAACAAAAATTTAGCGAAGCGGAACACTCTTTGCAAGACAAACGAAAGTTCATTTTGGCAGCATCTGATGTAATTTTAGGTAACGCTTTTTTTGTTTGTTATTCAGTGAATACATGCAAAGATTAAAACTGGAAATATCACTTTAAAATCTTTAAGTTCTTAGGGTCAATGTTGTCCACTTTGTAAATTAAAATGTTCAAAAGGAAAAATAATTGGGCCATAGATATGCAATTCGTACCACTATCACGTAATTCGTACCTCCTACGTCTTTTTAATGGCGTAGCGTCAAAAATGCAATCAGGGGCCTGTTTTACGTGACATCAAACTTTTGATGATAAAATGACATAAGAATTACGTTGACGTCACAGAGACTAACTGGAACATTTAGAAGAGAGAATGGTCTATAGTTAAAGCCAAGTCACGAGCGTCCTACCGTTGAATTAGTGCTATAAACCCCCTGGTACGATATCAGTAACTTGGTGGTACGAATTCCGTAACAGGTCTTGTAATTCGTACCTTTTGAAGACAAAAGTATTTTTACGTTTAAGCCAAAAGTACAAACATTATCTTTATAATTATAGTATATAGTTATAGCCCTCTACCAGTAGTATCCACATTGAAAGTTTCATAGCTTTGGGATTATCTGCCCTTGAGATAGAGATCTCTATCCTTAGGGGGTACCGATTCAATAAGTGTCCCCTACATACATTAATATACAAAGTGTTGCCAACGTGGATGGGAAAAGTCCTAGGGTGGGAATTGTCCGGGTGGGAAATGGCCTAGGGTGGGAAAAGAACGGGTGGGAATTTTCCGTGTGGGAAAAGTCTGGTAATCCTCCACCATCCACCCCCGACTGAACTGCACCCCGTAGGCAAAGCACATCAGAACCCCTGAGAAGAGAGACCTTTGGTGTTATCATCATGCTTATGTGTGCGTACAGTGCAACCTCTCTAATATTAAGACTCCCTCGAAGATGCGACCACAAAGATGTTTCACCCATTGTTTTCCCCTTCATATATGGAGTACTGAGGGTCCACCTCCCTATTAAGACCCTGCGTATTAACCTTTTCACCGCCAGCCATATTTCAGCCATAAAATACTATTAAACTTACCTGCAATATTGCGAATTCTCTGTGACATGCATGATATTAGGCCTATCCTTACCTCCCAAAATTACGAAAAGAGGGTCTTCAGATAACAGGCCCTGATTTGATGCCTTTTAGTGTTATGGGTGTGAAAAACCATTGTGGTGGTAAAATGCAACATTGGCGGTGAAAGGGTTCAGACCTTTCGGGGGCTGATTTTTCAAGGTCTTAATTAGGAAGGTTTCACTGTATGCATAATTATGATACTGCTTGCAGTAATATTAATACTATTGACGTGACGACTTTTTAAAAATTCACAGCTAGTGTTAATGGGAGTGACCCAAGTGACTGAAGGCAAAGTACGGTTAAAGATGGATTGAAGATACACACATGCACGCAAACACACACACATACACACGTTCACACACACACGCGCGCACGGACACACACACAAACAAACATATACATGCGCGTGCGCACGCACACACATATGCAAACACACACACACGCAGGCGCGCACACACACACGTATGCAAACACACACACATTAACACACTAAGATAGACTAACACACACACACA
>CM065698.1:42559131-42566631 GCA_017654935.2 Phymorhynchus buccinoides | reverse complement strand
TGTACATTAAGCAGCTTATGAACACCCCCCCCCCCCCCCCCCCCACCCACCCCCGCAAAACAAATCAAATTTTAGACAAAACCGTACATCGTTTGGATTTAGGTCACTTTTTAGGTCAGTACATAGAGAGACGGGTGATGGGGAGGGAGAGCGAGAGAGAGAGAGAGAGTAGAGAGAGAGAGAGAGAGAGAGAGAGAGAGAGAGAGAGAGAGAGAGAGAGAGAGAGAGAGAGAGAGAGAGTATGTATACACATTTACGTATGAATAAAATACAGTGCAAATATCATGGCAAGGTCATGTCCGTTTATTGATCAGAAAGAGCTTGTGTGTGTGTGTGTGTGTGTGTGTGTGTGTGCGTGCGTGCGTGCGTGCGCGTGCGTGTGCGTGTGCGTGTGCGTGTGTGCGCGCGCGCCTCTGTGTGTGCGTGTTAGAGAGAGAGAGAGAGAGAGAGAGAGAGAGAGAGAGAGGTGTGCCGTTTGTTTGTTGTTTTTGTGTGTGTGTGTGTGTGTGTGCGTGCGTGTGTGTGTGTGTGTGTGTGTGTGTGTGTGTGTGTGTGTGTGTGTGTGTGTAGATCAAAATCTGTTTGAACATATTTTCTCATCATCTTAGCATAAGAATTTATAGAAATGAAACTAAATAAACTTAAAAAGACATTGTTTTAGTGTTGCTCCATTCACAGTTCTCTTGGTGATTAGTCATGTTTGTTGTTCCACTACCCCGATTGATCGCACTGCCACATTGCAAGCACAAAGCAATAGGCCTACTTTCTACAGTCACTCCATCACTCCATGCCTCCAAATTTTCGTTACTGTAGTGTAGGCCTAATCATTGGCCATACTTGCTCCTTACAACACAGCTACTCTTGGTTTACAAACACCCTATTTGCGCTGAGATTCAGTGTTGTTCTTCGAAAAGAATGCGTCATTCTAAAAGAAAGTTACTTTCAGTTAGCAGTTAAAAAAACCGGTTCACAGCAACTCGAACCGGTTTTTCGCACCGCGGAATTTGAGGACCGGTTTTTCGGTTCAAACCGGTTTTTCCCCCCACCTCTAGTGTTGACAGTGCCACAAACGAACGAATTATCTGTATCTACACTAGGCCTACCTAGTGTCAATAGATTCTACTCTCAAAACGGATGAAAATATGAGTGTGTGCTATTTGGATGCACAGATCTGGATGATGTGATTCCACAGAAAGGAAAGATTAGAGTCTAGACATCATCGCTAAATCTTCTATCTTGAAGATAATCTTCCTGTAGATCTAGATCTTTGACACACGTAGACTGGTGGGCTGTTTGACAAACTTCTAGCCTGTTTAGCGGAAAGTAATGACGTGAAACCGAAAAGAATTACGGAAAAGAGATGTGCCAAACGTTCACCGATCAGCTTGTGTGCAGTACCAGCAACAACATAATTCTTTTCGTCAGTCACAATGGCCAAAACATTGATGTTTCCCTAGATCTACATCAAAATGATCAACGCACCTGTCGATGATCAACATTACTTAGCCTACAGTGGAAAAACGAAGTGTAAGTACACTTGTTTGATTGATTGAGCAGTGTCTCAATCAATTGTCTTTATGGTTGGGGCCTGGGCACTACCTGGGGTGTTTAGGGTCGGCTAGTTTCCAGCTTGCTGGGGGCGAACGTGAAAATTAGTAGCTGACGGCAGCTTCCTGTAGTTTTCCCCTCCCTAGCCCGGAACTAGTTTTTAAAATTTTGTTTGCTACTCCTGTTTTTACCTTATATATTGAAGCTGAACCCAAGTAAATAATAATTAATAGGGTGACGTGCATAGCCTTTTCTTGGAAAACTGATAGGCCTAATGAAATGTGTGTAGGCCCCCTACCCTTTTCTCTCTTTCCCTCTTCCGCCTCTTTTTCTATGGTCACCCCCTAAAGTGTGTACAGTTACTTCCAGATAAAGAGGTTGTTCACCACACCAGAAGAAGAAGAAGAAGAGGGAGAAAACTACTGTACGTTACATGTACTTTATTTTAACCAGAGCCAATTAACCTTTAGTAGCTTACTGCACGTTTTTTTTTTTTTAAATTTGGTAACATTATAACCCTAAGTCATATTGGTGTTAGATCTAGTATGTTTGGTTATTTGCTCTTCTTCAACCACTTAGACAGTCTTCTGTCATAAATGCAGATGTGCCATGCTGCCGTTATGCGCCTTATAAATAATTAGGATCAGCATGTCCGTTTTCAAATGCAGAAAAACTTTGTAAGAATCAGAATGTCTAGAACAAAAACACGAGAATGGATCAGTAAGGCAGAGAGATTGTAGATGACAGTAAGCAAAGGGAAAAGGCAGTCAAATGGAGTGATAGAATAGAGGAAATAAGAGGCACAGAACTACCTCCCAATATCCCACAGGGGAATGGTTATCTATGAATTTGGTCTCCCCTATAATTTTGGTTTTCTTCTGATCAAACAAGGGCAGTCCATGGCATCCATACAGGACAGACAGGAGTCTCCTACATACAGGTAAAATTCAGTATGTAAGCCAGTGATGTACCGAGGATAGAAAAGTGACAGGACAAACTGTCCTGAGATTAGAGAAATCAACAGGACAATGTCCCAGCTCTTGCCGAAATCAATAAGACAAAGCGTGCCAGTATTGGCAAATTTAATTAGACATTTGTCCTGACAGGGGAGAACACAATAAATAACATTTTCAATTTTAATAGGTCAGTGGCCTATGACCTGGATCTCGGGACATCACTGTTAATAAGCATCCCGATTCATATACAGTATAATGCATGCACATGGGAGAGAGAGAGAGAGAGAGACAGACAAGAGAGAAGACAGACACAGACACAGACACACACACACACACACACACACACACACACACACGCGTGCATGCACACAGTGACGCAGCGAGAGTCAATTCATTTTACTTCTTTTTTTTCTGATTGATAAACATGCGTCTTTTGTGTTTCCATTCTTATACAAATTTATACACAAAAACATTATAGTACAGTATAGTATAGTGTGAGACTGGCTCAAGTCTAAGCCTTGCGGCTTATAAAAGTCCCTTCATTGATCACTGTTTTGTTTGCTTGAAGCATGCCTTTAAAATTATGATTGTATTTCAATCATCATATTAAAAAAATAGTTTGCTAAAGTTTTCATCCTTGTCAGTGGGATTTCTTTTAGCTGAGCATCATCATGGATTGACAAAGAGGACTAGGCCCCTCAAAATGATCATCTCACTTTGTGTAATTGGTGTGGGTATTTTTTGTGGTCAAAATGTTTTTCCTTGGAAAATGTTGCAAGTTTTCTTTGTAAAGCGAAAATCAAGTGTTAGTGTAAAATAAAACTAGCAAAAGAGTGTCCAAAGTCCATGTTATATTTAGAACTTTGTATATAAAACTTATCTGAATCTCTGGCTCTCAATGTTTTTAAATGTCCAAGTCACAGTTGAGCTGTGTAGTTTGATTATGTTGCATTTGTTATAGCTTATGTTCACAAAACTGTAAAATACTATTACTTATGTTTTTGCTTCTAGTGACCTACAGGTATTTTAACAGTTAATATTTGAATATCTTATATCACAGGTGCAGTCCATATCACAAGCTGTGCAGGATGGACAGGGGTCTCCAACAGATACCGATCACATGCGGGTAAAAATCAGTAGTTACTAGTATGTATGCACTTGTGTTTGTATTGTATGCTAGTCTGTCGTTTCCGACTATGACTACCAGATAGGAGAGGGGTCAGATGTTATTCTGGCGGGCTAGGCTAGAATTTGTTTGTAGTGGAGATGCCTTGCCCAGGGCACTTATGTACTTGCATGCTTACACAACACACAACACACACACACACGCACGCGCACGCACACGCACGCACGCACGCACGCACGCACGCACGCACGCACGCACGCGCACGCACGCACGCACGCACACACACACTGCAGACTTGTGTAAGTTTCTGTGAATTAATAAAGTCATCTTTAATAATTCAAACTAAGATGTGAGAAAGGATTTGAATAGTGAAATAGTAAGGCTAAAAGAGAATCTATAGAACTAGAAAAGGGAAGGGGACTCGTGTGTTGTATGTGTGCAACATATCCGTGATTAGAAAGCTATGCCATTCTTGAATTAATATTGTTTTGTTTGTACACAGTTCTCTCTACCATAGTTTGCCATGTTCTGTATGTATGATTACATGGGCGAGCGTGCCTCCTCCTTTTTGAGAAAGTGAGTGGATTTGTTCCTCTGTAATCTTAATTCATACAGGGTTAGTATGGCTGGTGGAGTTGGCATAGGCAACTTTGGTGGGGGAGTTGTATCCCTTTAATGGATAGTTCCCTACCCATGCTAATTTTCACAAGATGTGTGAAGTAAATATAAATGATGTTCAGGAAGTAACAAGGCACATAAAACATTCTATTTTATTATTTCATGTAGGCCTATTTATTTTGAAGGACAGATATGTGATGTTATTTGCTTTCCTCATTGTACAAATAACACCAAGTATTTACATGCTTCACTTTTTGTATTCACAGGTATTTCTTGCAAGGGTTCCATGGTCAACTTTTGTTTATTCGTCTTCTTCTGCGTTCCCAGGCCAAAAGGCCATAATGGACCAAGTACGTATGTGTCCGGTTTTCAGTTTTCAGTTTTCATTGGTCTCCTCGCTGAGTACAGCTGACACATTCCGATTCCGGAAGAGCTAAATGGAGAAAAGTTATTTGAATTTTTTTTAAAGGCAGGGGAATGGGCCAATAGGTCAGATAGTAGCCGACAGTAAGCAAAGGGAAAAGGCAGAGTCAAAGAGAGTGACAGATTAGAGGAAGTTACAAGCACAGAACTTCCAGAAGGTTGGGGGAATATACAAAAGACCCCCCGGTATCCAAATGGGGGAACTTTTGTTTATAAAATAATTTTTTAAAAGCAATATCGTTAAAAAGTGAAATTCTTTACCATGCAATTGTTAATATATTTGCAGACTATGTTACAAGTTTGATGGAGGTGGTGGGCCAGCTGGCCTCCACTCACAAACTGGCGGAGATGCTGGAGAGGCAGAGAGAGGAGCCAGCCCCACCTAGCCCCCTCTCCAGAGACTACCAACCAGGTTGGAGGACATGATTGGGACCCGAGAACACTTGAACTGAATCTGCAGTGAGATGTCAAAGAAGAAAGGTCAAAGAAGTGGGCTTCTTACAGTTATATCAAAATACTCCTAGGCTGATCCCAACCCTGTCCTTTTCCTAATTATAGCAGAATTTTGCTTCTCAGTGAAATTCCGAAAAATCTTATAGATATATCAAAATACTGTGTGATGGTGTGTGTGTGTCTGTGAAAGCAAAAATCCAATGTGTGTGAGTGTGTGTATGTATGTGTGTGAGTGTGTGTGTGTATGTATGTGTGTGTGTGTGTGTGTATGTGTGTGTGTGTGTGTGTGTGTGTGTGCGTGTGTAAGTGTGACTTCAGTACAAGATGGCCGCATTTTGGTGTTGCTTATCTCAGGGCAAGAAAAACAATAATTGTAAATGAAGACTATAATGTTTGTATTTAGGATTTAGATTGATTATTAAAAGTGCTTGCATGCACACCTTTAAAAATTTGCATAGTAAGTAATTTACGTTGTTTTAATTATCTGCATTAATGTTGGACAATTGTTCCTTGTTGTAAATGCGGTAAAATATTTCATTCTTTATTTAGTGTGTATGTTGTCAATTATTTGTTGCATGTTTTTAATGTTCATTGTGTTCGCTTCATGGAAGGGGCTATTGCCTAATATCCATTACATTTCCGAGTTCTGAGCTCTCTCACTCTCTCTCTCTCTCTCTCTCTCTCTCTCTCTCTCTCTCTGTGCTTATAATTAAGTCCTACATATGAAGACCTTAGGGAAGGATAAAATACCAGCCAAATTTTATAGACATCCAACAGACTTTCGATTGTCCCTTCTACTTGCAAATGAGAACAATGTAATCATATAGTAAAAAGCCAACGTGTGTGTGTCCGTGTGTGTGTGTGTGTGTGTGTGTGTGTGTGTGTGTGTGTGTGTCTGAAACACGAAACGGGCCTTATAACTCCGCCGTTTTTCGACCGAATCGCTTCAAATTTGCTGTGAGCCCTAACGGGGCGATGGCAACGGCAACCGAGGCGGCCGTATCATTTGTGCGGTTTCGCAAATGCGCGAAACGCGCATCCGCGGGCCTCTCGGCGCCCGTATCTCCGGCGTTTCTGGGCCGATTGCCTTTCGAATTTGGCAGGTAGATGACCGGGGACGGTGACTATCGTTGTGCCAAACCGGAAGCAAATCGGTTCAGAAACGCGCGCGATATACGCCGCTTCACCTTTTCACGAATAACTCCGCCGTTTCTTAACCGAATCGCCTCAAATTTGCTGTCAGGCTTGCTATGGCCCGGGCAAAGCCTGGCAGCAAATTGGAAGAGAATCGGGAGTGCGCGTCACTCTCCCAGCAGCGCCAACGGGAAACGGGGCCTTATAACTCCGCCGTTTCTTAACCAAATCGCTTCAAATTTCCTGTACTCAGCATTACCAGTACTTGGCATTACCGTTACCAGGCCTTACCAGTATGGTGCATTGCCAGTACTAGGCGTTGCGCTAGTCATACATAATTTAGCCACATATATATGTGACCCAGCACCACGAAAGGGACATTAAGTGTCAAAATGACCATTCAGAGAAAATTATACATGTGCAAACTTCAGACACTTCTCTTTCTAATGATATAAGAACCATTCTTGTATCTATTTTTCGTTCCCGAGTTACGCGCACTTAAATTTTAGTAAGATGAGCGTCGGCCATTTTTAGAAAACACAGTTTAATGTCAAGCC
This sequence comes from Phymorhynchus buccinoides, assembly GCA_017654935.2. Taxonomy (NCBI): domain Eukaryota; kingdom Metazoa; phylum Mollusca; class Gastropoda; order Neogastropoda; family Raphitomidae; genus Phymorhynchus; species Phymorhynchus buccinoides. Next base: position 42,559,816 of record CM065698.1, on the reverse strand, counting down.
TAGCTGTGGAAACTACATTGACCTACTCGTTTTAAAACACCTATGAGACCATTTAGAGACCATAGTAAAGATTGCCCTTTATAAATATGAACGATAAGATGTTAGAGAACACAAAAATACCCATAACTCAAAATTGACAAAACTTGAGATTTTTGACTTTGCAGGTCTCTTGTGAGAAACTAGCCCAGCGACTGACTCTCTCTCTCTCTCTCTCTCTCTCTCTCTCTCTCTCTCTCTCTCTCTCTCTCTCAAATGTTCTTCTTGTTTCTAGTGAATTCTTTCATGCTTTTTTATTTCTTCATGTTTCTAGTCAATGTTTTAATGGTTTTCTTTTATCCAAGAACAGGCATCGCCTAAAATCTTTATCCTTGCTAAACAAAGATTTTCACAGTTCAGTGTTCAGGGTTCTCTCTCTCTCTCTCTCTCTCTCTCTCTCTCTCTCGATGAAATATTCAACCTACTGTATTTGGCCCTTTTGGGCAAGCTAATGCGAATTCTGTAGCCTGCTGTTTCCTTGTTTGCAACTGTTCCCACTGGCCTTATGTCTAAATCCTGATGTCCAAATGAGAAAATCAGTTTCGGGCCTAAATTTATTATGCATTTTTCTTTGTGGCACAAGCCACAAACCTATAACTCACTTTGTCGGCATGTCCAAAATTGTCGCACATATTGTAAAAGAGAAAGA